>CM047742.1:17198296-17635537 GCA_026225825.1 Pistacia integerrima | reverse complement strand
GCTTCACAATCCCAAATCCTTAGATAAGACGAGTTAGGCTTTCGCTCACTCCATAGTTCATACGAAGTCTTTTCTACAGACTTTGACGGCACACGTTTCAGTACGTGAGTCATAGCCTCTAGGGCATAACCCTGGAATGATGTGGGAAAATCACTAAAACTCATCATGGACCTAACCATTTCAAGTAAGGTTATATTCCTCATTTTAGACACACCATTATGCTGGGATGTATACGGAAGGGTGAGTTTTGATACTGTCCCACATTCCTTCAAGCATGTTTAACTCAATTTGCCATACTTGACATAGTTGTTATTTTGAGAATATCCATATTGTCTATTTTAAGAACCTATTTTTATGAAACAGTTCCATAAAGAATGTTATTTATACTAAAAGACAATAATCCATTAGTAAAGCAATATTCTCACTTGTCCAAAGTGACATAGAAATATCATTTCTAAAAACTGAAGGAAAATCATAATAATCCACAAGTTCCAAGTAACAAGCCCATAGGCAAAATCAGACGATAAGATCATATAGCTAATGCAGCATCACATGCTCCATTTCTAACTAGTACGTTCACCTCTTCCTCGGCAAGCAATCAACTCTATTGTAGTCCCTGCATATTAGTACAAATGTGAGTACCACATCCTGTGTCAATAACTTAAAATGTGGACAGGAGAAGTTAATCTCAATCATGAACGTACTTGACGAAGAAGTAGCATTCTTCTTCCTTTTTGTTAGGAATGTCTTGCAATGTTTCCTCTAGTCACTGAGGACAAACGACATTCCTATCTAAAACAGTTTCCTCCAACGACTTCTAAGCCTTTTCATTCTCACTTGAGTTAGCTTCAACCAACGTTAATGTTCCTGACATTTTCATGCCTAACTAAGTAGCCTTCAACATATCCAAAAGATCGAAAAGGGTATTTTTCTTATCATCCTCAATGAAGTCATAGACAAATTGAGAGTAAGAATTTGGCAAAGACTGTAATGTTAGGTCTATTGCTAAACCCTCACCAAGTCTACATCCCAAAATGTCAAGCTTGTTCATATACTCGATCAACTTGAGTATATGATCGCCAATTTTGGTACCCTCTTCCATCTTGCAATTGAATAGTAATTGAGACACCATATGCTTCTCACTTCTCAGGAGAGAACAAAGAATATAAGCTAAGTCCATATTCTGGCATTGTTGTCGCAGTAATGGTGTTATTGATGCAAGTACAATGTATCTTGTCATTTCTACTTTTGCAAGATGTGTATGCTTCTTATATACATATCCAGTCTAATGGATAGAACTATCAGTAGGCTCTAGCGACAAAGCCTGCTCAATGGTGTATAATTTATCGCTTGACTTAAGTATATTGTTTATACTTTTATACCAATCAACAAAATTCTCACAATTCCATTTGTTTCCTAGTTCGATGATTTGTCGCAGTGATGATGGGTTCATATTGTTCATTTTAATGAATCTATAAGTGCAGAATAAGCAAAAATTATTACAATGTTTATTCTTATTATTTAATAAGGCCTTTTATTAAATAATTCTCCCACTATTTTCCTCAAGCCAATAACCCTCACTATTAACTCGGGAAAGCCCAATGGCTTTCCTAGTGGACTGAGATCCCATCTAGCCCATTTCAAACCTTCGTTTTGGCGAACAAACCAAAGTAGGTTGATTAGGTAGGCCAACAAACTTAATCCACACCAGTTGATAGCTCCCACTACCAACCTTAAATGTGAAACAAGCCAACAAAACAATCACACAATTCAATGGCCGAAGCCATCATCCTCAAGTGTAATTCTCAGTATCAGTAGAGTGGACACTAAATGTCGCCACGTATACACAACTAGTGTACTTCTCTAGTATGTCTGTGATATGCTTATCAACATTCGCTTTGGCGAACAAGCAAAACATATCATTTAAGTCGACCCATCACCACTAAGGAAAACTCCAATGAAATTTAACCTCCGATTGGTATAAGTGTGCATTTCGCTTTGGCAGACAAGGTTTTAACGAATAGTGGTTTAATTAAACCCATAGTGATGGAAGGTGTACATATGATTTAATATACTTTATTTGAGGGTTTTATTTTACGTCTCACAAGTTTTATCTTTATTAGCATGTTATAGTCATAACATACACTCTGAGAATGCATTCTAAGCATTTAAGGAAACGTGTCGATACATGCCCTAACTAAAATCGATTTCCTCGAGCCTAGAGGAATCGTTGGGTCACCTGGGGATCCTATAATAAATATCTTGAGTCTTCAAGTATGATCGTTTCGTCCTTACTTCATCTTCAAGTACATTACAAAATACATCATACTAAATTTACAGTAAAATTAATTCTACACTAATTTTACATCAATAAATTTAGAAACCTCGAGTTACATTCGAGGGGAATAAGATGAGAAGAGAATGGATATTGAGAAGGGAGGAGAAAGACAGGGCATGCAGGCCCTATTTAAAATATTTACAATTAGACATACAAAAAAAAAAAAATATATTTTAAAACATTCACCATAGGTCTAAGGCTCATGTACTGGGCACCATGCAATATTTCAAAAAGAATTATTGCATACATTCAAAACAATCAATTTTGAATTTGGTGGGTTGATTTATAAAATTACCCTCCTGAATTTGCAGAATTACATATTGGTCTAGCATTGTAAAACTGCTACAGTAGCATTCATGTCGCAACATAATTTTATTATGCCACAACGCGACGCAGGAACGAATATGCGTCGCAGCAAAGTTTTATTTCGCTGAGGTGCAAATCCAGCAACTCGCGCTCTGACAACGTGTTCACGTCGTGATGTAGTTTTATTACGCTGTGGTGAGATCATGCAATTTTACGATTTGACGCGCTACTTCGTCATTTTCACACCACGACATAGTTTATTACGTTGCAACCCAAATCGCACGTTGTACGATTTATGACGCTTTCACGCTGCGGTGAAGTTTTATTTCGTTGTGGCTCAAATCGCGCAATTTCATGATCACGTAACGTAATCAAGCCGTAGTGAAGTTTTATTTTGCCGCGGCCTATTTACGCATTCCAATCGCTCAACATACTCCGCAATCACGCTGTGGTGAAGTTTTATTTCGTTGCACCCTGTTTACGTATTCCAGGCTTATAAAGCTCGACGCCGTGACGCAAATCACAATTCCAGAACATTGTTCATTCACGCATAATACAAAATCGATCCAATGCAAAATTCGTCAACAAACCCAGTTTATATATTAATCAATTTAAGCAATTTTAACATATTGAAAAACCTAAACATGTATTTTCTAACAATCAATTTAGGCAGACAATCAAAACAATATAATTAAAATATATACAATCAAAACCCTAGGCTCTAATACCACTATTAGTAATCGACGAATGATGGCAGTGGAAAAACAAAATTTTTCGCTCATCGATTACTCTGAATATGCCAACATCAAGTCTAATATATATATATATATATATATATATATATATATATATATATATATATATATATATATATATATTTTACATGCTTAAATTGAAATAGTGAAAATCCATACAAAGATTCAATTATACCTGCAATTGGAGGCTCCGTCAATGTCTTTGAATGTGATTCACTGCTGATTCGAGAATGAAATCGAAGTGACGTCATCCAGACGAAGACAGTACACCAATTACTAAGAATTAATTTTGCTAGAATTAATTCTTGGCTTTAAGGATTACAAGAAGCTTGGAAGAAAGTGAATTGAGAAGAAGAGAAAAATTCTTCTCTCAAAATACACTCCACGACTCAATAATGAAATAGGTTGAGAAAACCTAATTTTTCTTTACTTATATAATAAAGTAAAATATCCATTCCACCCCTCAAGTTTAGCATCAACCCAAACGTTAGGTAGAATTGCATGTTAACCCAACTTAATTATTTAGTTAAATATTTATTTTAACTCTAATAATTAAATTTATAATTTTGCTAAATTATTCCTATAATAAAATTGGACATAGGCTACAACCTCAGTAAATTTAATTACACAGCAAAATTACCAATATGCCTATTCATCTAAAAGACGAATATACCATTCTAAAAAGTTATCATCCTTAAACTGTCTTCTAAGTTTGTGACTTATAGGCTCATTATCATATCGATAGTGAATAATATCGCGATTGACACCAATCAATTGTCTCACTATACACAGACCAAGATTAGCCTCTAGTAAGGCATCATGGCCACCCGATAAATTCGGATTCAGCGAACTAACTATCTATCAACGATATGGTTACCATGCAATCAAATCCTTTTACAAAACGTTATCTCATCGAGGCTGAGGTACTTAAATAGTGTCAACCTCAGTTATCCTCGATATGTTTGTATTCAGTTACTGGACCATGACCGGAATAATAAGTTGGATTAAGCAACAACTCAATCCCACTGTGGCCACAGATTTAGTGTCATTGTCATTTACTAAATTGCGCGTGAGATAATTTCTCCTGTATCCGAGAGTGATGAATCCTTTGTCAATCCACCATAGTCTTGATACACTCCTTGATGTAGCCAATCACTACTGTATTTATAGCTCTTAATAGAATTATGTTGGGCTAGTGTCAAACTACACTAATCGATGCAAAAGACGCTTCGATGATCTCAAGTCTAAGGATCATATGCACCACTATTCGTTAGAGGATTTATTCCATAGACACTAGGATTACCATCCATATGGAATCCTTTGCTGGGTCTGTTCAGTGAACTTGCCTACAGCAAGCACCCATGTGTTGCACTAGGTTGTCGGCAAACAACCTTGACAAGTGAGATTAGTCACTATCTTTCAACAGGGTCGTTCAACACTATGATAGTTTTACCATATTATCTGTGTCTTTGGTTAGAATAACACTGGGGCTACGAATATTTCTAGAATAGTCACCATATGTGATCATAGGGTTCTCACTATCAAGATTTGAAGCACTTGATACCCTCGTCACAATTTTACTATCCTAAGGACATATATCAATGCATATAATTATGATTTACATGATATAATAGAAATTATTTTTTTATTGATTAATAAACATTATTACAAAAAGTCAATTCTATAATAATTGATTGGCTTTAAAGCACCTACCCTAAAACGGGAGTGTTTTTAAATAAATGCACATCCCTAACCACTAACCCACATCACTAATCACTAATCCCTAATCCCTAACCCACATTAACAAAGTTCCTAAATAATAGGTTAGGAACTACTGCATAAATAAAACAAACGTTAGAAACAGTAACATGCTCAACATAAACTAAATAGAAAAATAAACTTTTGACATTACGAGGTGTTGGATTATGTGAAAATTTGCCCCCTGTTTGGTACACTTTTCAAACTTTATCATATTCTACTATCATATCCTACTATCATATCCAATCCAGTTAAAAACGTGTTTGTTTTAATATTGACTATTCAATTCAAAATCCAATCATGTTTTATTTAACTCAAAACAATTAACAATTACCTATTCCAATAAAAAATTATAAGTTAACAAAAACACCCATACCCACCCAACTAATTGTCGACAGTTGGCCACCACCGTCGAACGGTGGCTGGAAGTCGTCAAAATGATGTACTACTGATTTGATCTTGCTGGTCGTGTGTCGATTTGGCCGAAAACGGTTAGGTCAACGGCTAGATCTTTGGCCGTGGTTCTGATCGGAATAGGCCAGATAGGTGTACGATCGATTAGATCCAGTCGGTCATACGCCATTCCCGCGACTTCGGCCACCATTCAGCGATGGTGGTCGGCTGCAGGCAATTAGTTGTTTGGGTGAGAGTATTTTTGTTAATTTATAAACTTTTCTTTGGGGGTTAAAAATAATCTAAATATTTTCAGAAAATGTTATCCCAAAATGTACCAAACACATTTTCAGAATCTCATCCTATTTGATTAAATCATATCCTATCCTATTTATAATATAATACAATTCTAAAAAGTTAAACAAATGGACCTTGATTTTTGAAGTATTCGGAGATGGTTTGTGACGTGAATATGAAAGAAGGGAATTGTAGTAGGCGAAGAAGAGGCTGCGAATGAAATGAAAGACGTGAAGAAGAGGGTGTGGTGATTGAGACTTTGGATGTTGGTGATTACTTTTACTAATTTTATAAATTTGGGAGTTAAGAAGTAATTTTTTAATTTACTTAATATTATAATAAAGATTTACAAGGATAAAAATGGTATTTAAGCAGTCAAAGCTTGTCAAACAAACACTAACGGAGACTAATGCTGGGTGGTCGGCCAAACTCCGGTGGGAAAAATGAATTTCTGTTCGGCCTACTTTTGTTTCGTTTACCCAATTTATACGAGTTTATCAAATAAACCTGAAATTATATTAAATTCAATCGATTGGGGTTTGTATTCCCAATAATATAATTTTCTACCATAAAACATAAAGTAACTTTTTCCTTTCCCCAAAACACTAAAACCACCTTCCTTTTAACCCTCTTTTGCCTTCGATAAAAGCAGCAACAAGCGACAGCATGGGGTAACAAGACAGAAAGGAACGAAACAAAAAAGAGGATTTTCAAGTCAGCATTCTATTTTAAGAAAAAATTATAAATCAATCTAGAGATTTTACAGAAGACCTTAGGACATCAATGAATCTAATCTATAAATTGAGAAGCTCCGCAACAATGGCACCCTTGGTCCTCACTAAATGAAATTTAAACAAAAAAAAATAGTATACATTGATATCAAAATGTTCATACAGGCTGTACACCTCTAATCTTGTATAGAACTTGATTATAAGGTGTGGTTTAGCAATTTCGACACCGGCATTAACTTTAAAACTATTATGTAAAGTTTATTCTAATGACTAAAACAAAATCATATTCTCTAACCCCAGATGTATATTGAGATCCAAGAAAGGGAAGAACCCTAATCATATTTTGAAGGGAAGCCGAAAAAAATCAGCCAGAAGCTCTTTGTCTCATCCATTTTGTAGCTGACCACTTCTCTCCGGAAATAACCTCACATCCTCCATGCATGCTATTTGGATCCGACTGTCCGTCTAATCCCTAAAATAGCCAAACAAAGACAATTAGGGACAACTTTCATTACATCATATTAAGTCCAATTAGGGGCATGCTCCACACGTTGAAGGACTTCTTATAAGGGAACTCAAATGAAAAAGACCGCCATGCAAGTAATTAACTATGATATTATTTTGTACCACAAAAGTCTTAAGAACAAGCAAACGATCACACCATGGTAATTGGCACTTACAAAATTTCAGGAAAGACAAACAATAGACAAGTGTCACAACATGCTCGAGATTCTTATTTTTAAGTGACTGAAAGAATCACACAACTATCCTATAAAAAGTTCTGAATCCGGACATTTCTCGGAGTAACCTCATAAAGAAAGGTTTAGAGCAGAAAATGCAATGAACAAATCAAATAAGAAGGTTTACTAATCACTAATTGCACACTCTGGAATTGAAATGATAATTATAACAGAGTATCCATTGCAACATTGGCAAAGCAAATAAACAGGATCAGATGCATGCTCTCCAACTGAAACGAAAACTTACAACAAATTATAAGTTCTTTTATTTCTCCAGAGGAGCTAGTAGCCAGATAATGTGCGAAGTGAGAGAGAGAATAGTCAATGGGGTTGCATTGTAAAATATAAATACTTGATTGGCCTACTTTTCTATACATCAAGTTGCTAATGAAACGACGGGAAAAGGATTTAAAAAAAATATAATAACAACTTGAAGACAATCAATTGCCAAAGCAACAAGAGAACAAATACGATTGTAAAAAAATAATAATTTATATTCACTAAAAAGAATGAAAATACGCAGTCAAAAGAGAACAAACCATGCTCCAAAAAAGCACCGCATCTCCTTTTATTGGTTTTACAGACAACCCTTTCACAGTCTTCCCACCACAGCTACACTCACCTGAGCCAGCCTGACATAACCAGTGATAAAATGTAGTTTTAATCATGCAAATGAAAAGAACTGACAGAAAATTAACAAAAAGAATTCACAGAAAATTAACATGTTATCACCCAACATTATATATACACAATGTAATGGATAGAATACCACCATATTAATGCAAGAATTTAACGAAGACGAAAGAAACTCAAATTTATGTCATCATATCTTTTCCTTTTCTTAAACACCACTGAAATCACAGATGATTCAGCATTGCTGAACCCTTCATCATCCAAACCCTGATTGTTTCTAATTTCATAACAAGAAAGCAATAATGGACTTTATGCAGTCTGTTAGATGCCAAATGGGTTACCAGCATGCATTGGCTAAAGCTTCGTCAATGCCTCAATTTTCTGATACATCCTATACCACACATTGGAATTCTCAGCAAACTCATTGAAATAGGGATTAGTTGTGCATACGTATGCGCAATAGCAAAAATTTAGTCTTTGTGTTAAACCTAAGTTCATACATCTAAAATAATAAAACAGAGGATAAGCATCACATTCTAGAGTCATTACCATTGGGAAATAAGTTTCTCCCCCTTCAACATTGTCACTCAGATACATGAGCATTGTGGCTATCCGCTGACCACCGCGCTTCAAATTGTACTGCCAAAGATTAAGGTGGAAGAAAATAAAAAAGCATTGAGAACAAGATATCGTGTGAGCAGGAATATGATGACCCTATTAACAGGAACTAGTTTAATGGAAAAAATATCAACAATTTAAAGAAGAAAACCAAAAACTTACAGTATCTGCAAAGTAGTCATGATGAGGTTTGTAATACTGATCTTTCTCATACCTGTGCTGCTGCAGATGTTAGCCTTGATACTGAAACGTATCAGTTTTCCAGCCCGTTAACAAATACTTTACATTAAATAACTCAGATACCCACCTTAATACTTGGATGAGCTCCCCATTTTCAATTGGTACTTGAGAAAAGACAGAAATACGTTTTTCAATTGCCTGTCTATGCCAAGAGACAGAGAGATACAGAAAGAAAAGAGCTTAGGGCAGAATTTTACAACTGTAACAACCAAAAGCAAAGCTAAAAGCCTCAAATAATATAACTAATACAGCATTAAAGTAATTACATGCATTGTTGAAAAGGACAACACATGATTAAAAATCTCTAAAAGTGGAATAAGCAAAGAACATAAGCCGATCAATACTTTTTTAAATTCTTAACAGCTTCAGGATTCAGACAAGAACAAACCTGTATCATTGGGTACTTTTTCTCTTCAGGACTCAGAAACATTCCAGAGCTCGTCCTTACATTACTCTTGATTCCCTGAAAAGAAGAACTTAAATAAGGTTAATGTACTGAAGCATCTGTGAAAGTAAAAGAAACTAATAAATTTGGAAATATAAACACCTATTTCCTATTTAAAAGACTACCAAATTTCGAAAGATAAACACGTCTTCCATATGTCAAAGTCTAGCAAATTTGGTAAGTTAAACCCATCTTTCATATGGGAAACCCTACCAAACTTGGAAAGACAAGGACATTCTTCAGATAAGAAACTCTACTAGGATTGAATAGTAAATAAAATGTTGACAAGAAACGAGTCAATATCTATGACCAAAATGATGAATTGTCTTCATGATAACTTATGCTATCAAAAAAAAAAAAAAAATGCCCCTAGTATATAACAGAAACCTGTTAAGCCTATCAATTTAAATTACAAGGTGAGGTATGATCTATTTGAAATACCTTCCCTGTTTTTGCATCAACTACAGTGGAGGTATGAAGACGAGGGCGGGCTATGGCCCTAAGATAGTCACATTCCTGCAAAGGCCATGAAGTTATCAATTCAAACCCCAGTTAAACAGCATCAATTGGCAACGTAGCATTGCACAATAGATCTATAAGCTAGCAAATAAATTTCATCATTACTAATTATCAAACAGAAAAAGTTTGAAATGCATCTATAGCAGATACCAATACCTATCTCATATTATAGGTGTTAGATGGGTTAACCGAAAAAAGAGTTTTCAATATCTTTGGTTAAAAGAATCTTCTTAGTATGTAATAGTTGGTTGAATACAATTTATTTAATTACTTTGAACTGGTCAAAAGTTCTATAAAGTTGTGAAACCTTGGAAGTGCCCCTTGTTTTGTAGACAGCTTGAAGTGTACTCTTATGAAAATCTTTTTCCAGTTAATACAAATATTTTTTAAAAATTAAATAAAAGAAAAGATGGAAAATATGCTTTAGGAAAAATCTTCACATAAGAAGCCGAACTTTGTCCCACAATTCAGCTCCTTAACTAATGGTAACAAAAAATATACAGTTGATTAAAAAAATCTCACAAATAATATTTTTTTGCAAACCAACTTCATTTTTGGTGCACAACTAATAAATTTTGTAGTCAATAGTTTAATAAAATTTCAGAATTAATAATTATATAGAAAATTACATGAAACCATCGATAACTTTAAATAAAGCCTGATTGTAGAAAACGCAAATTATTCTTTAACTAGAAAAAAAGAATACAGGAATGTGGAATAAGAACTGAGCAGTTCTGTGCTAGCTAATTCCAACGGTTTTTATGCACCTAATAAAAATAATATGATCACTGGTTCTACCACTCTATATTTACCAGAACATTAAGATATTCTTTCAGTTCTATTGGCATTAGGACCCATAATCTAGACCCTTTCCTGGTTAAATATACGGTTATGAGTCAGCAATATTAATGATATATAACGAAGTAAGAATACCTCCGTGCTCAAAAAGTTATGAAGTAATATAATTCTAGGTGACCAGCTAAGTACTTCAGGTTTGACCTACATCAACAAAAAGAAAAAAATATTAAACTTGGCCAATCAGTTTATAAACAAAGAAAAGGAAATGTTATAAGAACCATCTTATAAGCAACAAACTTAGGAAAAAGCAATTCCACTATCATCCAGACAGTTGGATGCATATCAAGACCAGTACTTCTGCAAGTAGAACAAAATGAGAAAATACAAATAAAGCATTTGTTTGCTTGAGAGAAGGACTATACATGATACAGTTACAAGTACAGAATAAGACAAGCAGAATACATACGAAGACAACCCAAACACCAAGTTCTCCCAAGCCCCAAGAAATAATATACAAAATAAGAGAAAAATACATTAGCATGCAGAAAAACATGTTACCATGTTAATCACAGCACAATTAAAGCTTGCACTATCACTATCTCACACATTTTACCATGTTAATCACAACTGTGCATTATTATATTGCTGGCACCACAGATGGAATATTAAATGGAACCATATTACAATCCCCAACTTTTTGACCCTCATCTTTGATAGTATTGAGTTGTTAAAAAGGGTATATGCCACATGCATAATAATTTTCCTACAGAATCTAAGAAGGAATAATTAGTGTTTCTAACACCATTTCTCAATCCCATCAAGAACAGCTGAAAGCAGATAAGTTTACAATTTTAAATCATAATGGCCAGAGAGAGTTTTTATTATTCTTTATCCTTTTAGTTTTGTGTCTTCTTCCTTTACATAGAGCAACATTCCAAAAATTGTAAGAGTTAAGGTATGACAACTGGACATTGTGATGAGAAGGATGGTAAAAAACATACATATCCAAGACGCAAGAGTTCAGCTTCTTTGTCATTATTCCAAATTGGAACACCTGAAAAAGAAACAGGAAAAGTCAAAATTAAAAATCAAATTGTGTAGAAGTGTATGGACCCAACACATCCAACAACAAATTCAATATCAAACGACTTAAGAGAAGCAACTAAAATATTGTAAACTTGGAAACATAATCATAATAAGTAATACCAAATATTCTGTGCACAAATATGTCACCAAAAGTTTGAAATTCAGTGCACAAATAACTGAAATCAAAATGAACTCAAGACAACCCAACCTACCCAAGAATGACTATGCTATAAAGTTCTGATATCTTACTCTGTTTGGATAAGATATTTTCTTGGTTCTCTATTTTTTCCCTATTATTATGTTACTGAAAACTAGAAGCAAAAGAACAAGAATTGCCTAATTTTCCTCATTATATTCTTAATTTTTTTTTCTCTTCCAAAGTTAGTCAACTGTTTTGTATTGTTGATATTGATGATGAACAATTAATATTAATAAGATAACCCTTTTCAGTCAAAAACATGTCAGAATGTCTATACATGACATAAGTGAGTGAGCCAACTTAGATTTGTTAAAGGTATTTTAAGTTTTGCTCTTGAGAGAGGAAAAAGTAAATGGTGAAAACATTAAGAAATCACTTATAGTTATTCGAATGTCTTATTTTCTTAATATTAATGTAAGAGAACAGTAAAAGAAATTAGGACACCAAACCAAATTCTTTTTTTTTTTTTTTTTTTTTGGGTAATAAAATTTCATTAGAAGAAAAGAAAGAAACCCAATTCATTGTCCACATAGGAAACAAATCCTATGAACACAAAATCTACCACGAAAGCACTAGAAAGCAATACTGACATAGGTATAAATATATCAACTTCGGCTAAAATCTGAGTTTCCTAGTGTAAAACTCAACTATGTAGAGAAATGTTTCATTGCATTTATATAATAGAAACTTTGACAGGGACCATATACCTCTGGGAAACTGAAGGTAGCCATCATTTTGACGTTTATGCACTCTTTTAAATGATGGAAACGCGGAGCCTATAAAGGATATGGTTCTTAAGTAATTCAACTAATATGAGCACAATAAGAAACAGATTATATCAGAGCACAGTAAAAGAGCCAAGAAAGCCAACATTGTCAAGCAATGTGTTTTCTTATAGGAAACTGACAGTAGATATAGCACACTGAAAACTAAAAATGTTAACCAACAATGCGACATCCCAAGGATAGATTAAAGCGGTATAAAATTGCTGAATATGAAGATGGAAGAATAACCATAATTTACAAACTATAATTACATCTCAAATGAATGCATCCCGTTCACAAATCTATGTTCTTAGAGAAGCTAGTCCAAGGCAAGACGAATAAGAAATGCCACGTACATATATGACTAAAATGGCTAGCAAGCGAACAAGGTACTCAGGAGTAATATAAGCTAGGTCTAAATGCAAATTGTTTCACATACACAAATTGTATCTCACTTAACCATGAACAAGAGCAGCAATATGAGAGGTGAGATCACTACCTCAGCATAGATTCCTCTGCTAGGCAGATAAAAATATTCCCAGAAAAACAAACGGACTAAAGAGAAGGGAAAAAGATTACATAAACATAACAAAATGAAACGGCTAAACAATGTACTCTTAACAACCAATAGTTGAAACATCAAATGATCCTTCTTTATTTTTTCCTTTTTGATTTTTGGGGTCTCTAGAGTACTGCAAATTCCAATAACAAAGAAAAGTCGGAAATTTAGAGAAGAATAATTTTCTTTTTGGAAAAAGATTTGATGCATCTCAATGTCAGTCATTAAGATGTTTTAAAGTAATTCCTATATCTTAATAATATTTTTGAGAGAGTTTCATCTTAACTTAACAAGCAAAAAAAGAAGAAAAAAATCCAAATCCAAAATGTTCCCGGCCGAGTCCATATATAGCCACAAAATGTGCCTCAGCTTGCATAAATATTCAAAATGACAATGCACTCATTGAGAATAGTGAGACAAAGAATAAATGTCTACTAGAGTTGGTCCAAAAATTGGCATTAAGTAAGAAAAAGAAATGAATGTATGTACAAGTTGCTTATCAATTCACTTAACAGTAGCTCACATGAAACGAAAGCAAGAATGAAATCACAAAAAGTATAAATCTTCCAACGAAAAACTGTTTCAAAACTTCATTTGTAAAAGTTCATTTTTTATGAATTAAAAAATGAAAAAAGAAACATAAAAAGGAGTAAACAGTCCCTTCCATTATATTACAATCTAATTTCAGTTCTCTTATGTTTGCCATATACATTGATGATCTCCACAAACAATATACTAAACCATTTATTTCGACAATCAAACTATTTCAAACATTAAAAAAAGTCACTCAGCCATAACAAGAAGCTTAAATTGAAAACCAACAAAAAAAAAAAAAAAAACTGTTAAAACCATTTTCTAAGTGGACTCCAAATACATGTTTTTAGAATAAACAAATTACCGTATGAATCTTCAAGGTTTCTTATAAACGCTAATTGAAACAAAGCGCCTGAAAGAGTCAAGATCAGAATCAGATTTAGAAAGAAAACGTAAAAAGAAAAAGAAAAAATGAGAGAGAAATTGTTGAAAAGAGAACAGACAGATCTTCAGAAGTTACCGTTAATCATGCCGAAAGCGACGAATGTAAGGAGTCCGAACACGATTTTCATGGTGGAAGCCATGGATTTGCCGTCGACTCCTCGACTGTACGATACGATTATGCAATTGACGACGCAGGCAGGAGGAGTACGTTTTATTTTTTCTCTATTGGTCAAATTTTTGAGCTGTTTAAAGTGTAAACTGAAGTCTAAAACGAGTTAATATAATTTTTAGTCAAAGTGTATTATGTATATAACCAAATATTTTTATATTATTAATTGATTTAACTTGTGATGTGAGCGAACAAGGTGCTCAGATCAGAAATGCCACGTACATCCTGTTCACATACGATTATAGTCAAAGTGTATTTCTACCTGTTTTTTTTTCATCCAAAACTTTAAAATTAGACATTAATATTGGTTTTTGTATATAACCAAATATTTTTATATTAAATTGATTTAACTTATTCTTTTAACTATTAAAAAACCCTTCTTTTATGTGATATTATATTAGAAATAAATGATGAGTTTCATCAATCAACAGATCAACTTTATCTTAAATAAATAAATAGATAAAGGTTACATTTTCATAAAATATTTAACATATAAATATATTAGAGATTACTATAAATTTTTTATGGATAAATCTATGATTTTTTACATTTATTAATTTTATATAATATTCTTTATCTTTTAAGACTTTTATGGATAAATATATAAAGTAATTTTTGTTGGGCTTCATACTTTGCTTGTTCGGTGGGTTATGTATTTAATTTCCATTTCTTTTTTCTTTTTCTACTTTTTTGATAAATAAATAAAAAAACAAATTGTTTATTTGAGTACCATTTATAAACTTTAAAATTAAAAATAAATATTGTTTTTATATATGTATAACCAAATATGTTTATATTAAGTTGATTTTACCATTGATACTTTTATGTATTATTATTTTAAAAACAAAGTAATTTTTATTAAAACTATTTAAAACAAAATATGGAATCAAAAGATCAATAGATAAATGATATACAGTATATCTTAAATAAATAGATAAAGATATTTTCACAAAATATTTAACATAAAAATATTACTGTTCAATAAATATGATATCAACATCTAGACCTAAGTCAATAAACGTTATTACCAAATCAAAAGAATTTTTATTAGATATTATTGACAAAATTCAGGATGAAGACATTAAAAGAGAATATTTATTAAAACTCAAAGAATTAATTTTATCCGAAGAAAAACAAAAGGATGTAGATTCTTATAACTTAAAAGACATATTAAAAAGATTTGATAAACCCACACAAGTTACTTTAAGTGATTTACAAGAAGAAATCAATATTTTGAAACATCAAGTTAAAGAACTACAAAACGATAATATTGAAATCAAGACAGATTTATTATGTTTAAAAGCCTCCAAAGAAACTGTAAGACAATCATCAACCTCAAAATCAGGATTACAGATTAAAGAAACTGAAGAAGCATTTATTAATGAAATTTCTAAAATTCAATTTCAAAAATGGCATGTTTACATTAGGATCAATATTAATCATGAATTAGATATTATTACACAAGCTTTAGTAGACACTGGAGCAGATCAAAACTGTATAAGAGAAGGATTAATTCCAACAAAATATTATGAAAAAATAAAAGAAAGATTATATGGAACTAATGGTCAACAGTTAAACATTAATTATAAATTATCTAATGCTCATATTTGTATACAAAATTTATATATTAAAAATACCTTTATTTTAGCAAAAGATTTAGATCAAGACGTTATATTAGGTACACCTTTTATCACTCAAATTTACCCTTTTAGTGTAACCAATAAGGGAATTACAACAAATATTTTAGGACAAGAAGTGACATTTGAATTTGTTAATCCTCCCTTAATAAAAGATATTAGTAAATTAAAAAATATTTCAATATCTAAAATAAACACTATTACCAAATTAAAGAATCTAGAAATTGTCCCTACCAAAGAATGACTCGATTACCACAAAATTTTGGATGCTTGCATTACAAAAACTTGTTTTCAACTTTTTGCATTAAGATTTTAAAGGTTTCAAAATTATATTAAAATGCAAAAATCAAAAAGTTTTTCTAATAGTCTCTCTCATCACAACAACTTTCAGGACACAGATTTATTAGGAAAGAGTGAGAGTGAGGAAAAGATGGGCACTCCCATCAAACCCAAAAACAATCCAAAATCAAAAGCATTGTATGCAATGCTATCACCTCAACAACCTATTACACCACAAACAAAACCTTCACAATCAAGATCCTCAAAACCCAATAAACAGAAAAACATTATCACTCAAGGTTTACTCTTCTTGATGAAGAATCTGTTTCTTCATCTCCACCAAGAAATTACCAACAAGCCCTTACCATACCACTAACCTATACACCTTCCTCATCAAAACCTGTCGACATTAATCCCACTTTTCAGTACATTGAGAAAGATATTACTCAATCAATTTGCATTGTTGAACCCGAATATTGGGGACAAACTATGCAAGAAACTTTATCAAAAATTTTCCCTCCAGATTTTTATTTTATTCCAGATGATTTATTAAAAACGAGAACATTTTATGAATTTATTTTAGTTGATACTGATTCAATAGAAATTACCCATAATCCTGATAGAAATGATCCCAATAGAATTGCCTTTTCAAAATGCAAAATTAAAAAAGTTTTAAGACCTCAAGACTGGCGCACTGGAATTGTAAATTGATTAAAAGTAAACAAAGTCAAATAACATAATGAATGTAATGAAGAAAACTTACAAGTTTATTGCTTTGATAATTTGTACACGACAGGAAACTCTCTCTCTCTCAAACTTTTTAAAACTTAAAATTTTTGTAATCTTTCTCCAAAACTTGATCTAAAAATTTTCTCAAAACTTAACGCTTACAACTGAAGTGATCTCTATTTATACTACAAACGATCGGATTTCAAAAACATTTGAATCCGTTACAATAATGCAATACAGGAAAAAGATAAAGTTGTTGATAAGTGATGAGCTGTCTTGGATACGTGTCTTGAATTATTGATGATCTGTTCTGAAAATGGCAGACAAACCGATAAGGTTCATAAATGATATCTTGAAAAGTCTTGCTTGTTGTTAGGGGAGCTTGACAAAGTCAAAAGTAAGTCTTGCAAATCTTGCTGCATTAAAAGAGTAATGTTAAAATCTTGTCTTGAGAATTGAAGAATGTTGCAGAAGCCACGTGAAAGGATTGTTTTGAAGAAGTCTTGAAGTTTTTAAATCTTTGCAGAAACCTTTTGACAAATTTGCTTCTGAGAGATAAAGTCGACTGGAGAGGAATCTTGTCAATACAAATTTTTGAATTTTGAGATTTGAAATTATTGTAGAAGCTACGTGATAAAACTTTGAACATCTTCATAAAGATAGTCTAAAAAATCTTGCAAATGTTGAAAATTGGACAAAGGCAATGCTGAGTCACTGCCTCTTAATCATCTTCAAATTGAGAGTCTTGAGTTAACCTTGCCCGAAAGAAAATTATACGAATCACTGTCTTCAGAGTGTTGAGAATTGTCTCGAACTTGAGAACTTAATAAATCATTTTCTCCTTCGTAATCATCGGCCTCGACTAAATCAGTTGCCTCTTCAGCTGTAACTAATTGTTGAATATAATTATTGTTTTCTGATGTTGATGTTGAAGGTTTATTAAAAAGAGAAGAAGCCCACAAACTAAATGGTTCTTGTGGATGTGCGTCCCTTATATTTCATGAGGACCTTTTTGGTGCAATTTCGGTTTCAAGAATTATTTTGTCAATGGCTTTTGAAGAAATGGGTAAGGCTTCGGCTAATTGAATTGGTGTTGGATTTTTAAGATATTGAGATAATGCCAAAAAATCATCAATATGGGAATCATGAAGAATTCTTTGCCAAATATTATTTGAAAAAATATCTTTTTGAAATTTTCTGTGATTGTTTTTCTTTTGAGAAAGATGACGATTCTGGACAATAGTAAAAACATTTTTTTGATTTTTGAAAATTGTTTAAGGGTTTTTCTCCTTGAGAATTATTGACCTTGATGGGAGTGCCCATCTTTCACTCAATTACTTTCTGTCACTCACTCTCTTTATCACTTAACTTTTTCTTTCCCTGTAAGAATTCACGGGAAAGAAAATCAGGTAAAGAATTATTGTGTCCCTTGATGTGTTCAATTTCAAAGTCAAAACAAGACAGTATTGCTTGCCATCTGGCAAAAATTTGTTTTGAAACTAAATTTTTTACATCTTTTTCAAAAAATAAATTTTGATGCGAAGAATGCTTCGGATCAAAAATCTTTTATTAATCAAATCATCTTGAAATTTTGTAATGCATAAAACAATTGATAAAACTTCTTTTTTGATGGTTGAATAATTTTTTTGAGCAAGGCAGGACTCGAATGGAACCTAACTAGACTTTCTTTATTGTCTAATTTTTGTTTTAATATTCCACCGTAACCTATATCAGAGGCATCCGTTTCTATAATAGGATAAGCTGATGGATCCAATATACTAAGACAAGGAAGGAATTTAATTTTGGATTTGATTTCTCTAACTATTTGAGTATGGGTTTCAGACCATGCAGGAGGATTTTTTCTAAGTCTTTGATATAACGGTTCACATAATTTTCTAAGGTCTTGGAAAAACTCTGCTATATAATTAAGACATCCTAAAAATCTTTGTAATTGTGTTTTATCTCTTAATTCATCAGGAAAATTATTTGCGAATTCTATTGTCCTATCAATTGGTTTAATAGTCCCTTTGTAAATTTCATGACCTAAAAATCTGATTTTTACTTGAAATAATTTCATTTTTGTGGCTGAAACAACTAATCCATTTCTTTTAATAATTTCTTCAAATATTTTTAAATGTTTTAAATGTTGATCTATTGATTCTGAATAAACTAAGACATCATCAATATATACTATTGTAAAGTGTATATAGGGATTAAAGATATCATTCATAATGTTTTGAAATTCTGAGGGTGCATTTTTTAATCCGAAAGGCATAACGTTCCATTCATATTGACCAAAAGGAACATTAAATGTTGTTTTGTATCTATCTAATTTGTCTATTTAGACTTGCCAAAATCCTGACTTCATATCAAATTTTGAAAATATTGTTGCATTATATAGTCTATTAATTAAATCTTTTTTGTTGGGAATGGGATATCTAATCCATTGTAATACTTTGTTTAATGGTTTATAATTGATAACTAATCTTGGAACTCCTCGTTCTTTTTCTGCCGCATTATTGACATAGAAGGCAGAACAACTCCATGGAGATTTACTTGGTCTAATTAATTTTTTATCTTGTAAATCTTTGATTTCTTTATGACAGTGTTCGAGTAATTCTTTATTCATCTGTATGGGTCTAGCTTTTGTTGGTATATTTTTCTCATCAAAGTTTTTAATATAGGGAAGACAGACTACATGTTGTTTTCTATCCCAAAAGGCGTTTGGAATTGTTGAGCATATGTCTTGTGAAAATCGCTTTTCTAAATTTTTAATAATTTCTTGAATTTTTGGAGTTTCTAATTGTTGTTTTATCCTTTCATGTTTCAATTCTTCTTTTAAGAAATGAATTTGCTTTTTCTTATAATTAATGAGATTTATTTTTGATATTGTTAAGTCTTTTAAATTATTAATATCTTTTATTAGTGGAGGATTAACAAATTCAAATGTTACTTTTTGTCCTAAAATATTTGTTGTTATTCCCTTATTGGTTACACTAAAAGGATAAATTTGAGTGATAAAAGGTGTACCTAATATAACGTCTTGATCAAGATCTTTTGCTAAAATAAAAGTACTTTTAATACAAAAATTTTGTATACAAATATGAGCATTAGATAATTTATAATTAATATTTAACTATTGACCATTAGCTCCATATAATCTTTCTTTTGTTTTTTCATAATATTTTGTTGGAATTAATCATTCTCTTATACAGTTTTGATCTGCTCCAGTGTCTACTAAAGCTTGTGTAATAATATCTAATTCATGATTAATATTTATCCTAATGTAAACATGCCATTTTTGAAATTGAATTTTAGAAATTTCATTAATAAATGCTTCTTCAGTTTCTTTAATCTGTAATCCTGATTTTGAGGTTGATGATTGTCTTACAGTTTCTTTGGAGGCTTTTAAACATAATAAATTTGTCTTGATTTCAATATTATCGTTTTGTAATTCTTTAACTTGATTTTTCAGAATATTGATTTCTTCTTGTAAATCACTTAGAGTAACTTGTGTGAGTTTATCAAATCTTTTTAATATGTCTTTTAAGTTATAAAAATCTACATCTTTTTGTTTTTCTTCGGATAAAATTAATTCTTTGAGTTTTAATAAATATTCCCTTTTAATGTCTTCATCCTGAATTTTGTCAATAATATCTAATAAAAATTCTTTTGATTTGGTAATAACGTTTATTGACTTAGGTCTAGATTTTGATATCATATTTATTGATTTCATTTGGTCACTATTATTGCAATCTTGTGAAGACTGGCTCTTAATATTTAGAGGGTTTCCTTCTAAAGAATTATTGAAGTTTCTGTTTGAATTGTCTTGACTTAGGCTTATTAATTGAGGGGTAAAATGTCGTTGAGGTGGTAGTATTTCAAAAGGTACGTTTGTTAGATTATGTTGAGATTCTAATGTTAAGTGTTTATTTGTTTTTTAGTGGGACAATAAAATGCATCGTGTCCTTCTTGTTTACATTTCCAACATTTTTTTATTCTTTTATTTTTATTATTATAATAAGAAAGTTTTCTTTTCCTATGCTTTTGTTCTTTGATTGGGGATTTGGAAAGGACATTAATATTTGATTTAGAGGATGATAATTCGCTAAGTTTTTTACTAATATTTTCTAAAATAGTATTATGATTATTGAGTTTAATAATTTCTTCTCTTGGAATGTCAAAGGGTTCAAAAAATGGTTTAACATATTTTTGTGAATAAAGGGGTGTTGAAGTTGATGTTAAAGTTGATGTTGAATTTCCTAAAGTTGGTGAATTTGTTGAAGTTTCTATTATCTCCTTCCCGGGGGTTTTTGAAATTTTTGTAATTATATGGGTAGTATTGTCTTCTATCCTATTCATTTGTTGACTAATGGTGTGGAGAATTTGATTAGAGTAATTATTTTGATGTTGAATATTTTTAATGTCTCTTAAAGTTGGTTGCTTTTGATCATCGTCAATTCTATTAATTTTCTTAAATGGTGATGCTATTATTTCTGCTTCTTGATGTTCTATTTTAATTTCTTCTAAAGGTGGATGGACAGATGTAATAGTTTTATTTGTTGTTGTTTGCCAATTTTTTGTTGCATTAGTGGTAACAAAAATAGTTTTCTTTTCACTGAAATTTTGATAACATTTTCTATTTTCTAACCAATTAAAGAAATAAATATTTTGTTTTAATTTTTCTTGTGTATTGTACCATTCAGATCTAAGGGTATTTTGTTCTTCTGGACTAAATTTTGTAAAGAATATTTGTCGTTTTTCTTTATTATAATCTTGTAAGAATTCTTGTTTTAATAATTCTTTGTTAATTTCAAAAGGTTTTGTTATTGTGTTAATTTGATTATAGTTTCCTAATACTTCTGATTGTGTTGGTGAACTAGGTGGACTTGATGTACTTTCGTATGCAGGTTTTGGTACAGGAGGGGAATAATTTACTCCTACTAATTTACTTGTTGAAGTTGTTGACGAAAGGCTAGGTGTTGTAATTTCTTCAATCCTAGGGTTGTGGTGATTTTTGTTAGTAACTATGGGTTGATTTTGTTCTAAGGATGTTTCTCTAAATTTTAATTTTATTGTACCGTCTTGTTCTTGTATTATTTGTTATATTTCAGATTCATTTTGATCATGTAAAGGTTTTGGAGGGCATAATTTTTCTAATTTCCAATCTGTTTGTTTAATAATTTCATCCCAAGCTAATCTTTTTGGTGTAAAAGTTTTATGTTTTGTTTTATCGGCTTCCATAATAACTGTGTGTCCTGGTGGGGACATCCTAATGGCTCTTGGACTTATTGTGGTATTCATAACTTTGTAATAAATCCTATATATTAATGCTACTGGTTGGGCTTTATCTTGATAAGTAAGATTAGAAGCTTTTAAATTAATAGTTAATGAAGATAGTATAGTGGGATCATGTAATCCTACTCTAAAGTTTGGATAACAATCAAAATATACTGGACCACTTTCTAAATTAGAATTTAATACTGCTAATAAAGAGTTATTAAAGTTTAAATTTCTTGCGTCTCTTAAAATTACTAATATTGGAATGTTTTGTCCTAATCTAAATAATGGTTTTACTGCTACTTGTACTAATCCTATGTGTAAAAATTTATAGTTGTTTTGTCTATGTCTGTGTATTGCTTCTTCAGAAAGAAGTTGAATTTCTTCAACCCTTTCTTTGGTTATCATTATTGTATCTTCTGTTGTTTTAATAGAGTAATCTGACATAAATTCAAAACTACCTATTTGATATATTGTGTCTTTTTTAACTGGTGGTATATTCCAGTTATGTAAGTGTTGATCTATTTTTGCCATATTAATCTCTTGAGTGTTTATAGATTTCATTAATTCTTGATTATTATTAGTGTTTTGTTGTTGATTATTAATTCTAATAGCGTTACTGCTACTACTATCATCTCGTTTACTCCGACTTCCTAATCTCTTTAAGAAATTAGACATCTCTAAAATAATTCTAACCCAAAAGTTCTAGTTTTTCTCCTAGATCACGGGACCACCAAGGTACGAGACCACCTCCGGGACCACCTAACACGGCTAACCAACGGTTAACAGGCTGACCAACGCACCCTCCAGGCTGACCAAGCGTAACCTAGAATCAATTCTAGAGTTCTTCTATATTAAAACTCTCTAGATTTATCTAACCCTTAATTCAATCAAGCTGTGAACAGTGCACTGGTGAACAGTAATCTACAGTGGACTGCTACAGTGTATGAACAGTAATAATGAGTAGTGATGAACAGTAATATCCTGTGAACAGTAATTGAAACTCAAAGAATAAATTGATTTAACTTGTGATGTGAGCGAACAAGGTGCTCAGATCAGAAATGCCACGTACATCCTGATCACATACGATTATAGTCAAAGTGTATTTCTACCTGTTTTTTTTTCATCCAAAACTTTAAAATTAGACATTAATATTGGTTTTTGTATATAACCAAATATTTTTATATTAAATTGATTTAACTTATTCTTTTAACTATTAAAAAACCCTTCTTTTATGTGATATTATATTAGAAATAAATGATGAGTTTCATCAATCAACTGATAAACTTTATCTTAAATAAATAAATAGATAAAGGTTGCATTTTCATAAAATATTTAACATATAAATATATTAGAGATTACTATAAATTTTTTATGGATAAATCTATGATTTTTTACATTTATTAATTTTATATAATATTCTTTATCTTTTAAGACTTTTATGGATAAATATATAAAGTAATTTTTGTTGGGCTTCATACTTTGCTTGTTCGGTGGGTTATGTATTTAATTTCCATTTCTTTTTTCTTTTTCTACTTTTTTGATAAATAAATAAAAAAACAAATTGTTTATTTGAGTACCATTTATAAACTTTAAAATTAAAAATAAATATTGTTTTTATATATGTATAACCAAATATGTTTATATTAAGTTGATTTTACCATTGATACTTTTATGTATTATTATTTTAAAAACAAAGTAATTTTTATTAAAACTATTTAAAACAAAATATGGAATCAAAAGATCAATAGATAAATGATATACAGTATATCTTAAATAAATAGATAAAGATATTTTCACAAAATATTTAACATAAAAATATTACTGTTCAATAAATATGATATCAACATCTAGACCTAAGTCAATAAACGTTATTACCAAATCAAAAGAATTTTTATTAGATATTATTGACAAAATTCAGGATGAAGACATTAAAAGAGAATATTTATTAAAACTCAAAGAATTAATTTTATCCGAAGAAAAACAAAAGGATGTAGATTCTTATAACTTAAAAGACATATTAAAAAGATTTGATAAACCCACACAAGTTACTTTAAGTGATTTACAAGAAGAAATCAATATTTTGAAACATCAAGTTAAAGAACTGCAAAACGATAATATTGAAATCAAGACGATTTATTATGTTTAAAAGCCTCCAAAGAAACTGTAAGACAATCATCAACCTCAAAATCAGGATTACAGATTAAAGAAACTGAAGAAGCATTTATTAATGAAATTTCTAAAATTCAATTTCAAAAATGGCATGTTTACATTAGGATCAATATTAATCATGAATTAGATATTATTACACAAGCTTTAGTAGACACTGGAGCAGATCAAAACTGTATAAGAGAAGGATTAATTCCAACAAAATATTATGAAAAAATAAAAGAAAGATTATATGGAACTAATGGTCAACAGTTAAACATTAATTATAAATTATCTAATGCTCATATTTGTATACAAAATTTATGTATTAAAAATACCTTTATTTTAGCAAAAGATTTAGATCAAGACGTTATATTAGGTACACCTTTTATCACTCAAATTTACCCTTTTAGTGTAACCAATAAGGGAATTACAACAAATATTTTAGGACAAGAAGTGACATTTGAATTTGTTAATCCTCCCTTAATAAAAGATATTAGTAAATTAAAAAATATTTCAATATCTAAAATAAACACTATTACCAAATTAAAGAATCTAGAAATTGTCCCTACCAAAGAATGGCTCGATTACCACAAAATTTTGGATGCTTGCATTACAAAAACTTGTTTTCAACTTTTTGCATTAAGATTTTAAAGGTTTCAAAATTATATTAAAATGCAAAAATCAAAAAGTTTTTCTAATAGTCTCTCTCATCACAACAACTTTCAGGACACAGATTTATTAGGAAAGAGTGAGAGTGAGGAAAAGATGGGCACTCCCATCAAACCCAAAAACAATCCAAAATCAAAAGCATTGTATGCAATGCTATCACCTCAACAACCTATTACACCACAAACAAAACCTTCACAATCAAGATCCTCAAAACCCAATAAACAGAAAAACATTATCACTCAACCAAACCGGTTTACTCTTCTTGATGAAGAATCTGTTTCTTCATCTCCACCAAGAAATTACCAACAAGCCCTTACCATACCACTAACCTATACACCTTCCTCATCAAAACCTGTCGACATTAATCCCACTTTTCAGTACATTGAGAAAGATATTACTCAATCAATTTGCATTGTTGAACCCGAATATTGGGGACAAACTATGCAAGAAACTTTATCAAAAATTTTCCCTCCAGATTTTTATTTTATTCCAGATGATTTATTAAAAACGAGAACATTTTATGAATTTATTTTAGTTGATACTGATTCAATAGAAATTACCCATAATCCTGATAGAAATGATCCCAATAGAATTGCCTTTTCAAAATGCAAAATTAAAAAAGTTTTAAGACCTCAAGACTGGCGCATTGGAATTGTAAATTGATTAAAAGTAAACAAAGTCAAATAACATAATGAATGTAATGAAGAAAACTTACAAGTTTATTGCTTTGATAATTTGTACACGACAGGAAACTCTCTCTCTCTCAAACTTTTTAAAACTTAAAATTTTTGTAATCTTTCTCCAAAACTTGATCTAAAAATTTTCTCAAAACTTAACGCTTACAACTGAAGTGATCTCTATTTATACTACAAACGATCGGATTTCAAAAACATTTGAATCCGTTACAATAATGCAATACAGGAAAAAGATAAAGTTGTTGATAAGTGATGAGCTGTCTTGGATACGTGTCTTGAATTATTGATGATCTCGCTCAAAATGGCGGCATAAACCGATAAGGTTCATAAATGATATCTTGAAAAGTCTTGCTTGTTGTTAGGGGAGCTTGACAAAGTCAAAAGTAAGTCTTGCAAATCTTGCTGCATTAAAAGAGTAATGTTAAAATCTTGTCTTGAGAATTGAAGAATGTTGCAGAAGCCACGTGAAAGGATTGTTTTGAAGAAGTCTTGAAGTTTTTAAATCTTTGCAGAAACCTTTTGACAAATTTGCTTCTGAGAGATAAAGTCGACTGGAGAGGAATCTTGTCAGCGCCGAAATTTTTGAATTTTGAGATTTGAAATTATTGTAGAAGCTACGTGATAAAACTTTGAACATCTTCATAAAGATAGTCTAAAAAATCTTGCAAATGTTGAAAATTGGACAAAGGCAATGCTGAGTCACTGCCTCTTAATCATCTTCAAATTGAGAGTCTTGAGAA
The DNA here is from genome assembly GCA_026225825.1 of Pistacia integerrima. Lineage (NCBI taxonomy): Eukaryota > Viridiplantae > Streptophyta > Magnoliopsida > Sapindales > Anacardiaceae > Pistacia > Pistacia integerrima. The sequence goes on along the minus strand of CM047742.1, from coordinate 17,609,031 downwards.
TTGCCCGAAAGAAAATTATCTGAATCACTGTCTTCAGAGTGTTGAGAATTGTCTCGAACTTGAGAACTTAATAAATCATTTTCTCCTTCGTAATCATCTTACGACTAAATCACCGCCTCTTCATTCTGAAACTAATTGTTGAATATAATTATTGTTTTCGATGTTGATGTTGAAGGTTTATTAAAAAGAGAAGAAGCCCACAAACTAAATGGTTCTTGTGGATGTGCGTCCCTTATATTTCATGAGGACCTTTTTGGCACGAATTTCGGTTTCAAGAATTATTTTGTCAATGGCTTTTGAAGAAATGGGTAAGGCTTCGGCTAATTGAATTGGTGTTGGATTTTTAAGATATTGAGATAATGCCAAAAAATCATCAATATGGGAATCATGAAGAATTCTTTGCCAAATATTATTTGAAAAAATATCTTTTTGAAATTTTCTGTGATTGTTTTTCTTTTGAGAAAGATGACGATTTTGGACAATAGTAAAAACATTTTTTGATTTTTGAAAATTGTTTAAGGGTTTTTCTCCTTGAGAATTATTGACCTTGATGGGAGTGCCCATCTTTCACTCAATTACTTTCTGTCACTCACTCTCTTTATCACTTAACTTTTTCTTTCCCTGTAAGAATTCACGGGAAAGAAAATCAGGTAAAGAATTATTGTGTCCCTTGATGTGTTCAATTTCAAAGTCAAAACAAGACAAGATTGCTTGCCATCCGGCAAAAAATTTGTTTTGAAACTAAATTTTTTACATCTTTTTCAAAAAATAAATTTTGATGCGAAGAATGCATTCGGATCAAAAATCTTTTATTAATCAAATCATCTTGAAATTTTGTAATGCATAAAACAATTGATAAAACTTCTTTTTTGATGGTTGAATAATTTTTTTGAGCACCGAGCCAGACTCCAGAATGGAACCTAACTAGACTTTCTTTATTGTCTAATTTTTTGTTTTAATATTCCACCGTAACCTATATCGAGGCATCCGTTTCTATAATAGGATAAGGCGATGGATCCAATATACTAAGACAAGGAAGGAATTTAATTTTGGATTTGATTTCTCTAACTATTTGAGTATGGGTTTCAGACCATGCAGGAGGATTTTTTCTAAGTCTTTGATATAACGGTTCACATAATTTTCTAAGGTCTTGGAAAAACTCGCTATATAATTAAGACATCCTAAAAAATCTTTGTAATTGTGTTTTATCTCTTAATTCATCAGGAAAATTATTTGCGAATTCTATTGTCCTATCAATTGGTTTAATAGTCCCTTTGTAAATTTCATGACCTAAAAATCTGATTTTTACTTGAAATAATTTCATTTTTGTGGCTGAAACAACTAATCCATTTCTTTTAATAATTTCTTCAAATATTTTTAAATGTTTTAAATGTTGATCTATTGATTCTGAATAAACTAAGACATCATCAATATATACTATTGTAAAGTGTATATAGGGATTAAAGATATCATTCATAATGTTTTGAAATTCTGAGGGTGCATTTTTTAATCCGAAAGGCATAACGTTCCATTCATATTGACCAAAAGGAACATTAAATGTTGTTTTGTATCTATCTAATTTGTCTATTTAGACTTGCCAAAATCCTGACTTCATATCAAATTTTGAAAATATTGTTGCATTATATAGTCTATTAATTAAATCTTTTTTGTTGGGAATGGGATATCTAATCCATTGTAATACTTTGTTTAATGGTTTATAATTGATAACTAATCTTGGAACTCCTCGTTCTTTTTCTGCCGCATTATTGACATAGAAGGCAGAACAACTCCATGGAGATTTACTTGGTCTAATTAATTTTTTATCTTGTAAATCTTTGATTTCTTTATGACAGTGTTCGAGTAATTCTTTATTCATCTGTATGGGTCTAGCTTTTGTTGGTATATTTTTCTCATCAAAGTTTTTAATATAGGGAAGACAGACTACATGTTGTTTTCTATCCCAAAAGGCGTTTGGAATTGTTGAGCATATGTCTTGTGAAAATCGCTTTTCTAAATTTTTAATAATTTCTTGAATTTTTGGAGTTTCTAATTGTTGTTTTATCCTTTCATGTTTCAATTCTTCTTTTAAGAAATGAATTTGCTTTTTCTTATAATTAATGAGATTTATTTTTGATATTGTTAAGTCTTTTAAATTATTAATATCTTTTATTAGTGGAGGATTAACAAATTCAAATGTTACTTTTTGTCCTAAAATATTTGTTGTTATTCCCTTATTGGTTACACTAAAAGGATAAATTTGAGTGATAAAAGGTGTACCTAATATAACGTCTTGATCAAGATCTTTTGCTAAAATAAAAGTACTTTTAATACAAAAATTTTGTATACAAATATGAGCATTAGATAATTTATAATTAATATTTAACTATTGACCATTAGCTCCATATAATCTTTCTTTTGTTTTTTCATAATATTTTGTTGGAATTAATCATTCTCTTATACAGTTTTGATCTGCTCCAGTGTCTACTAAAGCTTGTGTAATAATATCTAATTCATGATTAATATTTATCCTAATGTAAACATGCCATTTTTGAAATTGAATTTTAGAAATTTCATTAATAAATGCTTCTTCAGTTTCTTTAATCTGTAATCCTGATTTTGAGGTTGATGATTGTCTTACAGTTTCTTTGGAGGCTTTTAAACATAATAAATTTGTCTTGATTTCAATATTATCGTTTTGTAATTCTTTAACTTGATTTTTCAGAATATTGATTTCTTCTTGTAAATCACTTAGAGTAACTTGTGTGAGTTTATCAAATCTTTTTAATATGTCTTTTAAGTTATAAAAATCTACATCTTTTTGTTTTTCTTCGGATAAAATTAATTCTTTGAGTTTTAATAAATATTCCCTTTTAATGTCTTCATCCTGAATTTTGTCAATAATATCTAATAAAAATTCTTTTGATTTGGTAATAACGTTTATTGACTTAGGTCTAGATTTTGATATCATATTTATTGATTTCATTTGGTCACTATTATTGCAATCTTGTGAAGACTGGCTCTTAATATTTAGAGGGTTTCCTTCTAAAGAATTATTGAAGTTTCTGTTTGAATTGTCTTGACTTAGGCTTATTAATTGAGGGGTAAAATGTCGTTGAGGTGGTAGTATTTCAAAAGGTACGTTTGTTAGATTATGTTGAGATTCTAATGTTAAGTGTTTATTTGTTTTTTAGTGGGACAATAAAATGCATCGTGTCCTTCTTGTTTACATTTCCAACATTTTTTTATTCTTTTTATTTTTATTATTATAATAAGAAAGTTTTTCTTTTCCTATGCTTTTGTTCTTTGATTGGGGGATTTGGAAAGGACATTAATATTTGATTTAGAGGATGATAATTCGCTAAGTTTTTTACTAATATTTTCTAAAATAGTATTATGATTATTGAGTTTAATAATTTCTTCTCTTGGAATGTCAAAGGGTTCAAAAAATGGTTTAACATATTTTTGTGAATAAAGGGGTGTTGAAGTTGATGTTAAAGTTGATGTTGAATTTCCTAAAGTTGGTGAATTTGTTGAAGTTTCTATTATCTCCTTCCCGGGGTTTTTGAAATTTTTGTAATTATATGGGTAGTATTGTCTTCTATCCTATTCATTTGTTGACTAATGGTGTGGAGAATTTGATTAGAGTAATTATTTTGATGTTGAATATTTTTAATGTCTCTTAAAGTTGGTTGCTTTTGATCATCGTCAATTCTATTAATTTTCTTAAATGGTGATGCTATTATTTCTGCTTCTTGATGTTCTATTTTAATTTCTTCTAAAGGTGGATGGACAGATGTAATAGTTTTATTTGTTGTTGTTTGCCAATTTTTTGTTGCATTAGTGGTAACAAAAATAGTTTTTCTTTTCTGAAATTTTGATAACATTTTCTATTTTCTAACCAATTAAAGAAATAAATATTTTGTTTTAATTTTTCTTGTGTATTGTACCATTCGGATCTAAGGGTATTTTGTTCTTCGGACTAAATTTTGTAAAGAATATTTGTCGTTTTTCTTTATTATAATCTTGTAAGAATTCTTGTTTTAATAATTCTTTGTTAATTTCAAAAGGTTTTGTTATTGTGTTAATTTGATTATAGTTTCCTAATACTTCTGATTGTGTTGGTGAACTAGGTGGACTTGATGTACTTTCGTATGCAGGTTTTGTTTTGGTACAGGAGGGGAATAATTTACTCCTACTAATTTACTTGTTGAAGTTGTTGACGAAAGGCTAGGTGTTGTAATTTCTTCAATCCTAGGGTTGTGGTGATTTTTGTTAGTAACTATGGGTTGATTTTGTTCTAAGGATGTTTCTCTAAATTTTAATTTTATTGTACCGTCTTGTTCTTGTATTATTTGTTGTATTTCAGATTCATTTTGATCATGTAAAGGTTTTGGAGGGCATAATTTTTCTAATTTCCAATCTGTTTGTTTAATAATTTCATCCCAAGCTAATCTTTTTTGGTGTAAAAGTTTTATGTTTTGTTTTATCGGCTTCCATAATAACTGTGTGTCTGGTGGGGACATCCTAATGGCTCTTGGACTTATTGTGGTATTCATAACTTTGTAATAAATCCTATATATTAATGCTACTGGTTGGGCTTTATCTTGATAAGTAAGATTAGAAGCTTTTAAATTAATAGTTAATGAAGATAGTATAGTGGGATCATGTAATCCTACTCTAAAGTTTGGATAACAATCAAAATATACTGGACCACTTTCTAAATTAGAATTTAATACTGCTAATAAAGAGTTATTAAAGTTTAAATTTCTTGCGTCTCTTAAAATTACTAATATTGGAATGTTTTGTCCTAATCTAAATAATGGTTTTACTGCTACTTGTACTAATCCTATGTGTAAAAATTTATAGTTGTTTTGTCTATGTCTATGTATTGCTTCTTCAGAAAGAAGTTGAATTTCTTCAACCCTTTCTTTGGTTATCATTATTGTATCTTCTGTTGTTTTAATAGAGTAATCTGACATAAATTCAAAACTACCTATTTGATATATTGTGTCTTTTTTAACTGGTGGTATATTCCAGTTATGTAAGTGTTGATCTATTTTTGCCATATTAATCTCTTGAGTGTTTATAGATTTCATTAATTCTTGATTATTATTAGTGTTTTGTTGTTGATTATTAATTCTAATAGCGTTACTGCTACTACTATCATCTCGTTTACTCCGACTTCCTAATCTCTTTAAGAAATTAGACATCTCTAAAATAATTCTAACCCAAAAGTTCTAGTTTTTCTCCTAGATCACGGGACCACCAAGGTACGAGACCACCTCCGGGACCACCTAACACGGCTAACCAACGGTTAACAGGCTGACCAACGCACCCTCCAGGCTGACCAAGCGTAACCTAGAATCAATTCTAGAGTTCTTCTATATTAAAACTCTCTAGATTTATCTAACCCTTAATTCAATCAAGCTGTGAACAGTGCACGGTGAACAGTAATCTCAGATGGACTGCTACAGTGTATAAACAGTAATAATGAGTAGTGATGAACAGTAATATCCTGTGAACAGTAATTGAAACTCAAAGAATAAATTGATTTAACTTGTGATGTGAGCGAACAAGGTGCTCAGATCAGAAATGCCACGTACATCCTGATCACATACGATTATAGTCAAAGTGTATTTCTACCTGTTTTTTTTTCATCCAAAACTTTAAAATTAGACATTAATATTGGTTTTTGTATATAACCAAATATTTTTATATTAAATTGATTTAACTTATTCTTTTAACTATTAAAAAACCCTTCTTTTATGTGATATTATATTAGAAATAAATGATGAGTTTCATCAATCAACAGATAAACTTTATCTTAAATAAATAAATAGATAAAGGTTGCATTTTCATAAAATATTTAACATATAAATATATTAGAGATTACTATAAATTTTTTATGGATAAATCTATGATTTTTTACATTTATTAATTTTATATAATATTCTTTATCTTTTAAGACTTTTATGGATAAATATATAAAGTAATTTTTGTTGGGCTTCATACTTTGCTTGTTCGGTGGGTTATGTATTTAATTTCCATTTCTTTTTTCTTTTTCTACTTTTTTGATAAATAAATAAAAAAACAAATTGTTTATTTGAGTACCATTTATAAACTTTAAAATTAAAAATAAATATTGTTTTTATATATGTATAACCAAATATGTTTATATTAAGTTGATTTTACCATTGATACTTTTATGTATTATTATTTTAAAAACAAAGTAATTTTTATTAAAACTATTTAAAACAAAATATGGAATCAAAAGATCAATAGATAAATGATATACAGTATATCTTAAATAAATAGATAAAGATATTTTCACAAAATATTTAACATAAAAATATATTAGAGATCGTTATAATTTTATATGAATAAATGGATAAAATTTTTACCTTTATTAGTTTTGAATAACATTCTTTATTTTACTATAGCCCAAGTTGACCCTTTGAAGAAAATATTTGGTTTCGTCTTGCACCGAAGCAATATATTTCAAGAGAAACCTAACAAACTTATGAAATAAGGTTGAAAAAGTATCTTCAAGAGATTATCGAGCACATTTTTATGAATTGTTGATTACAACATATTTTGTAAGTATTATGAAACATGACGAATCTCATTTTAATTACAACACTATAAAGTTCCAACATTTCAAACAAAATCCAATAAAATTATGAAATTGTTATGGTTGATGTGTTTTTTGAGTGTTGTTGAGCGACCATCGAGCCACTGATGCATTGTTGATAACAATTCTAGCGCAATTAAATACATTAGAGAACGACATATCTGAGCTATCGTAATAAACCAATGAATGGAACCCCTAACGCATCCCGCCTACCAAGCTTGTCAGAGTGCAACTTGATTTGAACTTGGGAACATTGTCAAGACTGAATGAGCTCCCTTCCATTAGGCCAAACCCAAAAACAAAAATAATTTCTTTTGTAAGTCCAAGTATAGTTACTTAATTTGGGACAGCTCCATCAATACCCAAAAACAAAAGTACAGAAAATAAAGATCCAAAGCTCATCTTAGATTTTTTTTTTAATTGTTATTTGAATCACACTAAAATGATGATTAAGTCTCATTTAATTTAATTTAATTTTAGTTATATTTTTATCGTCATTGAAATTACTTAAAACACCCTCAAATATATTTAAATTTTCTTTCATAAACCCATTTCCATCCAAAATAATTATAAACTATTGTAAGTATGTAATATTTCAAATTGAAAATTGCTTTTATATGGTTGCTATTTTTCTAAAAGAAAAAAGAAGAGAAAAGTAAAGAAAAAGAGGGTAAAGGGAGAAATAACCATTATGGTTTTAATAAAATTTCAAAAAAAGGTGAAAAATGCTCTTCTTAAAAAGTTGAAATACCAAAAAGACCCCTGTGTCAATTAACTTTAACGGATAAAGTTAATGGAAATAGGAGTTAGGTTCCCATTTCCCAAATCTTTCGGTGATTTTGTAGAATCGTCGTAGATAAGGGGGGTTTCTGCGTGGGTATATATGGTCATGCCAATCTTGCTTTTTCTATTGGTGAGAATAAAGTAAAATGAGATTTGGAGAAAGTTAAAATATAATGAGATATTGGAGAAAGTTAAAAATTCTGAAAATAACCCATCATATTTGAAAAATTCAATAATAAAAAAACAAATTGAAAATGTTTCGATAATAGTGAAACGATAGAAATACACCAATCTTTCTCTTTTATATTGATAGTAGAAATTTGTCTTTGATATGAAGAGAATTTCCAAAAGACTTTTTATATGGCTAAACTTTTTATTATAAAGAGTCTATCCATAAAAATAAGAATCCAACATACTTTTTATCTTTAAAATATAACTTAGAGAGTGAGTTTGACTCTCCATATTTAGAGAGTCAAATTTCACTTTCTATCATAATTTTAATTTATAAACTGTAAGTTCCTATGCATTTAATTGATTAATTCTCTTCCATTAAGTCTCTTTCTTAAAAATAAATAGTATCTTTATTAAAAAATAAAGAGCATCTTTATTAAATTTAAAGGATCTATTGAATTTGAATAAAAATTGTATTCTTTATTTAGAAATTAATGAAGATGTTTTTTTATTTATATGAAAAATGCTCTTCAAAATAAAGAGTACCATTGGAGATGCTCTAATAGTAGATGTATCTTAGATTTTTGTGACAGAAATTCACTATCTTTCTCTTTTATATTAATAGTAGAAATTTCTCTTTTATATCAATAATAAATATTTCTTGTATTTTTAAGTTATTGAACTATGATTGTTGATGTATAGTTTAAATATAAAAGCATCTAACTCTCATTGACAAAATAAGATGTTTTGTTGAAAATTATACTAAATTAATAAATACCAAGGGAAATTGAATAATTTCTAATTTATAATATTAAATGAAAGTGAATAATTGATTTTCAAAAAAAAAAAAAAATCCCTCCAAAATATGTTATTTACACTAAATTCCCATAATTAATTTATTAATTTTTGAAACACCCGGAATCCAAAGCAAGAAAATATACAAAACAAAGACAATGCAGCGCGTTGGGATATGTTCATTGTATTCTTTTGCTTTACTTTCATCATTAGCTTCATTTACTCCCAAGATCACACGGCGGTTCTCGCTATCGACGTCGTCAATGGAGGCAGCGAACTCACAGTCACCGCGGCCGCCGGTGGCCAAGAAGGTAGAACACGCGATGGAGATGTTCGGTGACGTCCGAGTCGACAACTACTACTGGCTCCGTGACGACTCTCGCTCCGATCCCGACGTCCTTTCCCACCTCAAGCTCGAAAACTCCTACACTGAGTCGCTCTTGTCCGGTATATCACGTGCTCTATATTTTCAACATTCTGTTGTTTAATCCCACACGTGCACTATTTCTGCTCGTAAATATGCTTGACCCACCCATTTGATACTTCGGTTTAAAATTTAAATTTGGACAAAATTATTTGTTTTTATTATATTTTATACTCAATTAAGTGTGATTTAAGGGTTTTGTGTTAGAATTATGACGGTACGTGAAATGAAATCCAATTGTTATGATTTGAATAATGTTGTTCTTAAGAAAAGGGATAGATTCTTTTTCTCTTTTTTAGGTATTTAGTAGAATAATTTTGATTTTTTTTTTTTTTTTTTTGGGAATTCCGTATTTCAAATTCATATTAAAGCATTTTTGAGTTTAACAATTCTTTCTTCAGGAAGGAATTTTGTGTTCTTGAGATATTTTTATTTCAAAGTTGCAAACTCTATTACATATAATGAGGACAATTCCTCTTAGCCTATTCTCCATGATATCCGAAAATTATCCGTATGAAAATCCATGTTGTAATTTTTTAACTTTGGTTATTTTAGTATTGTCATGTTACTAGATCATTATTGATGTTTCATGTTATCAACTATCGATATTGCAATTTGGACCTTCAATTTTGTGGTATCAGCCTCCTCAGCTGTTGAGAACATTTTTTTTTTTTTTTTTATTGTAAATATAAATTCTGGATTTGTAAAACAAATGGTAGCCGACAACACTTGGAATGCCCAGACAATTTATTTGTTGGGAAACATAAAACAATCGAGGGGATATTTTTGTAGTGGGCTACATCATAAGAGTTTAATATAAATTGGTAACCTTTTCTTTTGAGATGGTTTATGATTGATGAAATGTATGAAACTCTTTTAGGAACAAAAAAGTTTGAGGATGAGTTATTTGCTGAGATAAGAGGAAGAATCAAGGAGGATGATATATCTGCACCAGTTCGTAAAGGGCAGTATTACTATTATCAAAGAACTTTAGAGGGGAAGGAGTATGTTCAGCACTGTAGGCGACTCATCCCTAACAGTGAGATTCCACCCTCTGTGTATGACACTATGCCAACAGGACCTGATGCTCCTCCTGAGCATGTTATATTGGATGAGAATTTTAAGGCTGAAAATCATGCTTATTATAGCATTGGTGCTTTCAAGGTTGAGAAAAGTTTTTGTGAATTTGTTTGCTGTATCTAGCTTTTCTGTTTCTTAAAATTTTTATTTGGTTTAGGTTACTACAAATAATAAGTTGGTGGCGTACGCAGAAGACACTAAAGGAGATGAAATTTATACTGTTTATGTCATTGATATAGAGACTGGTGCTCCTGTGGGGAAGCCTCTAGTCGGCATAACTTCAGAACTTGAATGGGCTGGTGATGAAGCTTTAGTTTACATCACAATGGATGAGATCCTTCGGCCTGATAAGGTATATGATTATTCTGGTTCATGTCCTGTATATGAAAATTAATTTCCTTCATATGCTTCTCCTTTCACATAAAAAGATAAAAAGAAAAAGAAGAAGAAACAACCAAGTTGTTGGACTGTAACATTTACGATGAAAATATTATAATCCAAAGATTTGTCCTGATTTTGATTTCATGGAAAGTTTGTTCTTGGAACACATGGCATAGGTACCATTGTATATCTATTGTGTGTGTCTAGGTTGCATTCATTAGTCCAAAAATTTTAGAGTGTATGAATCTATTGTTTATCCTCTTTTTCTTTCTCAGACTCTCCTGTGGCATGTTTATGAGATAGTGATAGGAACCCACTCCAATAACTCAACAATTTGGGCTGGGTCATGGGTCTTTCATGGGCTTAGGTATAACTCTCCTTGGAAAACCGGCTTGCCAAGGAGGGTGCCCAAGCCTTTATAACCCACATGCCCACCCTTTTCCCTTTCAATGTGAGATCCTAACATTCCACCACGCTTCCGCAACCGACGTCTACATCGGCCTCTTTACCCTCGTCGACCTCTTTACCCCTTGGGTGATTACGCGGATCCCCTTTCCCTCGGGCCTCTATGCCCTTTTTTGGGGTAGCAGCCCGAGCCCAAGGTCAGCCTGCGACGCGTGCGCTGCCACATAGGCGCAGGATCATGCTCTGATACCAATTGATAGGAACCCACTCCAATAACTCAACAATTTGGGCTGGGTCATGGGTCTTTTATGGGCTTAGGTAGAACTCTCCTTGGAAAACCGGCTTGCCAAGGAAGGGTGCCCAAGCCTTTATAACCCACATGCCTACCCTTTTCCCTTTCAATGTGGGATCCTAACAGATAGCAATTATTTTTGGGCACAATTGCTCTTATCCATGAGTTGTTGTGTCTGATACTGCTGGTTCAAAATTTCAGTGTTATCCTAGGAGTATATGTTTGTTTTTATGAAGTCACTGTATTCTTGGTAGTGCTTTGTTTTAATTCATGGCAATCTTATGCTTAGCTATGATCTGATCTTTGAAAACTTTGGAATTTTCTGCTACGTATATGGGACTAACATGCTCTCTGGTTACTTATAAACTTTGTTTACTTATAAAAATTGTTTTCTTTTCGTCAGTTAAGTATCAAATGGTTATGATAATATAATATACATCTTTAGCCTGTTGCCCTTTTGGTTGACTTTCTGCATGGAGCCCAGAATTATGATGTTTGGGTTTGATTGCTAAGAAAGTGAAATTACTCATTTTATGTATTTTTCCTTTTCTAGATTTATGACTCTTCTCTTGAGCTAGTTAGAGTAATGGTTTAAGTTAATGACCAATAACAGGTGTGGTTACATAAGTTGGGAGCAGACCAGTCGAGTGATACTTGCCTTTATCATGAGAAGGATGATATGTATTCTCTTGCTCTTGAAGCTTCAGAGAGCAAGAAATATTTGTTTGTCGGTTCTGAAAGCAAAATTACGAGGTTCGTGTTCTATCTTGATGTTTCCAAGCCCGAAGAACTGAGGGTTTTGACACCTCGTGTAGTAGGCATTGATACATCAGTCAGTCATCGAGCAAATCATTTCTTTATAAGGAGGAGAAGTGATGAATTCTTCAATTCAGAACTACTAGCATGTCCTGTGGATAATACATCTGAAACTATGGTTCTTATTCCACACAGGGAAAGGTAATAATGAATTTAAGAGTTTTAGCAGATGGAGTTATTTCAAAAGGAATCTGTGAGAAAAGAGCTTGTTTTTTCTAACTTTCTTTGTCTTTCAAATTGAAACTTGCTTTTATGTTGTAGGAATATGACAAAACTTCATCTGAATCTGTTTCCTGGTGAAATAACTTGAATGTGTGATCTCAACATATTTTCTCAATTAATTAAGAAAATTTGAAAAAGGAATTGAATGATGTAGTAAGCATTGCTGTGTGTGCTTTTTGCAAACTTCTAGGTAAAGCAATCCATATTCATTTTTGAAGAAGGCATATAAAGCGTAACATGTTGGTACTTTCCATCTCTCAATATTTGTCCAGGGTCACCCTTGCAGTGAAATAATACATTTTTTTTTTCAGCGTAAAAATTCAGGACATACAACTTTTTGCTGACCATCTTGTTGTGTATGAGCGTGAAGTGGGTTTGCCCAAAATTACCACATATCGTCTTCCCGCTGTTGAAGAGCCACTCATAAGCCTTCAGGGTGGCTCGTCTGTTGAGTTTATTGACCCTATATACTCAATCGACCCATTAGAATCGCAATTTTCTTCCAGTATTTTGCGGTTTTGGTATAGCTCATTGAAGACACCTCCCTCTGTATATGATTATGATATGAATACAGGGACTTCTGCTTTGAAGAAGCTTGAAACAGTAAGTTATATGAAGAAAGGCAACCATGAATTTGGTTTTTTAAAATTCTGTGTTTGTTGCACATTTCTTGTGTGGTTGTATTATATGCATAATCATTATATATCAATGAAAATCATACAAATAAAGTTTGCCTGAACGTGTCAAATATTACTAGACTAGTTTTTGAATGTACCAAGAGGATACCTGAGGAATAAACTAGAAACTTCATGCTCACACTGCATCTAAGAACTCTGCTTTTTCAATAAAATTTTGACAGACCTCACTTCAGTGTGGGGGATTGATATCAATAATCTGCTCCCTAAGATTTAATCCCGTTGTTGTAATTTCATAAATATGTATTTTGGGGTTATTTTGTGTTTGAATTGTTTAGTAACTGCTTTTCCAAACATTTACAAGAAGTCAATGCTATATAAGAAACTAGTGGAAGTATAGGTGGTCGAAAGTTTGTTTCCTTCTCTCCCTCTCTCCTTCTATCTACACCGTCTATTTATCTTTTATCCTAGTCAGTTTGTACATACATTGAGAAACTAGCAAGGAAATTTCCAATACCTGTACCCAGTATTTGATGTTAATGAAGAATGGGTGTCACTATGGTCTAAGATGAATATTGTGTGAATACTAAGTTGGTGGGATGTCTCATGCATTTTTTTTTTTTCTTTTGGTGGGGTGGGGGGGATAGAGACTATGATATTACATGAAGATAATAAATGATGTGGTTCAAATGTGCATTTGATTTGTACAAAAACCAACATGATTGTAGTGTTATCTGAAATGTTTTACAAAATTAAGATTCCTGTATCCAAGATAGCTCTTTAAAGATGTGATGCATTTATTAAGTTATATTTGCTGGTGGAAATTGGTAAATACGTGGATTTATGCATTTCTTTTTTGGTGTTTGAAAGGGTAGATGCTTATTAAATTGTCTTCATGCTTCGAGTAATTCTCTGAACATGCATAACTGATCTCTATTTTACCTATTAACTCTGTTTTGTTTCCTACAACTCACATTGAGCACCCTTGTCCACTGTTTTAGGTCTTGGGGGGTTTTGATGCATCAAATTATGTTACTGAAAGGAAGTGGGCCAGTGCTTCAGATGGCACCCAGATTCCTTTATCCATTGTTTATCGGAAGAATCTTGTGAAGCTGGATGGTTCGGATCCATTACTACTTTATGGCTATGGCTCATATGAGGTACTATTCAAATCTACATGGTAAATACTTGCTAGTAGAATTAACTGGAATTTTTGTGATGCTGTTTTTTTCAAAAATGTTGTTACATTTGAAATCATGCTGGGTGTAGAGGTGTCTGACTGGGTATCCACAGTAGCCAAAACAACGCAATCCTTAAGAGCCAAAACTATACAACTACATATGATGAATTTGTCTCCATCTAACCATTATATACGTGAATCAAAAAAGTGTTTAGCTGAGAACTTCAGCTGCTCAAGGCTTTCAGCGTCAGCTGGTTTCTGCATTTCTCTTGCTATTTCATTCTTATTGAAAAGATTATGTCTTTTAGGGGGAATAAGAAAACAATAAGGTTTCATTTCTCAATCTTTCTGACTTGCTCCTACGGAACCAAGGTTGTAAAGATTGAGAAAAATCAGTCATTCACAACCACTGTTGTCTTGTGTGATAGTCTTGTTTTGGGTTTTTGTTAGGTCACTTGGATTTAGAGAAACGAAAGAACTTTTGAAGATTATAGAGGGGAAGATTTTCCTCTCTTTTGGGACAGAGTTAGATTTCTGGCCAAATTTTGGGTTTCTATAATTTTAGAATTTACAGATGCATTCCCTTTTCTCCATTTGTGCTAATCTGGAAGTGGCAACTCTTTTCTTTGGGAATTGTTGTTTGGGTACCTTTTTGTAATTAGATGTCAAGCTTTTAGTACATCTTTTTGTACCTTGATTCTTAGGTAGGTTGAAATTCCTTGGAACACATAGAGAGGTTATATAATGGGGCTTTTTTCCTGTAAATTGCGGATGTTCCTCTTTCTTTTTCTTCAAAGACTTGGGCATATTTTTCTTGCCAAATCACCCAAAGGATACCTAACACAATACAGCATGAACTTTCTTGGCTTTCTCTCCTTTACCAAAAGCAGAAACATTTGCTTTATGATATCATTACATTTTTCTTAAACCTGTCTTATTTTAGCTATCCTGCATAGATGACCCCATAAATTACTGCCAAAAAGTAGTGAAGTAAATGATGAGTGGTCTCTGAGATATCTTTGTATGGCACACATTAAGAGGCAAATAGGTTAATGATAATCAACTTTCTTTGTACAATGTCAGTTGTATATACTGTACTGTGAGCAGTGCTCTCAGCAAAGATTGAATTTATGTTGGAAAATTAGCTTTCCATGCTCAACTGAATTGCTTGAATGCCGCACAGACCTGGCAAACGGGCGGGCTGGGCCGGTACGGGTCGGGTAGCTACTAGTAACGGGTAAAATAGGTACGGGTCCACGGGTCAATTTTTTTCACGGTTAGGAAAATGCATGACCCATACCAACCCGTCGACCCGCGGGTCACCTGTTTCTCGCATATATTTTCACATTTTATTTTATCTTTTTTTGAAATAAAAGTAACCCATCTCCATCATCCTCTCTACACGAGACCTTCCATCTTTTCTTTCCTCTTCCCAATAAATTTCCATCTTCTCTTTCCTCATCCCAAATAACATTTCATCTTCTCTTTCCTCTTCCTAATTCAAATTTCCATCTCCTCTTTCTTCTTCCCAATTAAAATTTCCAGCAATTACGCAATCAAATACTTGGACCGAGTGTTAAAGCCTTTGCTATCTCCCTATTTGCAATAGCTTTCTTCCTTGCTTGTTTGAAATGGTGACTAGAGAAATGGCCAAATGAGCATGAGAGAGATGGTCGTGTGAAGAAGAAATGGTGATTGGAGAGATGGTTGCGTGAGGGAGAAATGCCAAATGAGCGTGAGAGAGATGGCTGCGTGAGAGTCTGAGAGAGATGGCGTGAAATTAGGAGAGATTGAGAGAAATGGTGTGAATTAGGAGTAGGGATGGGCATTTGCCTCAGCCCCACGGGGATCCAGCCCGAATGGGGCGGGAAATCCCCGAAAATATCGGGGATAGGGCCAGGGATGGTCCTCAGGGGAGGGAGGGTTTCTTTGAGCAATCCTCGTCGCCCTGTCAACCCCGCTCTCGTGGAGCCCCGGCTTGCCCCGCCCCAATGCACCTTCTTTTATTGAGAATTTTATGTTTTTTTTTTCCTTTGCGAGATTGTATATAAAGTTAAGAGTTTAAATCATAGTTTTAAGTAATGTATCTAAATTTATGATATTTACTTTTATAATACTTTTTAATGTTTGTATTAAATTTATAAAAAAAATAATTTAAACGAGGGAGTCTAATAATTAAATATATGTATTATTACTTTGTGAATTTCACAAAATAATAATACATGACCTAAAAATAAATTTAATAAGACTATTACAATTTACCGAACCAATATAAGAATATACACAATTGCTTAACGACTTACAAATTACACAAATTCAATTATTCTTGTAATTAATTAATTGATCAATTAAATTTGATGATAAACTTAATCAATGTTGGAGACTTGAGATAGTGAGATTTGTCCCTTTCACAAATGGACTAATTTTATTAGTTGTAGTGGAGATAGTGTTTTATGAATTAATTCATCAATTTACTTAATAAATTATTCTAATATTGAACTTATTTATATTAATTTTGTGAAAAATTAATTAATTAATAGGGCTAACTAAGCTTAAGTCTTCATACAATTGAATAATTAATCAATTTACCTAATAAATTATGTTAAGATTAGATATAGATATATTTATTTTATGAAAAATTAAGTAATTAACAGGGTTGATTAAGCTGAAGCAGCTAAGCCTTCATACAATTAAATAAGTAATCAATTTACCTACTAAATTATGTTAAGATTGAATTTAGTTATATTAATTTTATGAAAAATTAAGATTGAATTGTTGATTTTATATTTCTTACCTTAAATTCTGCTTCTTTAATGAATTAACTACTGAAATTAAATAGTCAAATTGTCAAATATAACACCTATCAACGTGCTAATTTCTCACAATTAAAATATTTACAATAATTTAACATTATTGTTGTAGGAACATGCGGAAAGTTTCGATCCCTACGAGGCAAAAATTCTCGATCCCCGTGGGGGGAATTTCCTCGTGAAGCCCCTTTCATTGGGCTGAGGACGGTCGTGAGAGTTGTCCCCACTAGCGGGGACGGGCCGGGGACTATCATGGGAGTGGATATCGGGGACGGGTAATGGGTCTGCGGCCTCAACCTGGCCTGCGCCCATCCCTAATTAGAAGAGATTGAGAGAAACGGCGTTGATCTATGACCGTGAGAGAGATGGTGAAAATGGTGTGAGAGAGATGGCGAAAATGGAATTGGGTTTGGGTGTTTAGTTAATTGAATTTAGGGTTTTAATTTTTTAATGATTTTTTTTAAATAAAATGTGGGTACCCGTGGGCATTACCAGACCCACCTGCATTTTTTACGGGCGGCCGGGTACAGGTAACTTTTATATGGGTAAGTTTCAGATGTACCCGCTCGTTTGATGCGGGTACCCATTGACCTGCACCTATGGGTACCTTTTTGCTAGGTCTAATGCCACATTACAATTTTCCTCGCATATAATCTCTAGCTTACGATTTGCATTAGTAATGCTAAAATGGCCCAGTGACTGCATCAGATCTGAAACTTTCTTATTTCTCTGTTATTTAGGTTTCTTAAAAGGTGAAACTCCAATCTCATATTGCTAAGAAGATATAAGTAATACAAGCTTGAGTTGAAGTACTCTTGCTACTGCTTAATCTGTATAAATGGGAGAAAAGTTCACACAGCCATACATCTTGCACCAATTGGGTGACAGCTTTGTATGTTTTATGAAGCTAAAATACTCCATAGATATAGCTTTTCTGACATCTAATTCCATTGCAATTTTTTGGCCACGATACTTTAATGTTTTCATTGGAACATTACCATACTTTTCCCTGGGTGCATTTCTTTGTCTCCTTTTCTGTAGAACATTCTAATTTGATGATTGATTTTGCTGTGGTTTTTAATCCTTAGTTTTCGTTGTATTTTCGATTGTAAAATTATAAATGGTTATTCAAGTAGCTGAAAATTTTCACTAGAATGTCCTTATTATCGTCATTATTTTGATGGCACATCCATAGAAGTTAATGGACCTACTGAGAAGTCACAATATAGTCTTTAAGTGATTATTCCAATCATGACATCAGTTGATATATTGGGAAATTGCTTGACATTTTGTATTTTAAACTTTTTCCTTTTGCCTTAAAGCATACTTGTATCATCCATCTATTGGTGAATCTTCTCAGTTGATTGGCCATGCATTTTGGCATGGAGGAATTGTCCTGTCAGTACATCTTGCATTACATGATTTATCTGAACTTTCTTTGTGCTAAATCTTTTTTTGTTGTGACAGATATGCATTGATCCTAGTTTCAAGGCATCTCGATTTTCTTTATTAGATCGTGGTTTCATTTATGCAATTGCTCACATACGGGGAGGAGGTGAAATGGGGAGGCAGTGGTATGAGAATGGAAAGTTGTTAAAGAAAAAGAATACTTTTACAGATTTTATTGCCTGTGCTCAGTATGTAATAGAAAACCGGTACTGTACAAAGGAAAAGTTGTGCATTGAAGGAAGAAGTGCTGGGGGATTGCTTATTGGTGCTGTCCTCAACATGAGACCTGATTTGTTCAAGGCTGCAGTTGCTGGAGTCCCTTTTGTAGATGTTCTGACTACAATGCTTGATCCAACTATCCCTCTTACAACTTCGGAGTGGGAGGTATTGTATTGCCTTTTTAAGAATTTAAGTATCTAAAAGTTTTCATCAATATCATCATTTAGAAACGTATGCAATATCTGGTGGTTATTTGTCAGAGTTCTTGTTGGATTGATGCTAAAAATCTGACTGATAGCACTATTTTTCATTTTTCTTTTTGTCTGTAACATTTAATGACAGACAAGATAGTTCAGATATTGGATACGATCACTTCTAAACCAGCATATGAAACATCTTATTTGCATGGGGTTACCTCATCCCTTTAGCTTATTTCAACTCTGGCTATAAATTAACCAGGATATGGCTTTTAAATATGCTATAAATGTTCACGCAATTCAGCATCAAAGTTAAACAGTCTAAATAATCTATGTATCTCGGATCAGATACACGTTAAGAGTATGAATTTGTATCTATATTCGGTTTGATTGGTGTATTTAAGGCTTCTCTGGTAAGTAGTAGATTTATCACATATAGACAACCCAAGAAAGGCAATGGATAAGAAACTTACCAAATGCCAAATTAGATCATTGGTTGTTGCCTTTCTATCAACACTCATGACATTGAAGTGATACATAGTCAATGTTTTAAACCTACATAGTCAATTTTTTAAACCATCACACAATTTGAAGAGCTGATTGTTTTGAAGATTAGTTTGGTGATTTTTGTTATAACGAGTTCTGCATTTTTCTGCTCTGTATGTACTTTGGTGCTTCTATTATCTTGTTTCAATAGTTTCTTCCAGATCTTAATTGACATCCGCAGGCTGCTATTTTGAGCCTGATGCATTTTGTTCCAAGTTCTACTGCTGACTTACTGCTTCTAAATTACATTGTTTTGTTACTGTAGGAATGGGGTGACCCGAGAAAGGAGGAATTTTACTTCTATATGAAGTCATATTCCCCTGTTGATAATGTGAGTACAATATAACTTTGCATGACCTTCGTTCTTCTCTTGATTTTATCTTTGTTAAGTATTAACTATTATGCTATTAGCTTTGGCTCTTTTTGAATGTATTGTTTGATATGTTACTCAATTATTTTGGTTATATTTTGGCTCTGACCTATGAATTGTATTATGCAGATTAAGGCTCAAAATTATCCTAACATTCTTGTCACTGCTGGTTTGAATGGTGAGAATAAAAGTCCAAATCATTGGGTTTCATGCATTGCTTCTAATACACATATCTATGGTGGCATCAAGAGCCAAATTTTGGGATTAGCGAAAAACGTTCTCAAGAAAATCTTTAATAGCCATTTTTTTTTGGTTGCTGTCTGCTATGTATATCTGTTATGTTATTATGGTGTTATGCTGCCACCTAGGAAGTACGGATTGGCACTTAAATTAGTTTTGGCCCCTCCCTTTCCCTGCATCTCATGGATAAAAATAAAATAGTGATTAATTGCATACTGTTCCTTGAATTTAGCAGGAGTGATTTTGATACTTTTATTACTGCAAAATCTAATCGCTGCTTTATCAAAACAGATCCCCGTGTTATGTATTCAGAACCTGCTAAGTTTGTGGCAAAACTGAGGGATATGAAAACTGATGCTAATACGCTGTTATTTAAATGTGAACTTGGTGCTGGACATTTTTCAAAGTCTGGGAGGTAAACTACTCAGTTTTAAAGATTATTTGTGAAGCAGGATTTCATTTGCATTATATATCTGTAAATGGTGATTGTGTATGTGTTTTATTAGTGGAGTTCTTTATCGTGTTTGATGTGAGTGAATATTTATGGCTCAAACATACGAGAAATTAGAAATCATGGGACTTGGCATACCTGGCGTCTCAAATAAGCTGAAACCATGTAGTGCTTCTTTATGTGGAGGCATAGATTCCCCCACAGTTGTCTTCACCACGTAGATCTTTCTGTAATTATTTATCTAGTTGTGATAAATAATTTTGTAGATTTGATCTTGTTTTTATTCGGATTCTTTGACCAGGTCGAATGGTTCTCTTTGGTATAGTAATCACAAAAAATAATTTGTTGCAGATTTGAGAAGCTTCAAGAAGATGCATTCACATATACTTTCATAATGAAGGCTCTAAACATGATCCCTGGCTTTGGTTCCGAGCAGAGCTAGTCGAACCAACACTTCTGAACGGAGAATCAAGTTTATTACGCAAGATCAGAAACATGTATTGCCATTGCTTTGATGGAACATGAGATGAGACTTCTATTCAACTAATACTTTCATTTGAACCGATGATTGATTCTTCAACCATGCAGCAACTAGCGACTATAAGTTTAAACACACCTCCTATACTTGCCTTTGGCAGTTATTTTAATTGTCAACAAATTTTTTTAGTATTATAATTTTAATTCTGTGATCTTTTCTTCGTCGCTAGTTGTCTTATTCTTCAACGCACTTCACTATCTTCCACTTGGAAGAATCACCAAGCAATTACTTTATCAACGAGTTTTCATATCTAACCTGCAAGTGAGCTATGATATTTTATAATTTTTCTTTAAAATTTTTATACTCAATATCCAAAAATTTCAGTGTTTTTAGGGTATGAATATCTAACCTTCGCACGCTCTTGAACCGTTTAACATTGTCTCTCTTTGACAATGAAGATTAAACCTTACCATTCTCACATGAGATTCTCATAAAAAAACCAATCCCGATTCAATAGTCAATACAACTAGCTATTGCATTAATTTTCACAGCAAAAACCGCAGTCCCAGTTGAGCAATCTTCACAACAATATTCTGTCCAATTGAGCTCTTGACGCCAATATTTGCTCGCATAGAAGTTTTGTGCCATTGCTTGTTTCATTGATTCACTTACAAGTTTTCAATCATTAGTGATGAGATATTCTCCTCTCTATAGAAAATTGAAGGGAAGCCTTAAAAATCCATAGGGGGAAGAATAAGATTGCGGTTTAGTCATGTGAATATATAATATCATTCAACTGCCAAGGAAATACACTAGCGTAGCGATGTCAGTATTGCAAGTGATCGTGGTGGTTTGTTTAGTTTTTGCTTTGCCAGGGCTAATATTGCAGAGGTGGCGAACGGTTGCGACGGCCATAACCACAGTGGTTAGCTCAAAGTTTGTAGCAGCACAATGGGGCAGCTGATAAATGTTCCTTATCCTTACGTCCATTGTTAGAATGATAACATATCTGATTTAGGAGTAATGCTATAGTTATCGAAGGTTGCGCACCGAATCTATACACCGAATGACGTAGTAAAATTCTACCGTTGATTCATTATCAGTTAATATTAATCAACGGTCAGAATTTTGTTACTTCATTCGGTGCACAGATTTGGTGCACAACCTTCGATGGTTCTATCATTTTTCCTGATTTAGAGTTTGATGGTATATAATAATATTGGTTACAGGTATACTAACTTACCTTGCTAGGAAATTAACATATTCAAGGGATGGGCATTGCAAAGATTAGTACAATTTTTGACAAATTATCCCAAATTAAACTAAATATCATTAAAATGATTTGTTGTAAACATTATAAGATATTTATATCATTATATAATACTCAATACTCAAGTAAATCAATCAAATATATAATCATCTATTATTATTTACAACAAAAATGGTCATTAACATTGTTTTTACATAATAAAATCATTGTCACCCCTTTTTTCTTGTGGCCGCATGACAAATCCTTTAGTCGCTGAAGTTAACTACATTCAGAGGATCTTGTGTTCTAATCGCATGAGAGATGCTTACGATATTTGTGCAATTACATTGGTCTATTAAACAAGCTCTAATGTGGATTAGATATCTTAGGGTGCGTTTGGTTTAGTATTTTGGATAGGATTTTAGGGATAGTATTGGGTTATTGGATATGGGAGTATTACGAGGTAAATTTTAAAAATTTATAAAAAAGCCCTTAGGTTTAGTAATTTAACTAAAGACCCTAACATGTAAAATGACAAAAACACCCCCACCACTGCCTTTGTCGATTCCGGCCACCAGCCTAGGAATCAGGCCAGCATTCGTTACGGCATAGACTTGTCGGATGCGTGCCGTAACACGTCGTTGTGGCCTTTTCCGGCTAGATCCATGGTGGATCCGCCGGAAAAGGCCTGATCTGATTTGTTATGGCCGTCGGCAACGGAAAAGGCCAAACGACGGCCATCTTTGGCCGTCAGCGACGGCCAAAGATGTGGCCGTCGTTTTCGGTCAACGACGGCCATTTCTTTGGCCGTCGGCGGCATCGCGCCTTTTCCGGCCAGTCCGTGGTGGATACAGGCCGGAAAAGGCCACGATGGTGAACTTCCGGAACCATTTGACGGTAGGAAGTTTGGCATTATACAGTTCCGAGGCTATCAGCAGCGGTGGTTGCAGGAATACGACAATGATGAGGGTTGATGGGGGAGGGGGTGTTTTTGTTAATTTTTAAACTTTTTTTAGGGGGCATTTAGTGAAATTAATAACCTTATGGGGTTAAAATGTAATTAAAAAAATAGGGTAATATTTTGAGAATATTGTACCAAACGCTATTTGAAAAATAGGATCCAGAATAGGGATAAAAATATTAAACCAAACGCATACTTAATTACCTAAAAAAAAAAAATCACCATCACCCATAAAAAAGAGAGAGAAGAACAGAGAGTTATAATAGCAAATCTATATCCACAATTCACGTTTAATGGAGTTGATAAAAAAATTTAGAAAGGCAAGGAGTGGTGAAATGAGAGAGGATTAAATGCAATGCCATTCTACATGTGGAACACTATTCAGTTTCCGTAAAATATCTTCTAAGAATTTTCCTTACAATTACTGTTAACGTTGTCACCATCTTTCTTAAAAAAAAAGGCATATAATTATTCCATCCAATTTAATATCTTAATTTCTTATTCAGGTTATGCATTCATTCTATTGGTTTTTGTGGGCATGTCATCATTTGAGCTGCTATTGCAAAATGGCCGACCGATTAAATTCACAAGGCTTCAAACCAAAAGGAACCAAGCCGGCCTATGACATTTTTGTCCATTACTGCGTGCCTTGTATCGATTTTCACACAACGTACGCTGAGGGCTTGTGACTCTTTGTTTCTTGTGTTTCCAATTCTAAGCATTCTCAGAGAAAACCACTACTTTCTCTTTGCTTAATTGCTTTCAACTTTTCCTTCTTCTTCAATTTCCTTTTTCAAAAGCAAACTAGACAATGATAGTGGGAGAGCTCTTATTGTCTGCCTTCCTCTCGGTGTTGTTCGACAGGTTGGCTTCTCGTGAGTTGCTGGACTTGGCATGGCAAGATGGTTTAGGTTCAAATCCTAAAAAAGTGGAAGAAACATTGAAATTGATTGACAAGGTGCTCAGCGATGCGGAGAGGCAGCATCTTGACAACAGGGCTGTAGAATTTTGGCTCAACAATCTCCGAGACTTGGCTTATGATATGGAGGACATACTAGACGAGTTTTCGTATGAAGCTTTACGTCGCAGATTGGGGCCGATTTATGTTCAGACTCTTACTAGCAAGGTGCGAAATGTAATCCCTGTTTATTTCACTAGTTTGAAGTTTAATGTCCGGATGAAGTCCAAGATAAAAGGTGTAATTAGCCGGTTGGAAAAACTTTATAGACAAAGCATAGAACTTGGATTGGAAATAAATTCTGAGGGGAAACCAATTTCTGATTCTGCATTAAGATCAAGACGAGAGAGTAGGGGTGTAAACGAGCCGAGCTTTTGGCTTATCGAGCTCGGCTTGTTTACAACAGTGTCGAGCTCGAGCCTGGCGAGCCTCAAAATTGAGACTTGAGCTCGAGCCGGCTTGCGAGCTCGATAAGGCTCGCGAGCCCTTATGTTTTACCAGAAAGCACATACCCAATTTTACTAAAACTCAGTTGAGAGAAAAAAATTGAAGACCAACTTAACTCAAGACAAAACAAAAGACAAATAACTGCTATAATCCAATTAAAAATTCTCAAATTCCACCCCAGTTTAAAAATCCCACACAAATTTCATCAAACAAAACTCATAAAATAAAAGAACCAATCTTCCATCTTCCTTGCAGAAACTAAAGTTCAAATATCACCTGCACGTCGAGAAAAGTCAACACATCAATTACGACAAAAAGAAAACCTTAAATTCGTATTTATTATCATCGAAAAAACCCAAACAAAGAAAAATTAGTCTAAAAAGTCCAAGCGCAAATTGAACAATTCGAAAATAGTAAGTAGTCAAAGAAGAAGACAGCAATCGAAAATTTGATAAGCAGCGAACAAAGAAAATAGAATCCACTTAGAGTCGAATCGATGCGAACTTACCGAGGCGGAGAAATTAGTAGAACCAAAACCCTAAAAGACGAACAAAGACGAAACGAAAAGAAAGTGAGAGAAGATATAGGGAACTCTTGTTATTTCAAATTTGCGTTTGGGGGAACTGTCATTTTTTAAACTTTTTTCTTGAAAAATATCAGTTTAATACCTAATAGTTTAAAAAATCATCAAAACACCCCGTGAAGTGTACAAGCTTAATCGAGAGCGCAGCGCTCGCGAGCCCACGAGCCGAGCTTCATTGTGTTCGAACTCGACTCAGTTAACGAACCGAGTTCGAGTAGAATCGAACCGAGCCTTATCGAGCCGAGCTCTAAACGAGCTTTTACTGAGCCGAGCCGATCACCATGCACTCCCTACGAGAGTACAAGTTCGCAATCTGGAGGTGGAGTTTATGGGATAGATGAAGATAAAGCTAAAATACTTGACATGTTGATGGACAAAAGGATGCCAACTTTCGTGTGGTATCCATTGTCGGAATGGGAGGGATTGGAAAAACAACTCTTGCTCGGGAAGTTTATATTAACAAAGTAGTGGATTGCATGTTTGGGATAAAAGTATGGATTTGCGTCTATGAGGACTTCGATGTTTTGAGAATCTCAAAGGTACTTCTTGAGTCAATTACCTCATCTTCTTGCAATCCAAATGATTTGAATGAGGTGCATGTTCAACTGCGAAGGGCGGTTAATGGAAGAAAATTCTTGCTAGTCTTGGAACATTGAATATGACTTGTGGGAAAATCTAAAGTCTCCTTTTATGGAAGTAAGATAATTGTCACGACACGTGAAGCAAAGGTTGCATCGATGATGGGACCGCTTTAACATTATAATGTAAAGGTTCTATCGGATGATGACTGTTGGTCTGTGTTCATGAAGCTTGCATTGGAGGGTGCAAGAACAGATGCATATCGAAGCTTGGAATTATTTCGTGAGAAAGTTGTTGAAAAGTGTGGGGCAAATGATTAAAAGGCTATATTCGCCTTGAATTTGATTAAAATGCCATGTAGTTTTTTAGTCTTTACTAAATGACTTTATTTTTATTAAGACAAACAAATAACAATTAAACACTAATCATGGTTTAATTAGGATTAATGAAGTATTATGTATTTTTTTTTAAATTATAATATGTCCCCAAAAACCTGAAATTCTTGCAAACAAACGCAAACATAACATCATCTTCTTCTTCCTCCCGCCATTAACGCATCCCTCCCCTGGTTGCTCTTTATTCTAAGATTCGTCTACATCTTCTTCTTCCTTTGCATCTTCTTCTTCCTCTTTCCTCTACATTTTCTTCTTCTCGCCATTAACACTATCTTCTTCCTCCACCATTAACATCTTCTCTGCCACAGATCCACCTCCTCCTCCTCCTGACATTTCGTCTAGGTATGTGTATCTCCCCTTTCCATTTTATATTTCGATTTACAAAGATTTAATGATGGATTTGGTTTGGGTTATGATTTTGATTTAGTTGTTTAGGTTGTTGGGTTGTGTTTGATGTAATGCAAGTTGAAATGAGTGAAATTTGTTGAATATTTTCTTGCATTGTGGGTAGTTGGGGGTGGTAGCACCGATTGTAGGTGGAGATGATTGAAAATGTGTTCTGGATCTGATGGATTGCTTAAGTGATTTGGTGTATCCCTTAAGCGATCTGGTATGTCGTATAATGCAGCAAATTGTATATTGTTTAAACGATCAGGTATATGGCATAAGATCGCTTAAGCGATCTTCTTTAAGTCTGGTATATGGCAGCAGATCGCTTAAGCGATCAGACATATGGCATAAGACCGCTTAAGCGATCATGTTTGTTTATACCAGATCGCTTAAGCGATATACTGGATCACTTAAGCAATCCAATAAGCGATATAGCAGATCACTTAAGCGATACACCACATCACTTAAGCGACTCTGCAGATGCTTTTTAAAATCTATTAACCCGTAATATATCAGTTGATAATTTTTGTTTTTTTGCATTATAGATACTTGGCTATTATTAGACATGGGACAAGTTTTCTTAGGTGTTGAATATTTTGGTGAGTGGGTAGAGGAAGAAAGTTGCTGGAAGTGGATTGGGAAGAGCAAACAAGTTAAACCAATTGCAGTGAGTACAGAAGTTAGTTTTGATGAGTTGATTGATGAAATCATTAGAAGAGGTGGGTTGAGTTGCTGACGTAGTGATATAGTTGTGAAGTATGTTTGAAATAAATTTTTTAAAACATACAACTCCTGCCATCACAATAAATTTTTCAGCACAACAGCTATATCTTGTAAATGTGTGATGACATTACATTTGTGTTTTGAGAAGCTTGAACAAATCATCCTTTATATCATGTTAAATAAAATTAATTATTTTTAACTTTTATCCATTTTAAATATTATCAAAATAATTGTTGTGTCAAATCAATCAATTTACTGAATTAGTCACGAGTGAGTTGTAAAAAGCAACACCAAGCCCAAGGTTACTACAATTTTCAGTTTCATTTGAACTTTTTTAGTAAAGTAAATCTTCAAAAAGCTTAATATTTTATAGAAGGTTATAGATGTTGTGTGAAAAACTTATTGTGATAACAGGAGCTGCTGTTCATAGTAAAAAAATTTCTGAAAAATTCTAGCACTCTCTCGGTCTACAGAGTACAGAGCAGATGGTTGCAGAGTTCAATTTTATATAAATATTATATTTATTTATATATTATTTTCTTGCCAAGAACTAACAAAAATAATAGAATAACAATAGATCATTCAGTTTTATGTACGGTTCGAATTGACAAAGACTGAAGTGTTATTTTTACATTCTATTGAAATGAAAAAAATAATTAATAATAATAAATATTAAATAAAAAAGGACTAACAATAGTAATAGAATAACCGTAGATCATTTAGTTTTATGTACGGAGCTGTAACTCTACAAAACCATCTACACAAACAATTTGTTGACTAGTCATTCAAACTTCATTTACTCCTTAAAATACAACTCTTTTTAAAATCAGACTGAGAAGAATCTCAAAAGAGTGTAATATTTATCAATGCTTTAAAAATTTCACCGTCTTCTTCTTCATCCATATCTCAACTTTGAAGCCATTTTCTTGCTCGAACTCTTAACATCTTTATGTTTCGAAGAAAGAAGAAGAAGATATGTTCACTAAGCTTGCATGGTTATCTAGTTCTCTTCTACCCAAATCTCTACCCTTGAATTTGAGAATGATTATTGTAGAGTACAAAGGAAATTAGGCATGATCGCTTAAGCGATACGGGATATTGCTTAAGCGATCATGACTTATGTATACTGGATCGCTTAAGTGAGAGCCCACATCGCTTAAGCGAGCCTTAATTTAGAATGATTATTAAGTATAAAGGAAATTAGCTATGACCGCTTAAGCGACGTGGAATATTGCTTAAGCGATCAAGGCTTATGTATAGTGGATTGCTTAAGCGAGACAAGACATCGTTTAAGCGATCCTGTATTTGAGAATGAATTATTGCAAGTAATAAATTATTCCAAGTACAAAAGGAAATTTGCCTTGATCGCTTAAGCAACGTATGTTATCGCTTAAGCGATCACAACTTATGTATACTGGATCGCTTAAGTGAGAGCCCACATCACTTAAGTAATCCTTAATTTAGAATGATTATTAAGTATAAAGGAAATTAGTCATAATCGCTTAAGCAACGTGGGACATCGCTTAAGCAAGACAAGATATCGCTTAAGTGATCTTGTATTTGAGAATGAATTTTCCAAGTACAAAAGAAAATTTGTCTTGATCGCTTAAGCGACATGGGTTATCGCTTAAATGATCATGGCTTATGCATACTGGATCGCTTAAGCGAGATCTAAAATCGCTTAAGCGATCTTGTAGTTGAGAATGAATTATTCCGAGTACAAAAGGAAATTTGCCTTGATCGCTTAAGCGGCGTGGGTTATCGCCTAAGCGATTATGGCTTATGCATGCTGGATCGCTTAAGCGATCTTGTAGTTGAGAATGAATTATTCCAAGTACAAAAGGAAAATTTCCTTGATTGCTTAAGCGATCAAGGCTTATGTACACTAGATCGCTTAAGCGATCTGTAATTTATAATGATTAATAAGTATAAAGGAAATTAGCCATGATCGCTTAAGCGACGTGGGATATCACTTAAGCAATCTTGTATTTGAGAATGAATTATTCCAAGTACAAAAGGAAATTAGCCATGATCGCTTAAGCGACGTGGGATATCGCTTAAGCAATCCTGTATTTGAGAATGAATTATTCCAACTACAAAAGGAAATTAGCCTTGATCGCTTAAGCGACCACGACTTATGTATACTGGATTGCTTAAGCAAGGTACGACATCGCTTAAGCAATCCTGTATTTGAGAATGAATTAATGGAGTACAAAAGGAAATTAGCCTTGATCACTTAAGCGATCATAGCTTATGTATACTAGATCGCTTAAGTGAGGTATGACATCGTTTAAGTGATCCTATATTTGAGAATGAATTAATGCATAATACAAAAGGAAATTAGCCATGATCGCTTAAGCGATGCAGGATATCGCTTAAGTGATCACGGTTTATGATACTGGGTCGCTTAAGCAAGGTCTTAAATTGCTTAAGTCATCCTGTATTTGAAAATGAATTATTCTAAGTACAAAGGAAATTTGCCTTGATCGCTTAAGCGACGTGGGTTATCACTTAAGCGATCATGGCTTATGTATTAAGCGATCCTGAATTTAGAATAATTATTAAATATAAAAGAAATTAGGCCTGATCACCTAAGCGACGTCGTGTATCGCTTAAGTGATCATGACTTATCAGTACAAGATCGCTTAAGCGAGACATTAAATCGCTTAAGCGATCAAGCGAATTTCCTTTTGTAGAATAATTCATTGTCAAATATAGGATCACTTAAGTGATGTTCGATATCGCTTAAGCGATTCAGTATACATAAGCCATGATCATTTAAGCAATATCCCGCGTCGTTTAAGCGATCATGCCTAATTTCCTTTGTACTCTACAATAAATCATTCTCAAATTCAAGGGTAGAGATTTGGGTAGAAGAGAACTAGATAACCATGCAAGCTTAGTGAACATATCTTCTTTTTCTTTCTTCGAAACATAAAGATGTTAAGTGTTCGAGCAAGAAAATGGCTTCAGAGTTGAGATATGGACGAAGAAGAAGACGGTGAAATTTTTAGAGCATTGATAAAGATTACACTCTTTTGAGATTCTTCTCAGTCTAATTTTAAAAAGAGTTGTTATTTTAAGGAGTAAACGAAGTTTGAATGACTAGTCAACAAATTGTTTGTGCAGATGGTTTTGCAGAGTTACAGCTCTATACATAAAACTAAATGATCTACGGTTATTCTATTACTGTTGTTAGTCCCTTTTTATTTAATATTTATTATTATTAATTATTTTTTTCATTTCAATAGAATGTGAAAATGACACTTCGGTCTTTGTCAGTCAGCACCATACATAAAACTGAATGATATATTGTTATTATATTATTTTTGTTAGTTCTTGGCAAGAAAATAATATATAAATAAATATAATATTTATATAAAATTGAACTCTGCAACCATCTGCTCTGCATTCTGCAGACTGAGAGAGTGCCATAATTTTTCAGAAACTTTTTGACTATGAACAGCGGCTCCTATTATCACAATAACTTTTTGCTTCGTTTATCTTGAATCTTGTGATGTTGTGAATGTCCCAAGTTAACATTAATGTTACTTAATATGGGGTTGTCAAATAATCCAAAAACAAAAAACAGACCGCTTAAGCGATCCAGTATATATAAGCCTTCGTCGCTTAAGCAATCATGTCCAAGGCAATAACAAAATCATCCTCAAGCACATGATTGCTTAGGCGATCCAGTGTATTTAGCCTTTGTCGCTTAAGTGATACCAGGCTTCGCTTAAGCAATCAAGGTAAAGGCAGAATGAAGATCATCCCTTTGTGCACGATCGCTTAAGCGATGTCATGACACGCTTAAGCGATTCAGTGTATTTGTTAGTGTATGCTCTAGGAACCAATCGTGTCATCGATTCCAAGGCATTATGTTTTGTATATATATGTTAATGTATATATTTTGTATATACATTTTATCTTATCAATAGAAGAAAGTGTTCTTATTTCACATATGGTTTATTGCTTCATTTATATATATGTACTACATGTGAAATATCTGGATGACACAAATCTTTAAAAGATAAAAATCATCAAAGTATTCCCTGCATAGGTAATATTAATTGGGATAATATTACATAGTAGGCATGCTGAATGCCTCCGTAGAATTTCATGTAATGGTATCAGTGTG
The DNA here is from genome assembly GCA_026225825.1 of Pistacia integerrima. NCBI lineage: Eukaryota > Viridiplantae > Streptophyta > Magnoliopsida > Sapindales > Anacardiaceae > Pistacia > Pistacia integerrima. The sequence continues at coordinate 17,578,033 of CM047742.1, read as the reverse complement.
GGTGATTATAAAAGTTATATCACTAGGGCATTAGCATGGATAAGCGGTTAGTGAACTGTTTATCGAATATGGTCATTTATGATGAATCACATGGATATTTAAAATGTAGTCAATGTTTTATCATAAGATCGTACTAGTGTATTATTAATCCTTAGACCTGAGATATCATGGTTGGATTCTGCATAAATGCATATGGTTCATATGGTGTATAAACACGAGGCTAATCATGTCATGTGTTAATAAGCTGATTTGGCCATGTGTTGTTTATGTGTAAGGACAAGTGATAGTCAAGATGGGATCCATTGACTTGATATAGATTGATATCAAGTTCCTAGACAAATTTCAAGATACATTGAAAAAAAAAAAATCTCTGGCCGGGGTATATAAAATTTTACTTGAAAGGTTGTTTCATGGTGACACGTTCCATATGTATTGATTGTCAATTTGATATAAAATTAAGATAAAGATTTTGACATACCATGAATCCATTCTTAATTGGGATTAGACAACGGAAAGATTTGATTATTAGCGCGTATGATTATAAAAGCGTTCGTTGGAGTATATTTTCATAAAAAACATATCGAAATAGACTATAATATTGGGCCCACGGCTAGGCCACAGTGAACCTATGAGGTCACCCATAAAAACTAAGGAGAATGGAGAATGTAGAAATAGCCAAAGAGAGTTGATTATCCAAGGTTGGCTAGCACCTACCAACAGTAATAAAGTTATTTATATTATTATCATTGAATTAGATTCAATGGAGGGTTATATTAGTTATTATGAATAATTTAAGAGTTAAATTGCTAATTGGAATTAAATGGAATTCCAATTCATAATTAATCATTTTCTTTATATTACATTGGATTTAATAATGGGTTGTAATTGTAAGCATATGAACAATTTAAGGGTTAAATTGTTATGTAAACAATTTAAGAGTTAAATTGTTAATTGTGATTAAATGTTAATCCAATGTTATTATTTAAAGAAGTTTAACAACTTCATAATAATTATGAAATTATTTACAACTCCAAAAATAATTATGGAATTGTTTAAGGAAGTCCAAAACAATTATTGAATTGTTTACAAGGCTACATATATAAAGAAAATGATATATCAATTTTAGGGTAGAGATCAAAATTTCTAAGAACCCAAAATGTTTCTCTTGGCCTAATTCTTCTTTTACCTTAGTGTGGATACTCTTTTGTTCAATTTCTCTTGAAATTAAAAGTCTCCAAGGTTGCTAAGGACTTAAGGTAATAAGTTATACCTTATTTGTTTTCAATTTGATTGAACTTTTTTTTTTGCAAAATATGAATATACATGTTATAGTATCACATGCATCATTCTCCATGTATTCCATCTTTTAGTATTTAGCCTTCGTTGCTTAAGCGATACCATACTTCGCTTAAGCGATTCAGTGTATTTAGCCTTCGTTGCTTAAGCGATACCATGCGTCGCTTAAGTGATCAAGTGAAAGGTAGAATCAAGATCATCCCTTCGTGTACGATCGCTTAAGCGATGTCATGTCTCGCTTAAGTGATCCAGTCTATTTAGCCTTTGTCGCTTAAGCGTGCAATCGTCGCAAGTGATCATGTAAGATCATCCGCCGTGTGCGATCGGCTTAAGCGATGTCATGTCTCGCTTAAGTGATCCAGTCTATTTAGCCTTTGTCGCTTAAGCGATACCAATCATCGCTTGTGCGATCATGTCCAAGGCAGTAACAAATTCATCCTCAACCGCACAATCGCTTAAGCAATGTCATGGCTCACTTAAGCGATTTAGTGTATTTAGCCTTCGTCGCTTAAGCGATACCATACTTTGCTTAAGTGATCAAGTGAAAGGCAGAATCAAGATCATCCCCTCATGTACAATCGCTCAAGCGATACCATGTCTTGCTTAAGCGATCTAGTCCATTTAGCCTTCGTCGATGATCATGTCCAAGGCAATAACAAAATCATTCTCAAGCGCATGATCGCTTAAGTGATTTCATTGCTTGCCTAAGCGATCCAGTGTATTTAGCCTTCGTCGCTTAAGCAATACCGTTGTTCACTTAAGCGATCAAATGAAAGGCAAAATCAAGATCATCCTCTGGGCATGATCGCTTAAGCGATGTAATTTCTCGCTTAAGCGATCCAGTTTAGGAAACCTTCATCGCTTAAGCGATATACGTCGTTGCTTAAGCGATCATGCCCAACACATATTAATTATGTATTTTCTCATCAATTTGACAACCTATTTGCATCAACACATATTAACTCTGTATTTTCTCAATTTGACAACCTATTTGCATCAACACATTCATTTCATCTTTTCTCTTGAATTTGACAACCTATTTGCATCAACACATATTCATTCCATTTAACAACATCACTAAATAATAACTCAAAGTCAAAAAAGGGAAAGAAATACTAAATTGCTTTTTAAGAAATCTTAAATGTGTCAATTACATGAAAGTGCAACATTATACACATTAACTAAATGTCCTAAACCAACCCAAACTAACAGCAGCCTCGGTAGGCTCCATCCTCCCTCTTCATCATTGTCTTCAGCCACTTCCCCATCCTCCAAAGTTATCCAGCACACATTCAGCATCATCAACAGCCTTTTCGTCTTCTTCTACAACACCCCTTCCAACAATATTAGTTTAATGCACCACAACCCAATTATCCAATTCAAGACAACCCAATTATCCATATAAGAAATGCAATTCACATAAACTACAAAACTTTAAGTCTAACTTCCATACCTGTTGATGACAACATCAACAATAGCTTGGATTGAATGCAACTGGCACACCCGACACCTTTTGACATAATTGATGCAGTCTTTGCTTAGTCTTGGCTAGTAGTATCCAAGATGAATTCTTTTACCTTTCCATCTTCCTTGACTCTAATCTTCCTCGCAATCTCCGGACTTTGGGGCTGCATTCAACGGTGTCTTTACAGTAGCCTAACATGTAAGAACTCCTGTATACTAGGATACTTATAAAAATACATTAAGTAAAATACATTTATATCAACAAAAATAGATGGGCCCAAAATTTTCTTTTATTAATTTTCTATTGTAAGTCACGGCCTCATCTTACCGGAGGCACGGCCGGGTGGAGTTCACAAAGCACCAATCCGCTCTTCGTGACTCTACTCATTCTCTCTTTATTCTTTCTCACTTGAATGTCACAGCCTCATCTTACCGGAGGCACGGCCGGGTGGAGTTCACAAAGCACCAACCTACTCTTCGTGACTGCCGGGTGGAGTTCACAAAGCACCAACCCGCTCTTTGTGTTTTTCTCATTCTCTCTACTCTTAGAGTAGTTCATTCACAAAGTTTTCTACTCTTTCTCAAGCTACTTCTCGATGCACAATTTAGGTATAAGGATGGTTCATGCTTAAAATTTCTTACTTAAGGCACTTATGAAATGCACAAATGCAATGTTGCATCAAGATAGTCATTCTACATAGGTCACACTCAAGAGGGCATAACTTGAGTTATACACATCGGATTGCTACGGTTTTGGTCTCGTTTTAAAGCTTAGAGATAGGGCTACAAATTTTATGTTTTGGTCTCAACCCAGTTCAATCTGTAAGATACCCAAAAATCACTTAGAAGGTCACAGCTGTGACAGGACAGTTTTCACTTAGGCTTTTCATCAAACAATATGTGTGCATACATAAACTCTATTTTAACTATAATTCTACTTCTTTCTTAACCATCCAAAATTGGAGTTCAACTCCTTTAAATCATCACACATCCTGCAAAGAAAACACACTTCAAATATTCCTCTCAAATTCTTCTAAAGCTATCCATACTTCTATCAAATTTTATCAACACAATCCACCCTTCTCATGGTGGAAATCTCTCCATAAAATCAACATTAAACTCATTCATAAATCCATCAACTCATCATCAAACCATCATATACACTTCTCATATTCAAATATATCTAACAACAAGCATAATTCATCATCAATCTCATCTCAATTTCTAAATAACCATAACATATGCATACTTAAAAGAAATCTCTACTCACTTGAATTCTTAAACTTTAACTTGAGTTGGATTTTGAGTGGAATTTACTTACCTTATGCTTGAGTCTTCTCTACTAAGCTCTCTACTCTTGTTGAATTCAAAACTTCTTCTAACCCTAAGCATAAACTTCATAAGAACCCAACTTTTACACAAATTAATCATAGATAAAGAGCATGAATTCTTACCTTTTGAAGTCTTGAATCAAAACCCTATTAAAAATCACTCAAAAGCCCTCAAAATCCTTGGAGGATTGAATGAAAATTTGAGAGAAAATGGGGGAGTAGTGTGGCGATGGAATGAAGGAAATAAGGGTTACAAACCCTTATCATCTTATTTTATAAACTCACTTTCCCATTTTGCCCTTACATTTTTTTGAAAATTCCATCCTTGTCCCATAGTCAATTACCATAATGCCCTCATTTTTATTGTATTCTTTATGAAATTCTACCTCTTTTCACTCCCCACTTTTTCAACTAATTTTGAGTGAAAAGACCATTTTACCCTTAATAGAAGTTTAAGGCATTTTCTTCATATTTTCTTAAAAGAACTTTAATAAAAATTAACTAAGGGCTATAAAACATAATTTAAATCATGTACCTCCATGTTGAGCGTTATATAACAGCCAAAAGGTTGATAATTTCCATGGCGTGCTTCACAATCCTAATAGCCATCAGTAGAATCTGTATTAACAATGAAAACAACCAAAATAAAAGAACTGGTACAGATTAGTGATCACAAGCATACCATCCGTGGCAACTAATGAAAGATGGAATACATGGAGAATGATGCATGTGATAGTATAACATTATATTCATATTTTGCAAAAAAAAAAATTCAATCAAATTGAAAACAAATAAGGTATAACTTGTTACCTTAAGTCCTTAGCAACCTTGGAGACATTTAATTTCAAGAGAAATTGAACAAAAGAGTATCCACACTAAGGTAAAAGAAGAATTAGGCCAAGAGAAATATTTTGGGTTTCTTAGAAATTTTGATCTCTATCTCAAAATTGATATATCATTTTTCTTATATATGTAGCCTTGTAAACAATTCAATAATTGTTTTGGACTTCCTTAAACAATTCCATAATTGTTTTGGAGTTGTAAATAATTCCATAATTATTATGAAGTTGTTAAACTTCTTTAAATAATAACATTGGATTAACATTTAATCACAATTAACAATTTAACTCTTAAATTGTTTACATAACAATATAACCCTTAGATTGTTCATATGCTTACAATTACAACCCATTGTTAAATTCAATTTAATATAAAGAAAACGATTAATTATGAATTGGAATTCCATTTAATTCCAATTAGCAATTTAACTCTTAAATTATTCATAATAACTAATATAACCCTCCATTGAATCTAATTCAATGATAATAATATAAATAATTTTATTACTATTGGTAGGTGCTAGCCAACCTTGGATAATCAACTCTCATTGGCTATTTCTCCATTCTCCTTAGTTTTTATGTGTGACCTCTTAGGTTCACTGTGGCCTAGCCGTGGGCCCAATATTATAGTCTATTCCGATATGTTTTGTCATAATTCTTTATGAACAAAACTTCCACCGATTATGGTAGGCATCTAGCAATGCTCCATAACCCCTAAGTCACAATGAAGATATACTCCAACAAACCCTTTTATAATCGTACGCGCTATATAATCAAATCCTTCCGTTGTCTAATCGCAATTAAGAATGGATTCATGATATGTCAAAATCCTTACCTTAATTTTATATCAAATTGACAATCAATACATATGGAATGTGTCACCATGAATCAACCTTTCAGGTAACATTTTATATACTCCAGTCGGAGATTTCCCTTTTCCAATGTATCTTGACATTTGTCTAGGAACTTGATATCAGTTTATACCAAGTCAACGTATCCCATCTTGACTATTACTTATCCTCACACATAAACAACACATGGCCAAATCGGCTTATTAATACATGACATGATTAGTCTTGTGTTCATACACCATATGAACCATATACGTTTATGCAGAATCCAATTGTGATATCTCAGGTCTAAGGATTAATAATACACTAGTACGATCTTATGATGAATCATTGACTACATTTTAAATGTCCATGTGATTCATCATAAATGGCCATATTCGATAAACAGTTCACTAACCGCTTATCCATGCTAATGCCCTAGTGATATAACTTTTATAATCACCCACACTAATACCATCACATGATATTCTATCGAGATATTCAGCATGCCTACTATGTAATATTATTACCCAATTAATATTACCTATGTAGAGAATACTTTGATGATTTTGATATTCTAAAGATTTATATCATCCGGATATTTAACATGTAATATATATATATAAATAAAGCAATAAACCACATGTGAAATAAGAACACTTTCTTCAATTGATAAGATAAAAATGTATATACAAAGTATATACATTAACATATATATACAAAACATAATGTCTTGGAACCGACGACACGATTGGTTCCTAGGGCATATACTAACAACTAATGGATCCATATAACCGCTAAAACACTCAACAACCAAGCACTCCTGAAAGTTACTTATTGTATCGTCATTCAAGCCGTCCATTGGAGTGTTGGTCATGTCGAACTTAAGAAATTTTAGTGCATATACCCTGCAATCAACACTACAATATGAGGAAGACATTACTATTACAATCAGCTTATAGAACAATTGTATTATGTAAGTTTTGTACAAAATTTACCTTGTGTCATTTGTTGGGATGGGAATGCACTTGTGTTGCCACTTTTGCTTCAGTGGTTCATCGCCCAAGTGCTAAAACATACCGCTCTCTCGCAACAGCCGCGGGAATAATGCACACAGTAGCTGTATCTCTTTCTCCAACAGCCTCTCTCGACAAATACTCGGGTTACAATCAAGGATCTGTAGCAAGCCCTCCTCTAGTAGCCAGACGACAGTTATCCAATATATATCCTTGATGTTGATGATGCAGTATACTTTTTCACGTTTGCCCAACTCTTGCCATATTTGGGCCTTTCCCCCCTCACATACTGCATCATCCTCTCATCAAATCGATAACTAGCAAGGACATCGTCATACTTGTTAGGAAACGATCAAGTCATGGCAACAGAAAACAAAAATTATTTACAATATAGATCGTTCCTTAGAACCAAGATCAGGGCACAAATTTATAGTTTATATAATAAATTAGAATCTGCAGAAAATTCAGTCTAGAGTTAAAGAATCATACGCACGTTTGGAGGCTCCTCCAACTTGTCTCTGAACGAATTTCGCTATCCACCTAAGGGTAGGATCGAACCAATGTAGTCCACACGAAGATAACCCCAAGGAACTAAAGAGGGATTTGCTAGATCCTCTTTAGCCTTAAGAACCAAGAAAATCAAATAATATTTGATTCAACCAGAAAGGCAATCTAGCGTGGGAAGAGAGAAAAGGGGGCTGGAATTTTTAGTCAAAATGATTGAATGAAATTTTTTTTTTTTTTTAATTCACAAAGTGTTGCACTTATATAGTCCACACTTTGCCCTATTCCATCATGGAATAGGCTTGGGCACAACCCAAACACCCCTTATATCCAAACAGCCCCCATTTAGATATTTTAATTTTAATTTTAATTATCATTATCTCAATTAAATTAAATTAAATTAACACACACACACACACACACACACACACACACACACACACACATATATTAACATTTAACAATAATGATAATTTATTTAAATATATGCGAACACATATTTAAACGTAATCTCACTTATTTAATTTTAATATCAAATTAAATAAAGGCTACAACTAGGGGTGAGCACGGGTAGCGGGTAGAACCGGAACCGGAACCTACCCGAAACCGATACTGTGTGGGTAGGTTCCGATTACAATTTTTTGGAACCGATACTGTGCGGTTCCGGTTCCGGTTCTTGTGTGTGGAGGAAGGCCGGAACCGAAGGCCGGAACTGTAAAAAGGGTACCTGTTTGGAACTCGTAGGGGTATCCCAGGTTTGGCCATTTTGGAACCTGTTTTGGAACCTGTTTGGAACCTGTTTTGGAACCTGTTTTGGAACTTGTTTTGGAACCTGTTTGGAACCTATTTTGGAACCTGGACTATAATGAAATATTTGTTAAATGTGAATAATGGAGGGTTTCTATTATTTTACATATAAAAAAATTTAAAATAGAAAAAGTTAAATTTTTAGAATAACCTAATTAAATAAATATACGAATACAATTATACTTATTACATATAAATTACACCATATTAAAAGCTTTAGTATATTATAATACATTAATATTAAAGTTTTAATTAATTAAGTGAATAATTGGAATTATGATCCAATTAAAAGTGTTTTACATTTTTAATGTTATTAAAAGAATTATTTTTGAATAAAATAGTATATTTGATTGAGTAATAATATATTTAGTTATTTACTTCAATTATCAAGTTCTAAGTATATTTATAATAAATTAGTAATTAATTAATTATATATGATAAACATTAATAAATTTAATTACTAGTTAAATATCATACTTAATCAATTATAACATTACATTATAGTTAAATGATTACTTAATTAATTGTAATTTTATAACATTACTTAATTGATTTATAGTATAATTAATTATAGCATTACATTAATTGATTACTACTTAATTAATTGACTTATAAGTTATAATATTTAGTATATTACTTAATTAAATAATTAGAAATTTAATTAATTATAGCATTACATTATAGATTTATAGTATAATTACTTAGTCAATTATAACATTTTATTATAAATATTAATACAAACTTAATTAAATGATTAAAAATTTAATTAATTATAATATTACTTTAAAAATTTATAGTATGATTACTTAATAGTTAATTCACTATAACATTACATTATAGTATGATTATATAATTAATTATAACATTACATAATTAAATGATTACTTAATTGATTATGATATTATATTATAAATATTAGTAATTACTAATTTACTACATAAACATTAGCATAATACTTAATTAAATGATTAGAAATTTAATTAATTACAACATTACATTATAAATTTATAGTACGATTATGTAATTAATTGTAACATTACATTATAATTAAATGATTACTTAATTAATTATAATATTTTATTATAAACAAATTAATTATAATATTATATTAAAGACTTATAGTATAATTACTTAATTCATTGTAACATTTCACTATTTCATTATAGTATGATTAGTTGATTACATAATTAATTATAACATTACATAATTTGATGATTATTTAATTGATTATGACATTATATTATAAACATTAATTATAACATTACATTATAAACAAATGATTACTTAATTAAATGATTAGAAATTTAATTAATTAAATATTATATTATAGTTAAATAATTACTTAATTAAATTATAACATTATTACATTACATTATATTATGATCACTTAATTAATTATAGTATTACATAGTTAAATGATTATTTAATTAGTTATAAATTTATAACAACACACTATAAACATTAGTAATTTACTACGTTATTATTTATTACATTACTTAATTAAATGATTAAAATTTTAATTAATTATAATATAACATTAAAGATCTATAATCTGATTACTTAATTCACTATAACATTACATTATAGTATGATCATATAATTAATTATAACATTACATAATTAAATAATTACTTAATTGATTATGAGTTATGATATTATATTTTAAACATTAGTAATTACTAATTTACTACATAAACATTAGCACAATACTTAATTAAATTATTAGAAATTTAATTATTTATAACATTACCTTATAAACATTTCATTATAAACATTAATTAAGCATTACATTATAGTTAAATAATTACTCAATTAAATTATAATATTATTATATTATATTATATTATAATCACTTACTTAATTATAGTATTACATATTTAAATGATTACATAATTAGTTATGAATTTATAACATTACATTATAAACATTAGTAATTTACTATATTATTACATTGTTTAATTAAACGATTAAAAATTTAATTAATTATAACATTACCTTATATGGTTTATAATATGATTACTTAATCAATTATAACATTCTATTATAAACATTAGTATATTAATTAAATGATTTGAAATTTAATTAATTATAATATTAAATTATAAATTTATAGTATGATTACTTAATTCATTATAACATTACATTATACTACTATAATATGATCATATAATTAATATAACATTACATAATTAAATGATTACTTAATTGATATGACATTATATTATAAACATTAGTAATTTACTAATTTATACAATACTTAATTAAATGATTAGAATTTTATTAATTATAACATTACATTATAAATTTATGGTATGATTACTTAATTAATTATAACATTCTATTATAAACAATATTACAATACTTAATTAAATGATTAAAAATTTAATTAATTATAATATTACATTATAATTAAACACTAAACCCAAATAGTATATTTGTTAGGGGTGTATTTGTAAACTTTTAAGGTATTTTTATCATTTTTTAAATTAATAGGGGGGTAATTAGCTTTTTACAAGGTACCTCGGAAAGGAATCGGAACCTGCATTTTAGGTTTCGGTTCCTTGAATTGAAGAACCTACACTGTGCGGTTCCGGTTCATTTTTTTGGGAACTTGCACTGTGAGGTTCCGGTTCCGGTTCTCCCGAAAAATGGAGGGTACCCGGAATCGCTCACCCCCAGCTACAACCTCAGCAAATTTAATTGCACTGTGAGATTACCAAAATACCCTTTTGCCTAAAAAGACGAAAAACGACCTTCTTATAAAATGGTTCTTAAATTATCTTCTATGTGTGTGATCCGTAGGTTCCTTATCATGCTGGTAGTGTATAGTATTGCGATTAACACCAATTAATCGTCTTACTACACACAGATCAAGATTGGCCCCTAGCAAGGCATCATGGCCACCCGACAGATTCGGATTCAGCGAAGTAGCTACCTGTCAACGATATGGTTATTGTACAATCCAATTCTTTCATCATCCGTTATCTCAACGAGACTGAGGCATATAAATAGTGTCAACCTCAGTTACTCTCAATATGTATGTATTCAGTTACTGGACTAATGACCGGAATTATAAACTGGATAGAGCAACAAGTCAATCCCATTGTGGCCACAGTTTTAGTGTCATGCCATTTACTGAATTGCGCCGTGAGATAACTTCCCCCTGTACACGGGAGTGATGAATCCTCTGTCGATCCACCATAGTCTTGATACACTCCTTTACGCAACCAATCACTACCGTATTGACAGCTCTGAATAGAACTGTGTTGGGCTAGTGTCAAACTACATCAATCGGTGTACAAGGCGCTCCGGTGATCTCAAGTCTAAGGATCACATGCACAACCATTCGTTAAAAGAGTTACTCCATAGACACTGGGGTTACCATCCATATGAAATCCTTTGGTGGGTCAGTCCAGTGAGCTTGCCTACAGCAAGCACCCATGTGTTGCACTAGGTTGTCACCAAACAACCTTGACAAGTGAGATCAGTCACTACCTTTCGACAGGGTCGTTCAACACTATGATAGCCTTATCGTATTATCTGTGCCCTTACTTAAGAATAATACTAGGGCTACGAACATTTTTAGAATGGCCACCATATGTGCTCATAGGGTTCTCACTATCAAGATTTGAAACAATTGATACCCTTGTTACGATTATACCCTTCTAAGGACATATATCAATACATACAATAATGATTTACGCGATATAGAATTAAATGTCTTTTATTGATCAATGAACATTATTACAAAGAGTCAATTCTACAATAATTGATTGGCTCTAGGGCACCTACTCTAACAATACTCATTTGCAGCCATTGTTTTTCGCTTGCCTCCCCTTGTGACTCCTCCATCATTGGCCTTTTTCATTAACTTCTCATGTACGCTTACTAGGCTTTGGCTAAATGACACATCAGTTATGGCATAGTGCGGATAAAAATTATCACCCTCAGTGCTTTGTCGCAACCTTATAAGTGTTAAAACCTCATCAATGTGCTACATCAAAACAAAACAACATGATAAATGTCATTAAATCAAAACAGATCACTTAAGTGATCACACAATACCTCATGGAAAACATAAGCAAACATAAGGCAAAATACGGGAAAATAACTCACCGAGTTGTCAACCTAGCGACCCATTGTCAAAATTTGATCAAACCACTTCCCGGGATAATCCTCGGTCTTGCACTTCATAACCACATCACTTTGTTCATCATTGTAATAGGCATAAAAGGAATTTTTTTCCTTCCTTATCTATTGCCCTAAACAAATCAAGCTTTAATTGCTTCACTACCCCACTTCCTCCTTGTTCCTCCGTATCAGCTTGCTTCACTTCCCCACTTCCTTCTTGTTCCTCCGTATCAGCTGGTTTAGCTTCCCTATTTCCACTGGTTTAGCTTCCCTATTTCCTCCAGCTTCCTCATTTTCTTTTGCAACTCTCCTTTTCTTTTCATACCTTAATTACATGAAAGGAGATGTCACAGACTTGCTTTTTCGGCTCTCTCTTTTCTTAGGTTGAACTTCCTCCATTTTCAACAGCACATCAACCTTCTCGTCCACCCTTTGCACACTCTCTTCCAATTTATCTACCTTTTTATCAACGATGCTGCTCAACATGTCAAACTTGTCACTCAACAATCAAACTTGTCACTCAACAAGTCAAACTTGTTGCGTAGACTGTTTATGAGGTTAACCAACTTAGATTGAGGATGCGTAGGCAAATCGGTACTTGGTGGCAAACTGACACTTGGTGTACCAGTTTGCCAATTAGAAGGAGGCGTACGAACTGGAGCCTCCATGTCTTCCTCCTCATCCATAGCCACATGCTCAACAAGCGGTCCTTCCACTACAATCAAATGTGTGACTCCTTCTAAGTCCTACATTAGGCAGTTTATCTTCTCATAAAAAAAATCGTCCAACGGTTTGAATGATGTAACATAATCCATCACTAATTCAGCCCTAGTAGGAGTGATGAACGGATGGACCACTCCCTGCAAAAAGAAAAAAAAATCAATCAAATTTACAAAAACCATTTAATCTATTACATATTCAAAACACAAATCCTTTAATGTTACTCGAACTAGTCGAATTTCCATGTCAATTTTCTCATAGTCCCAATGGGCGCTCTTCTCGGTATGCCACCCCAACATCCTAGGAAATTGTGGTGTCTCATCCGAAGTCTCCATCTCCCCCCCGCCTTAGTAAGGACATGGACGACCTCATATATCCAAGCCTACATTGTAAAATATCAGAATTATAACACATATAATACAAAAAAATTAACTAAAACCTATTAATATTTACTTGCATTGCCCAAGGGAAGCCAAGTAAATTGTTTGTGCTGGCTTTTCACTTTTTGGCATATTGGCGATATTTAATAGCCATGTCTTTTCCTTTCAGGGAATCGATGGTTAACTTAAATGATAACCTTCCCCATGGATAAGAATAAAAGAAGTCCTCATTACTTGCATATCGTACCCAATTCTGGTTTACGGCTTTTGTTGAGTCAAAAGCCATCAAAACTGAATGCACGAACCATACCAAGCACATTCGAAACTTCTTTAAAGAGCTGTACTGATTTCCTTCCGCTTCTAACCTATCCTCTAAATCATGACCCATAATTGACTGTTGCCCTGCGAACATCTTTCTAACAAACGTTCGGCAACCTTGGTATTCTTTACCCTTTCTTCAACTTCTACGTCTGGAAATGGCCCACAATTTAGGCCCGTCATTAAGTAGAATTCCATCATCCCAAATCGAATTGGCTTTCCATCAACGAAAAACCACATTACATTCTTCTTTTTGCATTTAACAGCGTGTACCCTGCCCTTAGAAGGCCTTACTCCAATTATCTCCTAACCCCACAAAATACCCAAAACATAAGTTTCTAAATCGCTTCATCCTTTTCTAATGCCCACCTAGAATGTCCTTAATTTTCTCAAACACTTGCCAATTAGACCTAATGGTAACCCTTGCCGGGAAGTATGGCATAACATCATTTACAACCTCAAGCCCATAATCCTTATAACTTATGCTCTTATAACACTGCACAATCAGTATACACTACATATCAACACAACAAAAAACCAAAACAAGCAACATGTTGGAGTGCATTGGGAGAGTGGCTGTTTTTGGCTTCAGAGGTCCGTGAAGACAAGGGAGGCTGTTATGGCTGGTTCGGTGCTCTAAACTTCGTAGAAGAGAGCTGCATAGGGGGGCTCGGGGCTTGCCTGCATTTTACAAGGCTGGGTACGCGTGGACATCCCTGCAATATGTAGGGCAGCCCTTTAACCCCCCTATTCCGCTCTCTTTGCCAACAAAAGTTATCCAAACTTCCACAAACAACCCTCCCTAGGGCCTCCATTGGCTTCCCCAGCCCTTTGGAAGACCAAAACACCCACTTCTCTGATGCCCTCCAATTGTTCGACAAAATGCAACAATGACCCTAACAACACACCAACCAAATATCCCCTAAAACAACCAATATTTTCATAAAATATATAGATTATTACCTTTTCTTCATCTTCTTCCTCCTTCTCGCTAGATGTTGCACCAGCATCCTCCTCTTCATTTTCAATTTCGGCTTCTGGCCTCCCTTGTTCACCTGGTGGGTTGTCTTCTGGCGGCGTCGTATCGTCTCCTGTTGGACTAACATCAGCCATCGGAAGTTGCTCCACCGTAACCTCCGATGCTCTAATTTTCGAACCACTCGCGTCCACGATTTGAAGAGGGGCAAGGTTTTTGTCAAAATCTTTGTTTAGATCAGCCATTGTTTCTTTCTAAGTAAGAGGGAATGTCTTCAATACAAATAGCAAACGATTGCGATAATGGGTGGCGAAAAACGACAAGAAAAACACGGTGAAGGGTGGTTATTTTGTCGGGGTTTTCTTAGGGTCGATTAAGCGAGTGAGTCCGCTTAATCGATTTTGATTGGAGAAGGGGGGTCGTTTTTAATTTTCAAAATTTAAACAAACTTCCATTAATTATATATTACCCACATATATTTAAATCCTTTCAGTTTAACCCGTTTTACATGTTTAATGAATCCTAAGTGTGCCACGTCAGTTTTTCTAACTTAAAAAAAATTGCAAAGTTTTTTCAGGGTTATTTTTTTAAATGCAAACTTGGGATGTCTGGGGAGTTAAATTTCCTCAAAAGTGCCAAGGTTTACCTCTAGTTGCAATGGCTCTCGGTGGTCTTTTACGGGTTACGTGGAGAGATAATGCGTGGCAGGATATATTGAATAGTAAGTGATGGGATTTGCTTGAAGAAAGTGGGATTCTACCCGTGTTAAGATTAAGTTACCATCATCTTCTTTCTCATCTAAAGAGATGTTCTGCTTATTGTTCAATTTTTCCTAAAGATTATGAATTCAAAGAGAAGGAATTGATCCTTTTATGGATAGTAGAATGTATCATTCAACCATTGACAAACAATAAAAAATTGGAGGATTTGGGTATCAAATATTTTCATGATCTATTTTCAAGGTCATTTTTTCAAAAATCAAACATAAATAGTTCTCAATTTGTAATGCATGACGTAATCCATGATCTAGCTCAAATGGTTTCTAGAGACACAAGTTTTAGGTTGGAGGAGGCCAATCAAGAATTGGGAGATTTGAAAAAGTTCGTCATTCTTCTTACATTTGTGATGGTTATGATGGCAAAAATAAATTCGAGGTCTTCCAAAAATTTGATCGCGTAAGAACATTCTTGCCAATACATGAGTAGTGATGATGATACTCAATACATAACTAATGTGTTTTCTTTCAGTTTGTTGCCTAAGTTCAAAAAGTTAAGGGTGCTATCTTTAAGAAGGTATTATGTCACCAATTTACCTAATTCAATAGGATGTTTGAGGCACTTGAGATATCTCAACCTTTCTAGCACTATGATTAAGAGTTTGCCCAAGTCAACAAGCTCACTATACAACTTGCAAATTTTGATATTAAGAAATTGTTCTCGTCTCATGACATTGTTGTGGAATATGAGGGCTTTTGATCAATTTGCGTCATCTTGATATCAGAGGTGCAAATTTATTGAAAGAGATGCCTTTGGAAATGAAAGAGCTAAAAGATCTCCACTTCTTGTCTGATTTTATTTTGGACAAAAATGTTGGATCTTGTTTGAGAGATTTGAAGCATTTAAAGTTTCTTGTTGGAGAACTTTGTGTTTCAAAATTAGAAAACATGAATGATTCACATGATATGATTGAGGCAATATTAAGCGGCATGAAAGACCTGGAAGTTTTATTATTTGAATGGGGATCTCAGTTTGATGACTCGCGAAATGAGGAAGAGGAAAAAAATGTGCTTGACTGTTATAGTAGATGTCTTGGAGCCAATCAATTATTGTAGAATTGACTCTTTGTAATAATGTTCATCAATAAAAGACATTTTATTCTATATCGCGTAAATCATTATTATTGCAATAGGTATTGATATATGTCCTTAGAATGGTAGAACCGTGACGAGGGTATCAAGTGTTTCAAATCTTGATAGTGTGTCCGTAGTCCTAGTATTATTCTGAAGTAAGGGCACAGATAATACAGTAAGGCTATCATAGTGTTGAACGACCCTGTCGAAAGGCAAAGTGGATCGATCTCACTTGTCAATGTTGTTTGGTGACAACCTCGGTGCAACACATGGGTGCTTGCTGTAGGCGATTACACCGTAGCAAGTTCACTGGACTGACCCACCAGAGGATTCCATATGGATGGTAACTCCAGTGTCTATGGAATAAATCCTCTAACGAATGGTGGTGTATGTGATCCTTAGACTTGAGATCACCGGAGCGCCTTGTGCACCGATTGGTGCAATTTGACACTAGCCTAACGCAGTTCTTTTCAGAGCTGTCAATACGGTGGTGATTGGCTGCATCAAGGAGTATATCAAGACTATGGTGGATTGATAGAGGATTCATCACTCCCGGGTACGGGAGAAGTTATCTCACAGCGCAATTTAGTATATGGCAATGACACTAAAACCGTGGCCATAGTGGGATTGAGTTGTTGCTCTATCCAGTTTATAATACGGGTCATTGGTCCAGAAACTGAATATATAATATCGAGCGTAACCGAAGGTTGACACTATTTCTATGCCTTCATCTCGTCAAGATAACATATGATAAAAGGATCGAATTGCACGGTAACCATATCGTTGACAGGTAGCTACTTTGCTGAATCCGAATCTATCGGGTGGCCATGATGCCTTGCTAGGGGCCAATCTTGGTCTGTGTATTAGTGAGACGACTAATTGGTGTTAAACGCGATACTATACACTACTGATATGATGAGGAGCCTATAGGTCACACATATAGAAGACAATTTAAGATCCAAGAAGAAAGAAAGGCGTTTTCGTCTTTTAAGGCGAAAGGGTATTTTGGTAATTTCACAGTGCAATTAAATTTGCTGAGGTCGTAGCCTTTATTTAATTTGTTAGAAAAATTAAATAAGTGAAATTACGTTTAAATGTGTGTTCGCACATTTAAATATATCTTATCATTATTGTAAAATGTTAATATATATATAAAAATAAAATATTAAATTGGGAGTGTTTGGCAACATGAGGCGTTTGGGTTGGAGCCCAAGCCTATTCTGTATGGGATTAGGGCAAATTGATTAACTATAAAAAGAAAAGTGTGTGTGTTAATTAATAAATTAATTGATTTCTTTTAGAAATTAAAAAACACACAGCAACCCTCTCAATCACTCCCACGGCAGAAACATTCTTGGCCTAAAATCAATTTCAATTGATTTGCTTTCTTCTTAATCTTGAAGCCAAAGAGGATCTAGCAATCCCTCTTTGGTTCTTTTGAGATTGTCTTCGTGTGGACTACGCAGGTTCGATCCTACACTTGGATCGATAGCAAAACATTTGTCGACAAATTTGGAGGAGCCTCCAACGTGCGTTTGTTTTCTTTAAACTCAGATTTATTTTTCTGCAGATTTTATTTAATATGAATTGTAAAATTATACCCTTGATCTTGGCTCATGTAAACGATCCCTGAATTATATTTTTGTTTCCGCTACGTATATGGGACCGTTTAGTAACATTGACGTGCTACAACCTCATAAAAGGCTCACAATCAAATATTATGGTGGCGAAAGATTCTCTTCTTGGATTGGAGATCCATCATTCTCCAATTTGGTGTTCCGAGTTGTGAAAAATGCACATCCTTACCTTCATTGGTTTTGTTAGGCTCACTTAAAGATCTTATTATCCAAGGAATGATGGGTATAAAAAGCATAGGACCTGAGATGCATGGAGATGGAGAGAGTTGCTCAAAGTCTTTTCAGTCATTAGAGACTCTTCATTTTGAGAATTTGCAAGAGTGGGAGTACTGGGAACCAATCAAAGAAAATGAACATGTTGAAATATTCCCTTGTCTCCATGAGCTTTCCATTGTGAGTGTTAAGAAATATAGGGTTATTTTGTTTTATTGTTTATTAAGGGTAGATCTGTCTTTTCATTATTTCCTTTGTTTAGCCTATATATAGTCTCTTTGTATTTAGGTTAAATTATTCTTTTTGTATTCAATTACATTGTGCAGTATCAATGAAACCCTAGCCTCCTCTTTTTATTTTTTCTTTGGATTGTTTAACATGGTATCAGAGCAAGGTTTCATGGGACGAGGCTTAATCTTAAACATAGCTTATGCGGTATCAGAGCAATTTTTTCTTTTGGAGAGGGTATTCGTTCAGTTTCTGCAATCTGGTATTTCGTTGGTATTCGTTCAATTTTTGCAATCTGGTATTTCGTTTTCCTTTCTTTTGCATACTGGTTTTCTTTGTTCTTTGATTATGGCTACTGAAAGAGACGATTCGCTTCAGTCTGTGAGTGTGAGGTTAGATGACATGAATTATTCGTATTAGAGTTATGTGATGAGAAATTTTCTTAAGGGTAAAAAGATGTGAGGATATGTTAGTGGAACTTCTGTGAAACCTAGGAATACTGATGAGGGTTATGCTGCTTTGATAGATGCCTGGGAAGCAAACAATGCAAAAATTATTACTTGGATTAACAATTATGTTGAGCATTCCATAGGTACATAGTTGGCGAAGTATGGACAGCAAAGGATGTTTGGGATCATCTGCAAAAGTTATTTACTCAATCAAATTTTGCAAAGCAGTATCAATTGGAGAATGACATACGAACTCTTCAGCAAAAGAATATAAGTGTTCATGAGTTTTATTCTGCTATGACAGATCTTTGGGATCAATTGGCTCTTACAGAATCTGTAGAATTAAAGGCATGTGGTTCCTATATTGCTCGTAAAGAGTAGCAATGGTTGATACAGTTTTTAATGGCACTTCGCAGTGATTTTGAAGGACTTAGAGGTTCAATTTTGCATCGTTCTCCACTTCCTTCTGTTGACTCAGTTGTCAGTGAGTTATTGGCTGAAGAAATACGCCTTAAGTCTTATTCTGAAAAAGGGAATTCTTTCTACTTCTAATCCTTCTGTGTTAGCAGTACCTCCTAAGCCACTCTTTAATAATAAGAATAAGCCTTACACAAGGGTTGCCTTTAACGAGTGCAGTTTCTGTAAGCAAAAAGGTCATTGGAAGGCTTAGTGTCCTAATTTGAGACAGTAGAATCAATCGCAGCAGCAATCTCAAGCTTGGAAGCTTGGCAACCAGTTACAATCTAATGCTCATAGACCACCTTAGGGTTACAAACCACCACAGTCTACTACTGCAGCAGTTGTTTCATGAGGTCCTTTCACCGATCCTAGTACTCTGGCTGAGCAATTTCAGAAGTTTCTCTCCTTACAGCCACAAGCTATGTCTGCTTCTTCTTCCGTAGGTCAGTTCCTTCATAGTTCTTCAGGTATGTCACATTCTGTATGGGTCTTGGATTCTGGTGCTTCACATCATATGTCTCCAGATTCTTCATCTTTTGCTTCTGTGTCTCCTTTGTCTCCTATTCCTGTCATGATTGCTGATGGCACTCCTATGCCTTTAATAGGTGTTGGTTCTGTTGTCACACCTCACTTGTCTCGCTCTAATGTTTATCATATTCTGAAACTTACATTAAATCTTGCTTCTGTTGGTCAGTTATGTGATTCTGGTAATTTAGTTACCTTTTCCTCTTCTTCTTGTTATGTGCAGGATCTGCAGTCTCGGAAGCTGATTGGGACAGGCTGTAGGAAGGGGGACTATATATTTTGGATGAGTTAAAAGTGCCAGTTGCTGTTGCTGCTACTAGTGTTGATTTGTCTTCTTTTCGTTTGAGTCCTTCTTCTTCTAGTTTTTATTTATGGCATTCTCGTTTATCGTCTTCTCGTTTGAGATTTTTGGCCTCCACAGGGGCTTTAGGAAATTTGTAAACTTGTGATATTTCTGATTGTAGTGGATGTAAACTGGCAAAATTTTCAGCTTTACCTTTTAATCGAAGTATTTCTGTTTCTTCTTCTCCATTTGATTTGATTCATTCTGATGTATGAGGACCTTCTCCTGTTGCCACAAAAGGAGGGTTTCGATATTATGTTTCTTTTATTGATGATCATACTCGTTATTGTTGGGTTTATTTAATGAAACATCGTTCTGAATTCTTTGAGATATATACAGCCTTTCGAGCTCTTGTCAAAACTCAATCTTTTGCTATTATTAAATGTTTTTGGTGTGATTTGGGTCAAGAATACACTTCTAATAGATTTTGTGAGTTACTTGCATTAGATGGAACTGTTCACCAAACCTCGTGTACAGATACTCCTGAGCAAAATGGTATTGCTGAAAGAAAACATAGGCATATTGTTGAAACTGCTCGTTCTCTCTTGTTGTCTGCTTCTGTTCCTAGTGTGTTTTGGGGTGAAGCTGTTCTTACTACTGTAGGTTTGATTAATACAATTCCATCTTCTCATATTTCAGGTTTTTCTCCTTTCGAAAAGTTGTATGGGTATGCCTCTGATTATTCTTTCTTTAGAGTTTTTGGTTGTACTTGTTTCGTTCTTCATCCCCATGTAGAACGCAACAAGTTGTCCTCTCGATCTACTATTGGTGTCTTTCTTGGTTATGGTGAAGGTAAAAAGGGGTATCGTTGTTTTGATCCAATAACTCAAAAACTTTATGTGTCTCATCATGTTGTTTTTCTTGAGCATATACCTTTCTTTTCTATTCCATCCACTACTCATAACTTGACTAGATCTGATCTTATTCGTATAGATCCTTTTTCTGAGGATTCTGATAGTTTGTCATCTCAGGTTCCTAGTACTTCAAATACCCCTTCTCATGTTCTTACCCCGTTACCTTTACATTATATTCGACCAATTCATATTGATCATTTTATAGGTACTGACACTTTACTCTCCGGCACACCTGAAGCTCCCTCTTCTTCTATGGTCCCTCAAGCTCCCTCTGAGATTGTGGATCCACCTCTATGTCAATCCATACGCATTCGTAAGTCCACAAAGTTACCAGATTTTGCTTATTCTTGTTATTCTTCATCTTTTGCTTCATTTTTAGCCTCTATTCATTGTCTTTCTGAGCCCTCTTCCTGTAAAGAGGCAATTCTTGATCCTCTTTGGCAGCAAGCTATGGATGAGGAACTTTCTGCTTTTCATAAGACAGGTACTTGGGATTTGGTTCCTCTACCTCTTGGTAAGACTGCTGTTGGTTGTCGTTGGGTGTATAAGATCAAGACTAATTCTGATGGATCTATTGAGCGATACAAAGCTAGGTTGGTTGCAAAATGGTACTCTCAATAGTATGGTATGGATTATGAGGAGACATTTGCTCCTGTTGCAAAAATGACTACTATTCATACTCTTATTGCAGTAGCTTCAGTTCGTTAGTGGCATATCTCTCAACTTGATGTTAAAAATGCCTTCTTGAATGGAGATCTTCAAGAAGAAGTTTATATGACGCCCCCTCCTAGTGTTTCACATGATTTTGGGTATGTTTGCAAGCTCAAGAAAGCGTTATATGGTCTTAAGCAAGCACCTCGTGCTTGGTTTGAGAATTTTTTTGTTGTGATCTCTTCCCTTGTATTTGCTTCTAGTAGTCATGATTTTGCTTTTTTTGTTAAGTGCACTGATGCAGGTCGTATCATTCTGTCTTTATATGTTGATGATATGATTATTAGTAGTGATGATATTGATGGTATTTCAGTTTTGAAGACAGAGTTAGCTAGATAGTTTGAAATAAGGGATTTGGGTTCTCTACGATATTTCTTGGGTATTGAGGTAGCATATGTTGTAGATTTTTGCAAGTGTACGAAATCGTGCAAGTAATAAAGTGTATAAAATACGGATATCGAACCCAAGGGAATTGTTATTATCGATTACCAATTAAACTATCCTATTACTATTTGATCAATCCAAATTTTATCAAGGAAAACCTAAATTAAATAAACAATTGAATTTAAAAAGAAAACTGAAAAGAGAACAATTAAAATAAATCTTTGGGTAAAAACAAGATGACTAGACCTAGGGCATAGATTTCACACCAACTCTTATTCATATGTATCGATCTCTCATGCTAATTTGATTAAGCTCTTCCTACAGGGCAAACTCCCTAAATTTCCAATAAATTTCTCTCGAACAATAATCAAATTAACCCCTAATTACTAACCCGAATTATCTCTAATCAGATTTAAGCAATTGGAGATCATTACGCTCTATGGAGTTTACCAAAACCTCAAAAGTCGCGGTAACCTATCTCTAGCATTTCGCTCAACCTATGGTTTTACTACCGTAGACCAACTACGTATCATCTTTCGATCTCAACCTAGTCCATTAGTTCATTCAATTCTTGGGCCCTTAAGAATCAAAAGCATTAGGAATAATAGTAAAACTTAGGAAGACTTCTTAATAAAAATTAACAATCAAAGATCAATACATAATTAAGAGATTAGGCTACATCTTAGCCCTAGAGAATAAAATTAGTTCATAATAAACATGAAAGAAACAATTATCTTTATTAAAACATTCATCATGAGTTTACAAGAAAAGAATGAGGAATACTTCTCTATATTGTGAATCAAAGCTCCATAATTTCTATTATTTCTCTTCTCTCCAGATTTTTCTCCCTTTCTTCTCACCCAAGAATCCCTTAAATAATGCTAAAAGACTTCTATTTATATCCAACAAGGGTTAGGGTTTGTTTTTCCTTAATTCTATTTGATTTGAAACCCTTAACCCTATTCTCTTGGCTAAAAACTGATAACAAGTTAGTGACTTCCGTGACTGTGCCACGACATTGTGCTGCGGCATAATAGCTACTGCCCTTTTCCCACATCATTCCACTATTCTTCAAAGATGTTGATTTTTGAACTTGATAACGATGGAATTTGGAAAAGTTGTAAACATATGAAATGTAGCCCTTTGAATCAGCTTTCCAACGGTCCAAGAATATCCGAGTTCTACAGCTTGAGATATTCGCAAAATACCGAGGTATGTGCAAGCTGGAACGTAATCTGGAATCTTCTCTTTACTTCAACTTCCATAACTTCTTCGATTCAACTCCGATTCTTGATCCGTTTGTTTTCACTCGTCACTCATTCCGTTGCTAACATGATTCTTCATCCGACTAGAACATTTAAGCACTAGTGACCTGAAAAACACTCGTGATCCCGTAAAAGGCAATTATGAAAATA
This sequence comes from Pistacia integerrima, assembly GCA_026225825.1. Classification (NCBI taxonomy): domain Eukaryota; kingdom Viridiplantae; phylum Streptophyta; class Magnoliopsida; order Sapindales; family Anacardiaceae; genus Pistacia; species Pistacia integerrima. Next base: position 17,554,354 of record CM047742.1, on the reverse strand, counting down.
TTAAGCAACTTTACCAAATTAAGCCTAATTTCCCACAATTAATCCCCCCAAAACTACTAACTAAATGTGTATTTTCAAGCTCTTATCACAACCCCCAACCAGCTTCTTGCTAGTCCCTAGCAATCTAAGTGATAGAACAAGTCTTTTAGCTTGAAAACACAAACAAAATAAAGTATATATCTAAACTATCCTAAATCACTTCCGTAGATTGCCACGGTTGCATTTAGCATTTGCAACAAGCCTTTAAACCCCTAGGCGGCCCTAGTTGGACGAGTTATAGTCTCGTGAGGGTTTCCAGCGATGATACCCACAAACATCCAAACCTAACCTCACCTAGACTCAAAACTAAAGACTCAAACAAACATTTTAGGATCCATGCATATAATAGTCTCAAAAATTGTGTTCATGTGAACAAATCGAATAATTAACAACATTTGTTATTGACTCTCTCATAATCATTCACAAACCATTCATCCAAAAACCTAGATGATTTTATGCATAGCTTCCATAGGCAAAGTACGAAAATAAAACAAATGTGCAATCAAACTCCATAGGCTTACTTTTCAAACCACTCTCCACTAATGTAGAATCCAATCACTACCTTGGATCATTAGGTCTTTTTCATGGTTGTAACGTTAAGCTAGGGTAATGGTTTATGAAAGAACGGAAAAGAACTTTTAACCAAAATGTAAGAGACTTAATATTTTACAGTAAATGACCATGAACAATCTCTTTCTTGCTTTCCTTCTCATTCACCCTCTACCCTTTAATATTGATTGAACTCTTCCTTCCAACATTAGCACAAACCCTCATGTAATGTACCTTATTTCAAGTTCTTCTCCCCAGCTACTTCTTCCTATTTTTTCTGGAAACATCTTTTTCCTTTTTTTTTTTTTTTTTTTTTTCACAACCCCCAACCTATCTCATTGCACATACTCAGGTTGTGGTTCAAAAAATATATATTCATTTTCTTCTACCACAATTCTTTTCATGAGTTTTTCATATAAGGTCACCCTTAATTAAGTCTCTCACAATAAGATGGGTCGGAAAGTGTTTTAGGCTTCATCGTCAAGGTGAGATATAGTAGGTTTACAAAAAAAAAAAAAAAAAAAATAAGGCTTACCAAGTGTATATTGTTAGTGTATGCCCTAGGAACCAATCATGTCGTCGGTTCCAAGGCATTATGTTTTGTATACATTTTATGTATATATTTTGTATTTACATTTTATCTTATCAATAGAAGAAAATGTTCTTATTTCACATGTGGTTTATTGCTTCACTTATATATATGTATTACATGTGAAATGTCCGGATGATACAAATCTTTAGAAGATCAAAATCATCAAAGTATTCCCTACATAGGTAATATTAATTGGGCAATAATATTGCATAGTAGGCATGCTGAATGCCTCCGTAGAATATCATGTGATGGTATTAGTGTGGGTGATTATAAAAGTTATATCACTAGGGCATTAGCATGGATACGCAGTTAGTGAACTGTTTATCGAATATGACCATTTATGATGAATCACATGGACCTTTAAAATGTAGTCAATGATTTATCATAAGATCGTACTTGTGTATTATTAATCCTTAGACCTGAGATATCACGGTTGGATTCTGCATAAACGCATATGGTTCATATGGTGTATAAACACGAGGCTAATCATGCCATGTGTTAATAAGCCGATTTGGCCATGTGTTATTTATGTGTGAGGACAAGTGATAGTCAAGATGGGATCCGTTGACTTGGTATAGATTGATATCAAGTTCCTAGACAAATGTCAAGATACATTGGAAAAGGGAAATCTCCGGCCGGGGTATATAAAATGTTACATGAAAGGTTGTTTCATGGTGACACGTTCTGTATGTATTGTATTAAAATTAAGATAAGGATTTTGACATACCATGAATCCATTCTTAATTGGTATTAGATAACGGAAGGATTTGATTATACAACGTGTATGATTGTAAAAGGTTCGTTGGAGTATATCTTCATTGTGACTTAGGGGTTATGGAGCATTGCTAGATGCCTACCATAATCAGTGGGAGTTTTGTTCATAAAGAGTTATGACAAAACATATCGAAATAGACTGTGATATTGGGCCCACGGCTAGGCCACAGTGAACCTAAGAGGTCACACATAAAAAACTAAGGAGAATGGAGAAATAGCCAAAGAGAGTTGATTATCCAAGGTTGGCTAGCACCTACCAAGGGTAATAAAGTTATTTATATTAAACATTTTCTTTATATTAAATTGGATTTTACAAGGGGTTGTAATTGTAAACAATTAAGGGTTAAATTGTTATGTAAACAATTTAAGAGTTAAATTGTTAATTGTGATTAAATGTTAATCCAATGTTATCATTTAAAGAAGTTTAACAACTTCATAACAATTATGGAATTGTTTAAGGAAGTCCAAAACAATTATTGAATTGTTTACAAGGATTCCTATATAAAGAAAATGATATATCAATTTTTGTGTAGAGAAAAAAAAAATCTCTAAGAACCCTAAACCTTTCTCTTGGTCAAATTTCTTCTTCCCTTGGTGTGGATACTCTTTTGCTTAGTTTCTCTTGAAATTAAGAGCCTCCAAGGTTGCTAAGGACTTAAGGTAACATGTTCTACCTTACTTATTTCAATTTGATTGAAATTTTTTTTTTTTAAACTATGACTATACTTGTTATAGCATGATATGCTTGATTCTTCATGCATCCATCTTTCATATATATAGGCTCAAAGGGTTAACTAGGGATAAAATAATATAGGTTGGCTTGAAAGGCTCAATCTTTCCAAAGAAAATTGCCTAAATCATATCCTAAGCAATGCAGATTCTCGGCCTCAAGTGGTTATTAAGTGAGTTCTAGAGTTTATGCCCAATTTTCACATAAAAAAAAATTATTGCCCATAAAAACACACATAAAATGTCTCTAAATTTCCGAATTATTCAACCAATCAAAATCATTCCCAGGAGAGTTATCACTAAATGCAATTGTCATCTACTATTATCTTTACATTACGCGAAAGTTAATAAAATCTCAATGTTACAAATTCACTATCATGGTCTTATCATTGACTTATGTATGAGCAACGCACCTAAAACAATTTCACCCAAAAGTTTTAAAGAGATAATTCAAAGCACAAAAACAATTTGACCATAAGAAAAAATATTCCTTACCCCCAACGTTAGAGATGATCATTGTCCTCAATGTGTAGAAAGAACAACTACAATGCCCTTCGTGTTCAAGATGAACGTGGAGATACTCGCGTGAAGGCATGCATAACATTTGCCGTGTCCAATAGTCATTGCAAATCTAGTAAAAAAACCAAACTATGTGCCTTTCTTGGCCAATTTAGTGTGCATAACAGAAATAATGGGTGAAACATAAATAACTAACATATCAAACCAAACCAAAGTTATCACAACTTACACATTAAACAAAAATCTAAAATAAATTCAAAACAAAACTCAATATTAAAGTGGAGAGCTTGGGTTGCCTCCCAAGAAGTGCTTTATTAGAGTCATAAGCTTGACTTTTTGACTCCTTCAATTTGGATCATCTAGGAAAATCCAAACCCTTCTATCTTTAATGCCACCATCTACATAAAATTGACAACACAATTTCCTCTTATTCTCAATTTCCTCCTACAACATCCTAAAATTGACAACACATTTTTCTAAGGGTAAAGGAGGGTGTTTTTCTTCTAAGATCGCAGCTACTTTATCATCAAGGACGCTAATCTCAAAGCAAGTATCTAACTTGGGTGGACATTTCATAGTATCAAAAACATTAAATTCAACTTGTTCATCCTCTACCCTCAAGATTAGTTTTCCTTTATGAACATCTATCAGCGTTCTACCCGTAGCTAGAAAAGGTTTTCCTAGAATTAGAGGTACTTCCCGATCTTCTTCCATGTCAAGAACAATAAAATTCATCGGGAAAATCAACTTATCCACCTTGATCAATACATCTTCTACTACTCCCCTCGGGTATTTTATAGACCTATCAGCTAGTTAAAGATGGCCTGTCGTTGGTTTTACTTCCCCTAGGCCTAGTTTCTTATAAATCAAAAGCGGCACGAGGTTAACACTAGCCCCTAGGTCACATAAAACTTTATCAAAATGAACATTACCTATTGTGCAAGGAATTGTGAAACTCCCTGGATCTCTGAGCTTTGTGGTAATTTCTTCAATAACAATGCGCTACACTCTTCTGTAAGCATCACTGTCTCATGTTCTTCAAATCTCCTATTTTGGTGATAATCTCCTTCAGAAACCTCGCGTACTTCGGCATTTGCTCAAACATGTCTACAAAAGGAATGTTAATATGTAAAGTTCTAAACATGTCCATAAACTTACTGAATTGCTTATCCAATCTCTGTTTTTGCACTCTGTGAGGATACGGGAGTGTCGAGTCATTGTTTGTCGAAGCTTGGGCATTTTTGACGTTTTTTTCTCCTGTGCTCTGTTTTTCTTCTTCGAGTTTTTCCTTTGTTTCGTCTTCCTTCTTTACCTCCTTCAACTTCTTACCACTTCTCAGTATGACAACATTAACTCTCTCCTTCAAATTCTTCTCTGTATCGCTTAGCAATGTCCCTTGAACTCTTCCCACTAAAATATTGTGGATTTGCCCAATTTGAGTCTCAAGGTTCCTAATAGAGGCTGATTGATTTTGAACCAGGACGTCAATCTTCTCAAACCTCTTGCTTGTCTCTTCAATGAACTTGGTCAACACATTCTCTAAATTAGATTTTGGCTCTTGAGGTTGAAAAACAGGAGCTTGTTTTTGCTCATTGTTGTTGCTCCATGAAAAGTTCGGGTGTTTCCTCCATGCTGGATTATGCACTCCCGTTGCTTTCCTCGTTGAATTTCTCTCTGGAGTCCTCATATAGTTATTGTTCGCCATCACCTTAATCAGATTGTATGCGTCTTCTGGCGTTTTATTGTTCAAGGCTCCCCCACTTGCAGCATCAATCATAGCTTGAATAGTTGGTAGCAACCCTTGGTAGAACGTTTGCACTTGCGACCAGAGTGGTAACCCATGATGAGGGCACCTTCGTAAGAGATCCTTATACCTTTCCCATGCTTCATACAATGACTCTGAATCTTGTTGGTAAAAGTTCGTAATCTCACTCCTCAACTTGGTAGACTTGGCAGGTGAAAAATATTTAGTGAGGAATGCTTGAGCTAGCTCATTCTAGGTTGTGATGCTCCTAGATGGCAGAGAAATCAACCAAGCCTTGGCTTTAACCCGAAGAGAGAATGGGAAAAGCCTTAGCCTAATCGTGTCATCAGATACTCCATTATGCCTGAATGTGTCGCATAACTCTAGAAAATTTGCGATATACAGGTTGGGATCATCAGAAGGTAACCCAGCGAATTGGACTGACTTGAATCATTCCAATAATTGCTGGCTTAATCTCAAAATTATTCGCTTGAATGGGTGATCTCCTGATGCTAGAATAGCACCCATTAATAGTATGACTAGAGTAGTCCTTCAATGCTCTCTGAACCACTGTTTCTCCACCCATTGCATTTCCTCCTAAGGTATCCTCATTCTCATTCTCTTGATTTCCCATATTGGGATTGACAATTCATGTTTTAGCCATTGATTTTTCAGAGTCAGCTTGCCTCTTTTCTTTCCTCAACTGTTTAGCGGTTCTCTTGATCTCAAAATCTATTGGATTAAGATCACCACCACCCTCTGAACGTAAGCTCTCCAGGATCTAAAACAAAAACACACGACAAAATAAGCAAAACAGAACTAATAATATAAATAAATAAATAAAATTAACTTCAAAACAAAGATAAAACAAATCAAACTAGCAACTAAATAGTTCGTAATGATATTGAAAAAAAATTAATTCCCCAGCAACGGCACCAAAAACTTGTTGTAGATTTTCGAAAGTGTACGAAATCGTGCAAGTAATAAAGTGTATAAAATACAGATATCGAACCCAAGGGAATTATTATTATCAATTACCAATTAAACTATCCTATTACTATTTGATTAATCTAAATTTTATCAAGGAAAACCTAAATTAAATAAACAATTGAATTTAAAAAGAAAACTGAAAAGAGAACAATTAAAATAAATCTTTGGGTAAAAACAAGATGACTAGACCTAGGGCATAGATTTCACACCAACTCTTATTCATATGTATCGATCTCTCATGCTAATTTGATTAAGCTCTTCCTACAGGTCAAACTCCCTAAATTTCCAATAAATTTCTCTCAAACAATTATCAAATTAACCCCTAATTACTAACCCGAATTATCTCTAATCAGATTTAAGCAATTGGAGATCATTACGCTCTATGGAGTTTACCAAAACCTCACAAGTCGCGGTAACCTATCTCTAGCATTTCACTCAACCTATGGTTTTACTACCGTAGACCAACTACGTATCATCTTTCGATCTCAACCTAGTCCATTAGTTCATTCAATTCTTGGGCCCTTAAGAATCAAAAGCATTAGGAATAATAGTAAAACTTAGGAAGACTTCTTAATAAAAATTAATAATCAAAGATCAATACATAATTAAGAGATTGGGCTACATCTTAGCCCTAGAGAATAAAATTAGTTCATAATAAACATGAAAGAAACAATCATCTTTATTAAAACATTCATCATGAGTTTGCAAGAAAAGAATAAGGAAAACTTCTCTATATTGTGAATCAAAGCTTCAGAATTTCTGTTACTTCTATTCTCTCCAGATTTTTCTCCCTTTCTTCTCACCCAAGAATCCCTTAAATAATGCTAAAAGACTTATATTTATATCCCACAAGGGTTAGGGTTTGTTTTTCCTTAATTCTATTTGATTTGGAACCCTTAACCCTATTCTCCTGGCTAAAAACGGATAACAAGTTAGTGACTTCCGTGACTATGCCACGGCATTGTGCTGCGGCATAGTAGCTATTGGAAAAAGTGTCTGCGAGCGTGCCACGGACGAGCTCTACCATTTTCCCACATCATTCCACTGTTCTTCAAAGATGTTGATTTTTGAACTTGATAACGATGGAATTTGGAAAAGTTGTAAACACATGAAATTTAGCCATTTGAATCAGCTTTCCAACGGTCCAAGAATATCCGAGTTCTACAGCTTAAGATATTCGCAAAATACTGAGGTATGCGTAAGCTGGAATGTAATCTAAAATCTTCTCTTTACTTCAACTTCCATAACTTCTTCGATTCAACTCTGATTCTTGATCCGTTTGTTTCCACTTATCACTCATTCCGTTGCCAACATGATTCTTCATCCGAGCATAACGTTTAATCACTAGTGACCTGAAAAACACTCAAAAACATCTGTGATCCCGTAAAAGGCAATTATGAAAATATTAAGCAACTTTACCAAATTAAGCCTAATTTCCCACAATTAATCCCCCAAAAACCATTAACTAAATGTGTATTTTCAAGCTCTTATCAGCCTACTCACCTAGAGGTTATCTTCTTTCTCAGTCGAGATATGTTGCAGATATTCTTGAGCGGGTTAGACTTACTGATAATAAGACTGTAGATACTCCGACTGAGGTTAACGCAAAGTATTATTCTTCTGATGGTTTACCTTTGTCAGATCCTACCTTATACCATACTATTGTTGGGAGCTTGGTATATCTCACTATTACTTGTCCAAATACTGCATATGTTGTTCATGTTGTGTTAGTCAATTTGTTGCTTCTCCTACTATAGTTCATTGGGCAGTTGTTCTTCGTATTTTGCGGTATCTTCGGGGTACAGTCTTTCAGAGTCTTTTACTTTCATCCACCTCTTCCTTGGAGCTGCGTGCATACTCTGATGCTGATCATGGCAGTGATCCCATAGATCGCAAGTTTCTTACTGGTTTCTGTATCTTTTTGGGTGGTTCTCTTATTTCTTGGAAGAGCAAGAAACAATCCATTGTTTCTCAATCTTCAACCAAAGCAGAATATCGTGCTATGGCATCTACTACCAAAGAGATTGTTTGGTTATGTTGGTTAATTGCAGATATGGGAGTTTCTCTTTCTCATCCCACTCCTATGTATTGTGACAACCAGAGTTCCATTCAGATTGCCCACAACTCGGTTTTTCATGAACGAACTAAGCACATTGAGATCGATTGTCACCTTACTCGTCATCATCTCAAGCATGACACCATTACCTTGCCTTTGTTTCTTCTTCTTTGCAGATTGCAGATTTCTTTACCAAGTCGCATTCTATTTCCCGTTTTCGTTTTCTAGTTGGCAAACTCTCGATGCTTGTAGCCGCCGCATCGTGAGTTTGAGGGGAGATGTTAAGAAATATAGGGTTATTTTGTTTTATTGTTTATTAAGGGTAGATCTGTCTTTTTATTATTTCCTTTGTTTAGCCTATATATAGTCTCTTTGTATTTAGGTTAAATTATTCTTTTTGTATTCAATTACATTGTGCAGTATCAATGAAACCCTAGCCTCCTCTTTTTATTTTTTCTTTGGATTGTTTAACAGTGAGATGTCCTAAACTTACCTGAAAATTACCTGGTTATCTTCCTTCCTTGGAGACTCTTATTATCAGTGAATGTGCACAGTTGGTGGTTGCATATTCGAGCTATCCAAAGCTCTGCAATTTAAAAATGGATGAATTCAAAGAGATGGTTTGTAATAGTCCAATTCCTTCCAAACCACTAACGTCTCTCACTCTTTCCAAAATTCCCAATTCTGGAAATTTGTCAACGCAAGGATATCGGGTAGTGGACTATCTAAGGATTGTTGATGGCGAAGAGCTGATAAACCGGCATCAGAATGGGATTTTTCTTCAGAAACAACCACAATGGCTTCAAACCCTCACTTCCCTTTCAGAGCTGCATGTTGAAAATTGTACAGGTCTTGTTTTCTTTGCACAAGCCAATTTTTTTTTTTCCAACTTGAGTTCTTTCAAGATTGAAAATTGCTATGCTCTGAAATCTTTACCTGAGGGACTAAAGCACAACAATGCGCGGCTGGAAAGCTTGGAAATTAAAGGTTGTCATTCTCTAACATTGATTGCAAGAGGCATGCTACCTTCTCTGAAAAGGCTTGAGATAACCTACTGCGAGAATTTGCAAGTTTTAGTGGAAGATAGTGGAGATATTTGTACTTCTTCATCTTCATCGTTGAATTCTTCAGTGACCGACAACGATTCTCTTCTCAAGTACTTGTATATCTCTGACTGCCCGTCTCTCGCGAGCATATCATCAACCGGGCAGTTACCGAGGAAACTTAAAGACCTTGAGATCAATAACTGCTCAGAGCTCACAATTTTATCGTCAAGAAGCCTACCGGAGGTGCTTGAATACCTCTATGTTAATAACTGTTCAAAACAAGAGTCAATAGTAAAGAGGTTTCATACAAAAACAGGTCTTAGATGTTTCGGAGTTTGGAGTTGTACAAATCTGAAATACATTCCAGAGGGCCTCAACAGTCAAACCTGTCTTCAGTATGTTGATATCCAAGGCTTGTTTCATCCTTAAGAAGAGGGCTTCCCAACACAGTTTTAAGTGTTACAATAATTGCGTGTGACAAACTTGAAGGCCTGCCAGACCTCATGCACAGCTTAAAATCTCTGCAACGATTAGAGGTAACAAATTGTCCCGGGATTACATCATTTCCAAGAGAAGGGTTTCCCAATAATCTTACAGAACCTTCGATTTCGGATTTAAGAATTTATAAGCCACTGATTGAGTGGGGTTTACACAAGCTCACTTCTCTTAGACGCCATGGATGCGATCAAGAAACTGAGTCTTTTCCGCACGAGGAGATGGGAATGATTTTGCCAACTTCTCTAACTAAGCTCAGTATATTAAGCTTTCCGAGCTTGAAGTACCTATCTTCGACAGGTTTTCAGAACCTCTCTTCTCTTGAAGAACTTTCGATCTACTTTTGTCCAAAGCTCATATCCTTTCCAGAGGGATCCTCACTTTTGTTGTTATATATTCTTTGTTGTCCGCTGCTAAAAGTGCAATGCAAAAGGAATAAAGGACAAGAGTGGTCCAAGATAGCTCACATTCCTCGCGTTGAAATAGATGGAAGATTCATCTACGATTCAGATGAGGAAGAATCAGACTATTTTGTCATTCCACCTAAGTTCTGAATAATTACCCATAACTTTATGATAAAATCATTTAATTTAATTTTTGTTTTCCTTTTTAGTGGGGATCAAGTAAACAGAATCAGCCTGGAATTGGATCAAGACATTACAGTGGAGGCAGATTTGCCCTATCAGGATTCAATTTCAGATAATCATGTTCATTTGGTTGATATGGTGCTGGAGTTGGCTGTGATTATTGCAAAATCTTAAAAAATTTCCTTCTCCAGTTCCTTTTTATATCTATACTTTGATGCATTATATTCTCAACTCATTCATGCTTTACACTTATGTGGAATTTCATTTAACATTAAATATTATTTTGGGAATGATTAATAGTTTATTTTCTCCGTTTTAGGAATGATTCATAATTTATTATTCTCTTTTGTGCCTCTGGCTGCTTTACAACTTTCGACATTACACCTGGCTTTGGATTTGGGAGTGATCTTTTGTGCTTCAAGGTGCACTACTATTTGTTCTTTGGTATGTAATTTCATCATTATTATATCTCTCATTGTCATTGGAGCTGCTAAAACTTTATATTCCAAGTGATTTGGCATTGACTTGTAAATAAAGTGACGACGATATGATAATGCGGTGACATACCTAGATGTGAAATTTGAGATATGTGTTGGGATGAGTAATGTAATTCATTTTCAAATAGCTGTAAGAATTTGTAAAATTTCAGTTAAGGAATTAGTGATTTCTCTTATGTTAAGAGTGTTGTAAGGATAACAATCAGCTTCCTCTTTATGAAAATTTTTGGTCTAAATTAGTTTAATTACCTTTTGTATTTCCTTTTAGGGAGAGTTAGAACACAGATCTTGATCCCTACTCTGTGAATTAGGAGCGAAATTGTAAACCATTTGTTTGTGCCAAGGGCTCAGACATGTTTCTTATTTACAGAGTTGCGTCTACAAATTTTGGTGAATATTCTATCATTTTCATTTATATAGGAATTATGATTTTGTCCTTATCTGAACTTTAAAATATCTTATAACACCTATATATTATTTATCATATATGGTCGAGATTTTTTTTTTCTTTCTATCGTATTTTATTAACCACCGATCATAATGCCAGAGACAAGGAGAAGACTGAAGGTCCAAAAAAAACATATACCTGTACAAGGACTGGTGGCAAACACAACTTTTGAAGAAAATAATGCAATATGTTAAATTTGATCAGGTAACTTTAATTTGTTGTTACTTGTAAATTTCTCCCACTAAATTTTTATCCTATAACTTCTAGTCCAAGTTTAAGTGGAAAGCGTGTTCAAGAAATTTTAATTTGTTGTTATTTTTATTAAAAATATTACAGTAATCTATGATACCTACTATTTTGGCATTTTTACATTTCATTTGTTTTTTTATTTTATTTTGCAGGTGAATTATCCTCGCAGCTAATGAATTAGAATTTACTAACATCTTTTGTTATGCGGTAATTTCCAATAGCTCGGAGCAGGCAGTAGCTTGGACTGAGTTGTAGCCTGGCATAACTTGTGAAGCGTCGATCAAAGTAAGACAAACTATAAACCCCGCGTTATTATTTTGATGCCCTAAGATATTAAATTTACCTTTTCAAGTAATTTTCTTTTTTTGAATAGAAGGGTAAAATGGTTAATTTGCATGCATTTCGAGATGTGGCCATTATAAAGTGTAACGAGTGGTGTCATTGAAGAGAAATGAGGGTAGAGTTTTGTATAGAGTTGGCTCCTTGTACGGCACCAATATCTAAGGCCCTGTATAGAATGGCTCCAGCAGAGTTACAAGAGTTAAAGAAGCAGCTTCAGGAGTTGTTGGATAAAGGTTTCATTCGACCCAGTTATTCTCTATGGAGAGCTCCTATTTTATTTATCAAGAAAAAAGATGGTTCGATGAGAATGTGTATCGATTACAGGGAGCTTAATAAGATGACGGTGAAAAACAAGTATCCATTGCTAAGAATTGATGACTTGTTTGATAAGTTAAAGGGAGTTTCGGTGTTTTCTAAGATTGATCTTCGGTCAGGCTACCATCAAGTAAGGGTCGCTGATTTTAAAATAAACTTCTTTCCTAAGCGTGCTTTTCTAAGTTCTCAATGGCCAAGAGATACTTAGGAAATACACAGCTAGAGAGGGGTTTTACACGAAATGCGATTGAGTTAAAACGAACTACAACCAGAATGAAATGAGTTGATCAACAGTTGACTTCTAGGTTGCGGATAAGCCTTATCTCTTAAAGGCAAGCATTATCAACTAAAAATTAGGAGAAAATCTCGGCATTACATCAAGTAATTTTGGTTTAATTGTAACGCCTATAATCATGGGATTAACCTCCCTAAAATTAGACCATTTATTCCTAATTAAACTCTTGTAACAGTTGTCAATCATGTACTATATAAACCACCTCCAAATTGTGGTAAAGGGGTAATTCAGAGAGAAACTATTATTTTTGTACTCAATACTTCAATAAGAGAATAGTAGACGTAGGCTTGAGAGTTAACTTGCCGAACCACTTTAACAATCTTTTTTGCATTATTGTTTTTAGTTATTTCTTGCTAATTTTAATTAATCATGCGCCCATGAGTTCGATTCTGTCGAGATCAATCAGATCATTCTAGTTGTGCGAGATTTCGTAACAATATTTTGGCGGAGGGCCTCTCCTTGGCAATCTTAGTTGTTGCAACCACTACAGCTACCGCTCCACAGCGATGGTACGCACCAGAGCGTCCAAAAGTGTCATTGGAGCGCCAATCAGACCAGTGATAATGAAATTGGCCATCAGGAGGTTGATCAGCAAGCCAAGTAAACTCGTCTGCTAGTTGTTCTGTTGGTGATTCTGTAGGAGCAGGAACATCCAATTTGGAGAATGCCCAGATGATAGACATGTTGAGGGCACTCACTAATGCGGTCCAAACCCTTCAACAAGAGGTGAAAGAAATGAAAGACAAACTGCAAGGAAACTGACCTAAGAGCCGGAAGGCTGCTTCCCTGAGAGTTCCAAGCTAGGAACTTGGGACTATCAATGACGATAGCTTGTCCGCCAAGCACTAATCGTCAACTGAGCACCACCATAGGTGACGAAAGGCAGAAAGTACCTGTATGGACGAGGTGCAAAACCCAGTCAACATGAGTAGGCACTTAGGTAAACAACCAAATGGCGAAGGGGAAGATCGCCAAGAGCAAGTTTGCCTAGAGCAAGCAGATGAACAAGCCTAACATGCCGGCTTACACCCACACCATAAGCAAAATACTTTTCCACAAATAAATGAGGTTAATTCTTCATGTCAGCCCGACGTCAAAATTGACATGCCGGTATGCACCCATGTTGAGTAAGAGAGAGCCAAGAGTCTACCTCGAATCTTACATATTATCCGAGTAACTATAGCTCATCCTGACATGCCAACGTGCTCGGGAAAAATGAACAAAGAGGACAGCATCAGATCTCCACACTTATTTGGATTCGTAGAGAACAACCGACCTTAGGACCCATCTTAATGCACAAAGGTCAAACCTAGGCTTAGTGAGAAATCCCCAGTTGAATGATTAGTTGGATTAGGTGAGAACATACTTGACGACCTTAGAGCTCATCAAGATGATCAAGTCAAGGGAGTTGTTAACTCCCCGTTTTCAAAAAAGGTGCATCAAGCACCCTTGCCGCAAGGTTTCAAAGTACCAGACATCAAGTTCGATGGAAGAGGTGATCTACGAGATCATCTGGATGCTTTTAATGACCTGGTGGAATTACATCAGGTCTCAAACCTTGCTAAATGCCGCTGCTTCGTCTTGACTCTAGTCGATGATGCGAATAGATGGTACAACATGCTTCAGATATGCTCTGTTCACTCTTGGCAACAACTCGCCGCACTTTATCTTCAACAATTCCAAGTGAGGAGAAAGTTCTTAATGCTCTAAAGCTACCTCAACAACATTAGGCAGGCAAAGGATAAAACTTCGACCTCATACGTAACGAGGTTCCAAATGGAGCATAGTAAAGTAGCAGATGCGCCGGAAGAGTCAAAACTCTACTTATTGCCGGGGTAAGACCCTAAACATAGCTTTCGAAAGACTTGCAAGCTGAAGATCATGTGAGTCTAGCCCAATTCCTCCAGATGGTGTAGCCGCGTTAAATGCTGGAGCTCCAACTAGCATCCCTGTTCGTGATTTTGATCGAATGGGAGAAAAGAAAATAGATAACCAGGATTGAGGAAATGGGGACAGACACCGTTTCCAAAAGAAACAACGAATAGAATTGAGGAGAGATCGTGAGCAACTTTCTTGTTCCGCCCCGCGCCCCCCCTCGCAGTATCAAGCGAGGTGAAGCAGTTACCTCGTCCTGGAAACTAAGAGGGCAACGGAGCAGAAGAGACCTTTCAGAATCAGTCCGACCAACCAATCCGGTCTTGTTTTCATAACCTTGATTAGGGCTGTTCGGTTCCAGGTACCCTACACTTTTTGAAGGAACCTAACCTCAACCGAACCTCGACTTGCCTTCCTTGAAATTTGGAACTAACCTAACCGACAGCCTGGTTCCTAGGTGCACCTGTATGTAACTCGTAACAATCTGGCCTTGGCCTTCCTTGGCCTGCCTCGCCTGACCACAGAAAATTACATGACCCCCAAAAGTTTTTAAAATAGTAAAAAAACCTTTAAAAACTTACAAATACCCCCCCACCTGACACTTGTTAACAAAAATAAAATTACAAATTATAAATTCAAAATTACAAACTCCATTACTTTGTAAAGGTAGATTCTCAAAAGTCAAACCAACTTACTTTAAATGTTATGAAATATAAATATAAATGTATTCACATTACTTTTTCTACAAAAGTTTATATTAACTCCCCTAATCTTTAATTTTATTTTATATTAGTCTCGGTTCCTGGTTCTAGTTCTGGTTCCTAACTATAGGAATCGGAACCGGAATCGCACAGTAACGGTTCCAAAAATTTGGAACCGGAACCTACCCATTGACGACTGGTTCTGGGTAGGAACCGGAACCAAACCTGTAGGTACCCACCTTCCTTGGCCCAACCGATTCTTTTGAACACCCCTAACCTTGATTATAATCCTTGAATAAATGAAATGGCTATAGTGCAAGAATTTTCTAAAGCTTTCACCACTGGATTTAGCGCCATGTAATATAATTTCCCTTAAAAGTTTCATTAGCTTTTACTTTAAATTAATTTTATTATCTAATAAACATTATTTTATATATATATATATATATATAATTGTCATTTTAAAAAGTAGAATTCCTTCATTTTGTCATGTAGGCAAATTGTCCTCTGTATTTGATTTGTGCTGATTTGGATTCTTGACATTTGATTAGATGTTATTGGTCATGATGTAGCATAGATTAATGAGTTGGATTTGATAGTATATGTGGCTTATTGTAATTGATGATTGATATTGTTTGTTATTAATGATAAATATTAATAACCTTATTAATTGTTACGTGAATTTAAAAGGTTTGTAAATACGAAGAATTTGATAAGTTTAGGATGTCCCACATTAAAATTCATATATAGGGATATTAAAAATATAAAACCTTGATTACTGTTCAATTAATAATTTTAAAAGGATACACTATGCTTATGATTTTGGCCCCATTCAACAAACCATAAATCCATTGATTTATTATCTAATTTACAAGGAAGATGTATGAAATATATGTAGGGTGTTAAATGGACTTCAAAGATTAGTTAAAGTGTATGTAAGTTAATACTTGCCGTAAAAAAATCATTACTAAGCCATTAGTATTTATAGATTTTTTATTTTTTATTTTTTTTGTTATTGAATTAAACTTTAGGGTATTATTGTTATTAACTTCAACTATTTTTCAGAATTAAGAACCCCTGAGATTTGATTAAATAACAAACATTCTTTTGTGGTTTTTGAAATAATAGAAATCTCTTTCAATTAAGTTTTAAGTATTAAAATAAATATTAAGAGGGTATTCGGAAAATATTCATAAATAAGCTCATGATGTTATGCTCTAACGAATTTTTTATGTTTTACTAGCAATAAGGGAATTTGTGTTATTTAAAAAACCGTAGGAGGATTTGTGTGATTGTATCGAACCTCAGGGGGTCTATTGATTTGACTCTATTTTTTATACAACGAAACCACTCCTAACCTTATAAACAACGATAGAATGATAAGCCATAACTAACACCGGCCATGTTCCCAAAACGACACCGATTCTTAATCATAATTACAACCCAACCAACCTCTCTTCCTACCTAGAGGTCTTTTTCATCTTCTCACACAGATTGTGATGTAAAAGCAAACCTGTCTCTCATTTCTCACCTTTCTTCAGCCATCAGAAACCCTAAATTCTGATTTCATTAATTCATTTTCATCCATTTCTTCTCATTGGATTCGGCCATGGCGTGCCATTTCTCGATTCTTTTTTTCTTGTTCCTGATCGCTCTCTCATTCGCCGTCGCCGATGACGTTTCACTAGACGATGATGATTCGTCTCCTAAAACTCCTGGCTGTAGTAATAAATTTCAATTGGTAATCTTGATGTTCTTAATTATGATTTAATTTATCACATTCTTTATTTTGATTCGTTAAATTAGGTATCACCAGTTATAGCTTCTAAACCGTAACAATATAAACTGAATGGAGTTTAGAGGATATTATTTTTTAGTTTAGCTTGATTTGATTAAATATAATTATATATGTGATTTAATTGAAGATCATAGTGGCGTATTTATCTTGATTGTAGTTGCAACAAATTGTTGAAGAAATTGAGTTGTGACGAGTTAAAATGTGAGGACAAACTGAAGATAGAGCAGTTTTGTTGTTTGCTTTTTTTGTGATTATAAATGAGGTGTAATGTGTGAAAATTGTGTTGCACTAAAATCTGAAGAGCCATGCTTCGGTAATAGAAGATATCATGCATATAGACTGTCTATAAATTAGGGAGAAATAAGAAGTTCATTAATTAACTGCAAGTATGGCCAGATGTTCTTGCAAGAGTGGGAGATCGAGTATGTGCGTGTGGGAACTATGGTTGAGTTTATTGCACCTACTTATGGATGTTTCATTGTTGCATGCTGGAAGCAAGTTGAGTTATTTGTAGCAAAACGTTGTGTTTGTCTGAGATCAAAATAACATTGTGTACAGTATGTGTTATTTGTGTAACTTCTAAACTTTTAGTTAACGTTGCATAGTTCTTTTTCAATGGTTACTTTTTTGGTATAAGAATACCTGCTATGTGTAATTTCTTTTTCCAGGTCAAGGTCAAGAACTGGGTTGATAACGTTGAAGGTGAAAGTTTTTCTGGGTTAACTGCAAGATTTGGATCGTCATTGCCGTCTGATGTTGAAAAGGGGCATAAACTTACTGCCGTTTTCGCGAATCCAGCAAACTGCTGTTTGAATTCTTCCTCAAAGGTTGTGCATTGATATTACTTTGTTGAACTTGCCAAATATACTTATTCCGTTGCTATAAAACATTAGTTAGATGCCTAAGTGGCATTCAGTATTGTGTTTGGTGATTTTGGTCTAAAAAGAGAATTTGAAAATGAAAATAAGTTTGATTTTGTGCTCTCACAATTTGAAAATGCATTATTATTTTATGGAAAACAGTATTTGAAAATGAAAACAATGAAAATGTGTTTGCTATCATTTTCTATTGATGAATATGAAATTTTTGCAGTAAAGTAAAGAATGAAAATATAGCAAACATCTGTTTTATGTTTTGTGTATGTTCAATTTTCTAGTTATACATGTGATTATCCATTTTTCCTACTTTTTTTTTTGTTGAAAAAGGGATTTGGTTACTGAACAAGTATTACGCATTTTCCAAGATAAAGTAGGGCATAAATATGGATAAAATTGGAAACGAAAACAATAGTAAGCGCATCCTTATTGTTTTTCCAGAATTTGAATTTCAAATTGTTTCTATGATTTAACTTTATGAGAGATTTTATACTATGTCCTTTATTAGCTTCCCAAAGTTGTCAGATAACTTGCAAAATTATGGGAGACTTGTATCTCGATTTTTATGTTTGCGGAAATGGTAAATAAATATGTATTCCTTAAAAATCATTTGCTTAATTTGGCTTAATGAATCTAAATTTGAATTTCTACTCTGTTTTTTCTTGCTATTTTGCAGCTATCTGGTTCAGTTGCCTTGTCTATACGTGGTGATTGCTCCTTTACTACTAAAGCAGAAGTGGCACAGTCAGGAGGTGCTGCTGCTTTGGTTGTGATAAATGACAAAGAAGGTTAAAATTTTATTTATTTTATTTAACTGTGATGTTAGATAGTGTATCCTGTGAACATGATGGATGAGTTGAAAATGAATTTCTGCCCTGTTTTTTTTACCTTTCCAGATCTTTACAAGATGGTTTGTTCTGAAAATGATACTTCTCTAAATATCTCGATCCCCGTTTTGATGATTCCAAAGTCAAGAGGAGATGCTCTCAACAAATCCCTTGTGAGCAAACAAAGAGGTGAGGCATTTGAGTTCTTGAAATATTGTCAAACTTTATTCCCATTTATCTTTCAAGTAAGTTCTTGTGATCTTTCTCTATTAATATATCATACATTGTAGTTATCCGTAGCTCCTCTTTGTTTTCTATTGTCTTGTTAGTATGCAATTTATGTGCCCATTCCCTTCATTCAGTGGGTTTTCAACTCTTGGTTTTTGCTTGGATGCACATTTTGAAGTTCGAATTCATTTAATATCTTCTATATGTACAATTATTTTTGCTTTTCTTAAGAAAAAGGGATGTAACACTTTTCATGAAATCAAATGTGGGCTTTCTTGGTGATTATTTTTATTAGTGTGATGGAGAATCTAACGTCATATGAATGGAACTTTTGGAAGGAACTGTTAGTGTCAACTTCATTGTTTTGGAGATGTTTTATAGTTGAGTGTGCAGACTGTACTGTAGTCTTATTCTTGAATTGTCTTGGCCTCTACTTAACCAAATATATCAGAGAAAAAAAAAACCATTTCTGAGCAGTTTATGTATATATTTTACAGTAAGTTAATTATGTTGTTCTTCGGGAAAATATGTAGTGAGGAGTTCTATTTACATTACTTCTTGAGATTCAGGGACTTGACACTTAGCATCTTTCTTGGATTGACTCCACCTGGCCTCACCCCTCAAAAAAAAAAAAAAAAAAAAAAGAATATTTTTACACTATTAAAGGTGCTAGTGATGTTGAGGAATCTTTGTAACAAATTACTGTCACGTTCATTATTTTATAATGATAGTGCATATGTTTATGTTATAAGGAGTTTGCTTTCCACCTATATTTGCTTTCGTGCCTTGTTTGAAAATATTTTTAAATTCATAGGCTTATTTTTATTGGATGATTATTTATGACTGACTATATGATGTTCTAATGCAGTTGAACTGTTATTATATGCCCCAAATCGTCCAGTTATAGACTTCTCAGTAATTTTGTTGTGGATACTGGCTGTTGGAACAATTATTGTTGCTTCACTTTGGTCAGACTTTACAAATGAGCATACTGACGAACGCTATAATGAAATATCGCCAAAGGTGTACCACTCAGCCCTTTATCCCCCTTTGGTGTTCATAACTTCTATGTCTGGGTGGCCTGCCTCATGCAATTATTGGCATGTTTTACAGGGAGCTTGATTGTATTCAAAACTATTTTTTCATGACAATAGCAGGTTGATTTAGTTCATCTAAAATTGTTGATTGCTGCATAGGTATTTCGTTTCAAATGTTCATGATTAGCATTGCACCTTCTGGTATTGCCTTCCCAGATATTCATAATGATGGATAATGCATATTATCTCACTGTTCATTCTTGTTTCTTGAAGTTCATGGTGATTGGTGGTCTGACTGTGCGTTTTAACTGAAGTCTGTGCCAACCTTTGACCAACATTACCTCACTGATGGGCCTTAGACTATTTAAAATTAACTATAATCTTTTTTAATATTTAAATAACCTCTGTTATAAGTTACTGTATATAATTACATATGTATTTTTACCTTCCAAAGTAATGTTCTTTACATTGACATCACGCTTGAAAAGATTAACAGTTGGTAACCTTGTTGAGGGAAGCATATATGGTAAACTGTGTTTCATGTGCTAGTGTAATGAAGAATCACTGGCTATCTTCTGTTATGTTTATCTTGGTGGTTTTGGGTTTACTTGGTTTTATGTCATGAGACTTTCATGAGTTGGTATGGATTTGATATGAAACACAAATTGGGCTGTGAGGACAGGACTTCACTTAGGAGATCTTGAATCTGCTTTTCTTCAGACTTACTTATTTGCTATAGGATCTAGCTGTAGTTTTCCTTTCCTTTCATTTTCTTGTAACCTTTATTACTAATATTTATTAATTTTTATGTTTTGGATTCTCCTTCCAGTCCCTTTCCTTGTTCACGTCTGGCCTTTATTATATGTTTCTTGTGTGCCTGAGTTAATTCCCCTGGCTGTTCCGTTATTGGTTTTATCCATCAAAAACATTGGTGATGAACCTATTATGATCCTAATAATTTAGTTAAATAATTTGCAAGTATTTTATGATTGCCATTATAGCATATTTCTAAATTTACGTTTTAGTAGAAGATGTTAAATACATTTGTGATTAGTCTGGAGCAGCATCTGAAGCATGTTTCATATACTGTTAGTTGATGCTATGTTGTTTACATGAAGTTTATGACATTTTGAAGATTATGGTTATTTTAGGGCAGACTTATTAGCTCTGAGTTGCCCGAAAAGTTAATGTCTGGTTTCAGTGGAAGAACCCTTTTGATATTGAGGTTTGTCTTTCTTAGGCAAGCAGTCAAAGTTTTCCTCCTCCCCCTGCCCTCCACTTCCCAGACTGACTTATGTTACCATTCGCTTCCTGAATTTATTCTAGGCCTAGGCCTGATATAAATGGTAATACTGCATTCTATTTTTTTCAAACTAGCAATTTGGTTGACCTTGCTGTAAGCCATCTGTCTTTTAGTTGTAAGCGCAAATGTGCATATAGAATTATGGTTTCCATTTCTGACTTTTGTTAGATATGGATTAATGCATATAATCTGAATAACTTCCCATTTTCAATCTACTTGTCAATTTGAGATTCTTTTGTCTTTTCTTGGGTGTCTGTTATGATAATTCACCTTTCGTGTTTATTATTGTTTCTTATTTTATTTAATTTTTTTTATATTTTGATTCCTGAATCATTGTAAAAACATTTTCCAGTAATGAGGGTTGTGTGACTTAAGGTGTCATTTCTTTCGTTGTTTAGGAATCTCCAACCGTTCCATCAGACAGAGATGATTCTGAGAAGGAAGTCCTTGATATCAGTGCAAAGGGTGCTATAGTTTTTATCATAACAGCATCCACTTTCCTGGTTCTACTTTACTTTTTCATGTCATCTTGGTTTGTCTGGCTGCTAATTGTGCTCTTCTGCATTGGCGGTGTTGAGGTAATGCTTTTTTGTTCCCCCCATAATGCTCTATTCAATTTTTTGTTACTTGAATGAAATAATGTTTGCACAGTAGTTTCATCGAAACATTATTAAATGGGTGATATCATTTTTGGTAAAGCATACCAAATGTGACTGATGGATTGATGTTTATGGACCATGATAAAAGTCCATTAATTTGCTCATTTAGTTACTAGTTTGTGGAATAACTTATTCAAATAAGAGTAGGATAATTTGAATGTCGCTGGTATACTTGTCATGGCTCACTACCTTGATCCTTATGTTGTGTGGATATTTCTTTTAATTTTAACATCGCTTTTTTATGATATCATCTCCAACAATAATTGGTAGTCTGGTGTTGTGATGAGATGTGAGTATAAAGTCAGCTCAGGTTTTTGTCTCTTTTTTTGGGGAACCAAATATATTTGAAGGGTTTGGTTCTCAGCTTGAGTTGTTTATTGGCTTAAGTTGACCTGGAGGTTAACTTATGATTTTGAAACTGCAGGCAGGTATAATTTGACTGTTAACTTTTTTTTTTTTCTTCCTTTTTTTATTGATATGATTTCTCATTTTCGAAGTTGCCTTGAAGCTGGGTGGATTCAGTATATGTGAGTTATTGTTAGTTCTTGTCAATGGAAAATGGATTGGATAAAACTTCTAGTTTATCATACAATGGTGGTGGAAACTGAGGTTTGTCATTAGTCGTGTTCGGCAGGGTATGGGTTGGGCACCAAGTGTTTGGGAGCCCTTTAGTCTTTTTAAATGTAAATTTGGGATGCAATTTTCTTTTCAAGTGAATAAGAATGATTTTCTGTGCCCAATTCATTCCGGCATTCATATACAAATTGAATTTCCTTATTCTATTTCATTTGGTGGTAATATTCTGTAGCAATGAATGTGTCATGCTCATCAAGTAGTTTTTGTTTTCAGGGAATGCATAATTGTATGGTAACCCTAGTGTTGAGGTATGTGCAATCTTCTTCTTCTTGCTTTCATATTTATCAAGTTGTTGGTTATATTAGTAGTTCTGGGGTTTCATTGCAAATTTTTAAGAAGGAAAACATGTTTCTTGTCATTCCTTGTTTATATACACATTTCATTGCTATGCAGGAAATGTAGAAATTGCGGTCGGAAGATGGTGAATTTGCCTCTGTTTGATGAGGTTTCTATTCTATCACTTGTGGTCTTAATGTTCTGCGTGGCATTTGCTGTTGTCTGGGCTGTACATAGGCAGGCCTCATATTCGTGGGCTGGCCAAGATATTCTTGTAAGTCTCAATTATGTGCTAGGTCCATTATTTTATTTTATTTTATTTCTATACGAATAATATGTGATAGCCTTATCTGCTGTCTTTGACTGTGAGATCCTCTTCACTTCTGTATTGTTGCCTGCCAATATTGATACTAGTCCGGAGGATTAAATGTGTTCTTTTAACTTAATTGGCCCGTGTGAAATCTATGACTATACATTATATTCTCCTAGTGTTTCTAATTTTCACATTTTCCTTCCGTAAACCTAGTTTTGGTGGATTTGCTCCCGTATCAGATAAGGCAGTTTACTTTTGGTTAATTTTTTAGGTGTCAGTAGCGGCAGAAGCCATTCTGTGGTCTTTAACATGAAAAAATAATTTTTTCTCCTATTTGCTGGAATCTTTCCTCTTTTTATTCCAATATATATGTGGTTGGATTGGAAAATAACATCTTATATAATATCTTTGCGCTCATGAATTAATGCCAATGATGCCTATTATGCTTTGAAATTGAAAAGGGTTCCCATTATGTTTGTTAATCTGTCAGTCAAATGGTTGGGTGGCAGTCATAGTCATTGTTATGTTGGAGGTGAATGTAAGTCCATTTATTTAAGCATTACTGATAGTTGATTCTGCGAGGAGTTGTTTCTTGGAATGAAAGACTTACGATAGATTCATTATATTGTGGGGTTCCTTTTTCTTGTCCTTTTTCTTATTACTTTTTGATTTTCTTAAACATTCATCAATTTTTTTTCTTTATTTTTGGAGCAGTTGTTTACCATTTTTATAGAAAAGAAATGAAATTTATCTTTCAGCAAAACCCTGGAAGTCAAAAGAAATGATGTATTGTCAATATATATATATCAAATTAGGGAGACTTATTACATTTTAATAATGCCAAAGAAAGGATCATAAAACTTGTATCATTTTAGACAAATTATTAATAGACGGTAGTTACCTTATGTAGGTTTTATTTTACATCACTACTATTTACTTGAGGCTTTATTATGCTTTCTATTAGCTGTCTTATGGCTTCCAGAACTGAATGGAATATACTTCCACTTTCCTCCATTCTTTTTACCTGAAAATAATATTTCTGGTGGCAGGGTATCTGTTTGATGATAACAGTTTTGCAGATTGCACGATTACCTAATATCAAGGTATGCTTGTTTAGTTTGTTCTAAATTGAGGACTCATATCCTGCACCTGTGCCCTGATTGTATTATCATAACTCAGGTTGCTTCTGTACTTCTTTGCTGTGCGTTTGTTTACGACATCTTTTGGGTCTTCATATCACCGTTAATATTTCACGAAAGTGTTATGATTGCGGTAAGTTGTATTATTCCTTTTTTGTGTAAAATTGTTTGATGAATTTGGATATTATGATAGATGGGTAGATCTATTTTTTTTTTAATATAAAAAAGCCTCAAAATATTTCTTGGTTGATTTATGTTTTTAAACAACCTTTCTTATATAGGTTGCTCGGGGTGACAACAGTGGTGGAGAATCCATTCCCATGCTTTTGAGAGTACCTCGACTATTTGACCCTTGGGGTGGCTATGATATGATTGGATTTGGGGACATTCTGTTCCCTGGTTTGCTAATTTCTTTCGCATACAGGTATTTTATATACTGTATACACTAATCATCAGATTGAGCATGTATTCCGCATAGTGTAGAATTTTTGGAGCTTTGGAAGCTCCATGATATGGTTTACTTTAGCCAGAAAGAAAGGGGCATTAAAGACCCTGTGAATTTTTAGCATACAGCTCTGATTGCAATTTGTGTATATTGCAACAGACATGAAAATCAAGCAAACATGCACATATTATACAATTAGAGGGTAGATAAATAAAGACAGAAAGATAAAGCAGGAACTATGAAAAAAAGAAAAAAAAAAAAAAAACACTAGGGAGCTTCCTATACAGGGCAACTTGTATAGCATGAACACAAAGCAATTTTTAATGCTTTGAAAAGTGATTTGTTAGTTGGAGAGAGAATGATGATAAATTCAGGTATAGGAAAGATGGATGGTACTTGGTATTCCACAATTGCAAAGTGGATGATATATTTTGAGCTGTGTGTATACTTAGTTGATTGGCATAAAGCAATTACAGTATTATTGCATGCTTAAAAGTATAAGTTAAACTAATTCCTTAATAGTATATCTATGCTGTAACGTACAAATTCTATTTCTATCTTCTTTGTGCTAGATTATTCAAATAAAAACTAATCAGATGTTGAAGGTGCATATATGTTGTTAAGAAAGTTTGTTTTCCTTGAAATTTACTCATAATTGCAGAATTTTAAATTGTTACTGTGTGCGGATTTAAACTTGTAAAGTTAGGTTGTTATAAGTTACCAAACAAAAGTTTAGAAAGTGGCTGAGTATGGTATAAAGTCAGTATTCAAATGTTTTCCCGGTCATAGATGGTCACCACTTGAGTGCTAGGCACAAATGATGGAATTTGACTTTATAATATGTTTCGGTTTTGTTGCCTGAGTTTTTGAATTTGTGATTAGGCTTGTATTGGAAGGATTTCGCCTTGTTTTTAACTAGGTGCTTTTTTGTATCTTATTTTTTGTTGGGTTCTCTCAGATATGACAAGACGAACAAGAAGGGTGTATTAAAAGGATATTTTCTTTGGTTGACAATTGGCTATGGATTCGGTGAGTATCTTCGTATATTATCTTTTTTTTTTTTTTTCCTGTTATTTTTGTTTTTTTTACGGTCGGGTTGTTGGGTCCCATAACTGAGGAATAATGTCATAGAGTTGAGGATAGTTTGAGTTTTTGTTTTCTGGGTTGAGGTGAGGGAATCTGTTGAGAGTAAAGTTGATGAACTTGGCTCGGTCTAAAAGGAATGGATATCAGTTGAGTGGATGTGAATTGTGGAGATGTGTTGGTTTTGTTGGTGTTGCGGTGTCTTATGAGAAGAGAAACAAACGTCACTATGGTGATGAACAGGTAGTAGTATGGTAAGAGAAGAAAAGAAAGAGGGGAGTTAGGAGAGAGAGAGATCAACTCGTAAGAGAGCTCCCCTTTTTTTTTTAACGCTTACTAAATTCCAGTACTAAATTGCTAATCACTAAGCTTGAGCAGATGAAATTAATGTATGCTATCTCTGATGGCAGGAAAGTCCATTTTAATTTTGTAAACTTAGGTCTGAGTGTGACAAGAAGCATCGCATTTGATTAATACTTTCACTTCATTCATTTACATGTGACAAGTATTAGAATCATTAGATGTCTCTCAATGTCTGCATCAACTTTCAGAATGGACAATTGGAGGGGCAAAAACCTTGCACCGTATTCTTATTATTCTGACTATATCTGTTTTTTGAACTTTGACAAAATGTTCCTTCTTTCCGTCTTAACACTTCTCTACCATTTTAAAATTTCTCCCTGTCATACTTCTCTGTGGAAAATGGATGCCTAGGCTTTTGTTTCTTATTGCAGTAGTTTTATGGACTAACAGTAACTATAATCCAGGGTAGCTTTACCCTTTGATATCTGCCTATCTCTCAAAATCTTATAACGGTTTTGCCCCATCTGTGGCAACCTCGAAAAAAGGAAAAGAAAAACATCTATTACGTGGCCCTCTAAATCTAAATTTGCTTTTCTTTCTGCCTCTACTTTTATGCCTGCTACCATATGTTGTTGGCTCCGTCTTACCTGCAATATATGCAAATACTATATCAATTCATCTTCGTGCCTTGTTGATATTGATGGAGATATTTCCCACTGCAGGTCTCTTCCTTACATACCTAGGTTTATATCTAATGGATGGGCATGGTCAACCGGCACTCCTCTATCTCGTTCCTTGTACACTAGGTAATGATTTGTATTATTCTCACGTGGACAGGTGGCATCATCTGATTTGCTAAGTAGACAGATATTATGTATGCTTACCTTCGTTTTTTGAGTTTACCTTCTGTTTTCTAAAGTCAACGCTCTGCCTTTTTTTTTAACATTATCAGGACTCATTGTTTTATTGGGTCTGGTGAGAGGGGAGTTGAAAGATCTCTGGAACTATGGTGCAGAACCATCCTCCGATCCAATTACTCCTCCAGAAGCTTGAACGACTACTGTTGCATGTCTCAAAAGATGGCTGCACTGATCTATAGAAGAAGCTTAAGGTGTGATGCGGCTAGCTGGGTCAACCTTCTTCTTGTAAGGTATTTTGGGTCAATATGGCACGAAGAATACAGTGGTAAAAAAAGTGTGTGTGTGGGCGGGGGGGATGTACAATCAAAGCCAAGTCAGCTGTAGAATATGATTATATTTTATCATGTATATGGCCTTTGTATGTATTGAATGTAGTTCATTTCTCATTTCTACATTGTTAATGTTATAGCATAACTTACCCAATCGATTTCCTTGTTTATCAATGTTGGCGAAGCTGCATCATTCAATATTCTTGGTGTATGCATTCTCGATACCCATCTATTTTGTATAATGTATCGGTGTGAAATGAAATTCATCGAAAAGTTTCACCATGCTGTTTCTCGTTAAAGTCAAAATTAATAGGTGTTTGCTCTATTTGTTTGTGTGCATGAAGAAGACTACAGAAAGATGGACTGAGCTTCATGGCATATCACGCAACAAATAATTAATATACTATATCTATAGGAGTTACCTAAATAGCAGAAAATATACTTTATTTGTAGGAGTTATTTAAATAGCACAAATATGTGTATGGTAAATAATCAACTAATAAATTGTATAAAATTTTCTTTATTTAATGACTTCAAGAAAAGTAGAATTTCTCTTTCCCGCTAAAATTGGGGCCGTTCGTTTCCGGTTATGTCTTTTTGAACCCAAAATTTTCATTCTTGCTTTTGGGAAAATGTGGGGGACTTGTTCACTTAGCAAAATTGGTTTCAGAATGCAAAAACGGAGAAAATAAGGTGAATGATATCTAAGGAAAATTGGAGCAAAACAGAAAACAATGTAAAAGGTGTTTTACGCATATTTAAATTAAACCCTGTGCCAGAGTGCAGGCTGAAGGAGTCAGAAATTTTCAAATTTAGTGTACCATTTTTCTTCTTGTTCCAATATTTGCAAGCTTATCTCTTCCATTTTTATTTTTTATTTTTCTCAAAAGTTGTGTTACTTTTCTTTTCAATCCTATTTTTATTTAATTATTTTTCTTCATAATGGAGCTTTTTTTTTTTTTTAAATATTATGTTTAATGTTATGTAATTTACAAATTTTTAATTTTGATTATAAGATTTGTTTTGTTCTATTTCTTAATTATATATAAGTGTAAAACTTTTAAACTTACAGTTCAATAATTTTTTTATTGTCTTATGTTCATTTACTTTTCAAGATTATAAATTAATTGTGTCAAGATTAAAAGTGATTTTTTTTTTATTTCTTTTAATTAATATTATGTGTAATTTTTCATTATTTAAAAAATCAAAAATGTCAATTACCTTTTATTTTTTACACATATAAAAGTTATCACTTGTCATAAATGTGTTTTTACATTATTACTAGTGAACACATATTTTCTATTTTCATTTTTAATACTATTAGAAAACAATAATGAACGCATTTTCAAATTCTAAAAGTACAAAATTAAATTTCTTATTTTTATTTTCGAATTCATTTTTGTAAATAATAACGTTGAAAACGTAAATGAACGGCAACTAAAATTCTAGTTGCTGAATATGTAAAGAATAATACTACTTGAACAAGTATACTGATTAGACCTCTCACAATAGTTGCAGTTCATAGTTCACATATATGAAGATTTTATATAAGTTTTAAGATTTCTGCATATCTCCTCCGGCATATATGATCCTGGGTTCCCTCTACTATCAGAGCCAAGGAGGAGGCTGGGATTTAGGATTGTTAAAATTTTGTTTATTAATTATTTTGAGTACCGAGTCCTTTTGGGTTGTGTAGGGTTGTAGGATGTAACCGTTGTAAGTCCCTTAGATCAACCACTGTAAGGAAAGAAATAGGTGATTAAAAAATGAAAAACTTTTCTAGATCAATGTCTACTTCCAGTTTGAATACTAGAGATGATCAAATTGTTCATCAAGAAGAGATTTGTATAAATCAAAATAACAACATAATTGAAACAAGTTAAGCTTGTGCACAAAAAGATAAACAGGTCATAAGACCTCAAGATTTTTAAAAACATTTTGATAAATGGAACATTCCCAAAATTTCTATAACAGATGTTTACAAAGAAGGAAAATTATCAAGTCTCAATAGAGTAAACCCTTTAAACAAATCAAAATACATAATTAAAACAGAAACAAAGACCCTGAAGGTAAATAATTCAACTCAAATAACTAGGTTATTATCTAATGAAATGGTTGAAAAATACAAAAAAAAAAAATTATAATTGTCTTCATATAGGATTAGTCCAAATAGGAATTAAACCTTTTAGCATTGAAGGCATGGACACTGCCATCTTTGCTTGTTTAAGAGATTCTCTGTTAGGAACAATAGAATCCAGCCTGTCCAATGGACCAATTTATTTCACTTGTTATCCTGATTTCACAGTTTGTTTAGATGACCATAATATGCTAGATGTTTTAACTTTGAATATTACAACATTTGGTTATGAATTAAAACGAGGAACCATTCCTATAGCAGCCATTTATAGGATCCAATACAAAGTAATGCAATATGCTTTTGAAACTAGAGCCATTAATCATGACCAAAAAGGTCACACAGTGTTGTTTCAAACATATTTAACAAGATCAAACATAACAGTTCCCAAAACAATAAGTTGGGATCAAATTACTTTACCAGAAGATTGGGGATTAGCAAGTGCAGTCATACCTTTAAAAATGAGAATTCCCAAACCTTTAACCTGACCAATCCAAAATACAAAGATTGAAAACATAACTGAAAATTTTGATGGAAGTGTTCAGATTAGGTTTAATAGGCCTCCAAGAATAAGTTTTGATGACTCACACTTACCCTCATCCAGATTGAATCCCAAAGAACCTCTTAAACAAAGAAGATTTTCTTGTTTAGCAAGAGACCCCCCCTAGGCCTACCCAAGTGAAAACAAATATTCAAGGAATAGATAATTCCTCAACAATACCTCAATCTTATTATTCAGTTCAAACACCTTCTCAACAAGATAGGGAAGAGACATCACAAAGAATGTCTCCGACCTATTCCCAAATGACTGATTTGCCAGAATTAAACATGATTGAAAAATTTGTAATAGATAAAATCTTCTTAAGAAAGGATTCTTATTCGAAAGAAAATAAAAAAATTAAGGGAAAATTTCTTTAAAACCTTTAATATAAAAGAAATGAATGGCTTCGTTTGGTTCAAGATTGGGAATACTACTCTTAGTATTCCCAAAAAAGTTAAACAGTAAAATATCAAAAAACTCTCATTTTTGGGAAAACTATTTTCAATATTATTTAATTTTTTTTAAACCCTCTAAATTTGTTAATTTAATTAAATACCCCTAAATATTTTTTTAAAATTACAAAAACACCCCAACAATACACATTTACTGTTATTCGCCACCACCTCCGGAAAATGGCCGAAATCTGGTAGGATGGCGCACTACTGGCTGAATCTGGCTGGTAGTGCGCCGATCTAGCCTTTTCCGGCCAGATCCACGGTGGATCCTGGCCGGAAAAGGCCAGATCTAAGGCCAAAGATCTCCGGCTGGTCAGCCACGACGGCCGGGGAAAAACAAGGCTGCCGTTGACCATCAAGGACACCGCTTGTCAAGGCCATCGATTGAGAGCAAATACGCCGATATTTGCTGCGATCCGGTATCCACGGTGGATGCGGCTGATCAGGCCAAAGATACTGATCGGTCACGGTGGCCGGCCAAAAAGATGATCGTTGACCATCAGGGCTGGACCGTTTGTTGGCCATCGTTGAGCAAATCACGGCGGGTTGGCAGAGAATCCGTGGATACGGCGGGCTCCATATCGGCGCATGGCCGGAGAAGATCCGGTCGGTCATGCGCCGTATCTCGCCACCTTCGGTGGTGGTGGCCGACTGGGGGTATTTGAGGGTAGGTTGGGGGTGTTTTTGTTAACTTTTAATGTTTTATTATAGGGGATATTTTGTAAAAAAACAAACATAAGGGGTAGTTTATTAATTTATAAATTCTACATCGTAATACCCGCCCAATTCATCTTTTTTTTAACTTTTTTCAAAAACTTTTCCCAAAACCCCTAAATTTTGAACCAAACGAAGCCAATATAATCCAACAAACTTATAATTACAACTTTTTGAAAGCACACCAAATTTTATACCTTTCTTTCAATGGTTTGACATTGAAAAAACAATCAATGTTCAAATAAAAGCAAAATAATGGAAAATCACAAAGGAAAAGATATTGAAGAAATAGAATCAATTCATCCACCTTTAGCAAAAGTAACGATTCCCTATAAAGGAGTAGAAATTAAGGCTTCACATTTTAAGGTTAAAGAATATTTAAGTGAAACGTCAGGAAATGATATCAAAAATATCTACCAACAAAATAATTATGCAAACCAATGCTTGAATGGTATTGGCGAACAATTGAGTAGAATTGAGGATATTATAAGAAAACCAATCCTAAAACCTATTGACATAAAGTCAAAACCATTAAAAATTGTTGATAATAAACCTTTGTTCATTCCACACAAGATCCCTCCAAAACGCGTTAAAACTTTAACGAACAAAGAAGAATTTATGCTAGAAATCGATAAAAAACTCAACCAAATAAAAGAAGAATTCTCTAGCATTGTCACACCAGAAACTCCACAAACTTCTAGACATATAAATTTTATTGGCAAAACTAATTCATCAGAATCATCGGAAACTGATGATCAAAATACATCCTCGAGTGATAATTCTATTCAAATCAACAACATGAATTGGTAAAAACCCAAAAAATGTATTATCCAAGAGCTTCAACCCCAGATTTAATGTAAACCCCGCGTTATTATTCTAATGCCCTAAGGTATGAAATTTACCTTTTTAAGTAATTTTCTTTTTTTTGAATGGAAGGGTAAAATGGTCAATTTACATGTATTTCGAGATGTGACCATTATAAAGTGTAAGGGGTGATGTCATTGAAGAGAAATGAGGGTAGAATGGTCATAAAGTTGATTGATATGGTTAAATGGCGTAAACAATAACCAAGGGTATAATGGTTTTTTCATACAATCCATATGATTTAAGCATCCATAAAAGTGCACCAAGGGTAAATTAGTCATTTACCTAATGGGATTGCTTAATTGTTAAGTGTTTTAAAGAAGTCAAATGGCATTAAATGAGTGCTAATTATTATGTTGTGGTAGAAATGACCAAAACGCCCTTATATGAAAAAATTATGCCAAATTACCCTTATATCTAACTTTTATTGACCAATTATAATAGAGTATCAATGGAATAAATATTTACATGGTTTTAAGAGAGAGTAGTCAGCCTTGTACACCCCAAATATATCATCTTCTTATTCATCTCTCAAATCCACCATAAAAGCCACTAATCCAAGCTTTTTATTCTCAAATTTTCATAGGATTTCAAGTTGATTTTTAAAGGAGATCACCATCCACACTTAAAGAACTTCAATTTCAGGGTTTAAGGTGAGTTTCAAAACTCTAGTTGTTCTGATCTTTTAGTTAAAAGGGAAATTCATAAGTGGTTATGTGTATAAGGTAGAAAGGGTGAACCTTTGGAGCTAAGGAGAGTGTCTTTGTGCTTTGAATACCAAGGTAAGGAAAAAAATCTCCCTTATGACTACAATTGATAACACCTAGGGTTTATGAAACTTACATTTATTTATGTTAATATGAGTGTGAGGCTATGTTTTGGTTATGGATTGTTTAAATGGGTGTGTTGATTGGTGTATATGTGTATATGGAGGATGATCATGCCAATTAAGAGATTTGTAGTTGGACGATGTTTTGGCACTTTTTGGTTCGGTAAAAAGGGAGGTTTTTATGGCCTTTCATACTAAGAATGATATGGCAAATGATGTGAATGTGCAAATGAAGGTGACATGGTTAAAATGAATAGAATTCGGATTTGGCTTTTTAGGACTTATACTGTACATGCTTTACTAAATCAGTCATAACTGAAGTTATAGAAGTCCGATTGAGTTAATTCTTGAAGTGTTAAAAAGTGGAGAAATAGACCTAAAACTTTTATGTTTTAGCAAAAATCAATTCGAATTTGAAGATAAGGAAAAAATTGCTTGAAAAGTGACGAACTATATGGCATCCACATTCTTCATGGAAATTCCAATTTGTTTCTAATTCTAATAAACCCCTGAATAATCTTACTACTGAAATTCCTTGTATTGTATGAGAAATTGAATGAATTAAGTTAAGAAGTTTAGTAGGAGAATATAGTATGATTGAGCATGGGAGATGTTAGTCCATATGTTTGCATTCATAATGGTAATGCATATAGCTTATTTAGTTGTCTTATGAAAAATTTATGAAATGTTAAAGAATGAATTCCATGAGTCTCTTGAGGCATAAACCAAGATAAGAGGAATGGAATTCATATGGAAACCATGAGTCCTTTGAGGTGACAACCAAGAATAAGGTAATGGTTCAAATGAATCCGATCGGATAACAAAGACTAATGAAAACATCAAGTATAAAGACAAAAGAAATAAGCATGCCATGTACATGAATATTTCATAAGTCATATAAGTTCTATGTTATATTATGCATGGTTATGTTGTGACTTATGTTTATGAGAAAAGTCCAAAGTGTATGATATGTTTTATGAACTTGTTATGTCAAAGAATGAAGGTCATGTTTGGTAGGTAGATAAGGTCTTAAGTAATATACTTGTATAATGAACCTTAATAGTTTATAAATGGCCATATTCCTTACTGAGCGATTAGCGCTCACCCCACGAAATGTTTTAAAATGTTTTGCAGGTACGGATTAAGGCATGAAGCTAGGAGAGGATTCTGAGGGACGCTATGAGCATGAACGGATGTTTTAATTATGACCATTGAATTGTGTTGTTAGTATTTAGTGTAGTAATTATGTTTATATCTCATAATGTAGTAAATATGTCCATGTAATTATGGAGTATATATGTTTGTGTTAATAGAGGAAATCAAATTGCTAGTAAATTTTGTAAAAGTGTGTTTGTTCTCGTAAGTACTGCTATGGATTTCATAATGTACTCCAAGAAAGGAAACTATATTTTTGACTTGTACAATGAACTTATTATAGTTTAGAAATTAAATTAAATTAAAAAAATATATATATTTTTAAACTACAAGTTTATTCTTTAAATAAGATTTTAAAATAAACTTCTTTCCTAGGTGTGCGTTTTCTAGGTTCTCAATGGCCAAGGGATACTTAGGAAATACCCGGCTAGGGAGGGGTTTTACATTTAATATTGGAAGAATCCTCTCAAATACTACAAAGAAAATTTAATGCCAATTCTATCTATGAATGGAACATAGATGGGATGTCTGATTATAATATTATTATGGTCTTACAACAAATGACCATGGTCAATAATGCCTATAGGATTAAACATAATTCAACAGACCAAGCCATAGCCCACATGTTAGTAGTTGGATTCATTGGTTCTCTCAAATCTTGGTGGGATAGCCACCTACAAGATCAAAACCGAAATGAAATTCTTAACACAATCAAAGTTGATCATAATGGAATACCAATTTTGGTTGAAGATGGTAATGAAATTCAGGATGCTGTTAATACTCTAATTTTTGTAATAACTCTTCACTTTATAGGAGACCTTGCAAACGTAAAAGACAAAAGTCAAGCTGCATTAATGCAAAACCCTTCATGATTATAGGTGGTATAAAAAAACATTCTTTGTTAGAGTTATGCAAATGCCTGATAGTAACAAAGCTTACTGGAAGGTTAAATTTTTAGTAGGATTACCCAACATCTTAGCTGAAAAGGTTAGAGAAAAAATTAGGAAACAATATGATGGTGTTAAACCATATGACAATTTAACTTATAGACAATTACATAGTTTTGTCCAGAAAGTCAGAATGAAAATTTGCAAAGATGAAAAACTTGCTTACCAAAGGCAAAAAGAAAGAAAACAACTAGGAAAAGAATTATGAAGTTTTTGTCAACAATTTGACAATCAACACAAGAAATAATCGTAAGAACAATACATACAAGAAAACCCAGACAAACTCACATTTAGGTTAAAAAAAACCTTTTCAACAAAGCAAATTTTCTAAAATAGAGAAACCCACAAAACAATTTACGTGCTTTAGATGTCGTAAACAAGGTCATATCGCTAATTATTGCAAAATTAGTAAAGGAATTAAAGAATTAAGTCTTGATGAAGAAATCATAAATAAAATTAAGATGTTAATGATACAGTCCTCTGATTTAGACTAAAGCGAAAAAGAAATGTCCGATGACAACCAAATTGATGAAATTGAAACTTCAAGTGAAAATGAAATAAATGTCTTAATGAAAGACCAAAAATTCCTCCTAGAAGCCATTAATAAAATTGATGATCCTCTCTTGAGAAAAGAGTATCTAGAAAAACTAAAAAATACCTTCAAAAAAACTAATAGGAAAATAAAAACCATAAAGCTTATGGTTTCCAAAATATTATTGACGAATTCGAAAAACAAGAAAAAAGGAAATTAACACTTGAAGATTTAACAAAAGAAATTCAGCAAATAAAAATTGAAATCAAAGAATTAAAAGAACAACAAAAACAACATTCAAAATTACTTGTTAAAGATAAAGATAAATCTGAAGAATCTAAAGATGATGAAGATCACAATGAAGATTTTATAAATATGCTAACCCAAATAACTTATAAAAAATGGAATATTAAGATAAAACTCTTAATCAATGATGAATTTATCCTAGAAACAATTGCTCTATTTGATACTGGAGCAGATTTCAATTGTATCCAAGAAGGATTAGTTTCTACAAAATATTATGAAAAAAACATCAGAATCTGCTAAGTCAACTAATGGATCAACACTTTTTATCGATTACAAACTATCAGATGTTAAAGTCTGTAATCAAAATATTTGTCTAAAAACCTCATTTTTATTAGTAAAAAAATTGAGAAGAATTATAATATCAGGAATGACCTTCATTAATTTAATACAACCATTTAGTGTTGATGAATTAGGAATATCCACAAAAATAATGGGTAAAGTTCTTATCTTTAAATTTATACACAAACCCATCCAAAAAAACCTTAATATTCTCCAAGAATATTCAACATCCAAGAACGAAATTAATCACATTATTCTAAACAAACAAAAACATATACACTTCCTCCAAGAAGAAGTCAAAACTAAAAGAATCGAATCTCAACTTCAACGGAATGATATCCACTCAAAGATAAATCAAATACAAAAAACTATTGAAACTCAAATTTGCTTTGACCTACCTAATGCGTTTTGGGAAAGAAAAAAACATACGGTCAGTTTGCCTTATGAAAAATGTTTCAATGAAAAAGAAATACCCACGAAAGCTAGACCAATACAAATGCATAAGGAATTAGAAGAATATTGTAAAAAGGAAATCAATGATCTCCTACAGAAAAAATTAATTAGGAAAAGCAAGTCTCCTTGGAGTTGCTCGACCTTCTATGTTCAAAAAAATGCTGAAGTTCAACGAGGAGTTCCAAGACTTGTCATAAATTATAAACCTCATAATACAACCTTAAGATGGATAAGATACCCAATCTCAAACAAAAAATATTTATTACAAAAACTATCCAATTCAAAAATCTTTTCCAAATTTGATATGAAATTTGGATTTTGGCAAATCCAAATTAAATCAGAAGATAGATATAAAACCGTATTTACTGTACCATTTGGTCAATATGAGTGGAATGTAATGCCCTTTGGATTAAAAAATGCCTTATTGGAATTCCAAAGAATAATGAATGATATATTCAATCCAAACTCTCAATTCCTTATTGTCTATATAGATAATTTTCTTATATTTTCATCTGGTATAGATCATCACTTTAAACATTTAAAAACATTTATTCACATTGTCAAAACAAATGGTTTAGTTGTATCAAAACTAAAATAAACTTTTTCTAAACAAGGATCTGATTTTTAGGTCAAATAATCTACAATGGTACAATCATACATATTCAAAGTTTAATTGAATTTGGTCAAAAATTCCTAGATATCATGACCAATAAAACTCAATTACAAAGATTCTTAGGAATTCTTAATCATGTAATGAATTTCTATCCAAAACTTAGTCAAATTTGCAAGCCTTTATATGAAAGATTGAAGAAAAATCCAAAACCATGGGCAAGTAAGCACACTAATATAATTTGGCAGATTAAAGCCCAAATTACCCACTTGCCATGTTTGCATTTAGAAGACCCATTAGCCTTCAAAATAGTAGAAACTATTAGGAAACGACCAAGTCATGGTAGCGGAAAACAAAAATTATTTACAACATGGATCGTTCCTTAGAACCAAGATCAGGGCACAAATTTACAGTTTATATGATAAATTAGAAACTGCAGAAAATATAGTCTAGAGTTAAGAAATCATACGCACGTTTTGAGGCTCCTCCAACTTATCTCTGAACCGGTTTCGCTACTGACCTAAGGGTAGGATTGAACCAACCGTAGTCCACAAGAAAATAACCCCAAGGAACTAAAGAGGGATTTGCTAGATTCTCTTTAGCCTTAAGAACCAAGAAGGAATCAAATAATATTTGATTTAAGCAAAAAGGCAAAATGGCATGGGAAGAAGAGAAAGGGGGCTGGAATATTTTAATCTCAATGATTGAATGAATTAATTTTTAATTCACAAAGTGTTGCACTTATATAGTGCACACTTTGCCCTATTCCATCATGGAATAGACTTGGGCACCAACCCAAACACCCCTTGTATCCAAACAACCCCATTTAGATATTTTAATTTTAATTAGGCCGAACGACATGCACCCACCCATAGTTTGCCATAAAGACAATTTGATACCCAACAAGTTTGAAAATGACAATTACCCACTTTCTGTCCAAATCTGTTAGTAAAATCTGTTTAACTAAGGACAATATAGTAATTTTATATCCATTAATTTTAAATTAATCCATAAATCCCTAATTTTTTTTATTTCATTTTTCTCTTCTCTCTCTTATCTTCTTCTTCATCTCTCCCTTCTCTTTTTTCTTTTTCTCCGTCTTTTCCCTCCTCCCTTTCTCTTTTTTTACTTTTCTTCTCCCTCTTTTCCCTTCTCTTTCTTTCCTTTCTTCTCCGTCTTTTCCCTCCTCCCCTTCTCTTTTTTCCTTTTCTTCTCCCTGTTTTCCCAAATTCATCCAGATTTGCAAGAAAAAATCACCTCCCATAAATATAAACACAATTGAAATTCATCCCCATCTCAACTTCAAAATTCATTCTCCATCTCAACTTCATAATCAAGTTGAGGGAAAAAAGTATATCAGATTTATATATTATTGATTGATGGTGTGTTTATTTCATTTGGATTCATTGATTATGTGTTTGTTTCATGAGGATAATTAGTTTGTTGACTGAGTGTTTGTTGCCTTGAAAAAATTAGACTAGGTTAATAAAAATTGGGGGAGGGAGATGGCAGAGGCGGAGCTGAAAAATTAAAACTGGGTTAATAAAAAATAGGGTGAGGAGGCGATAGCAGAGAAGGTTAAGGTAATGGCTAAAGAAAAAATGGGGGAAGGAGAGGAGGCTATGGCAGAGAAGGTTGAGGTAATGACGGAAGAAAAAACTAGGGGAAAGAGCCTGGGAGAGAAGGTTGAGGCTATGGCGAAAGAAAAATGGGAAAAGAGGCGCTAGCGATATGGTTGAGGCAATGATGGAAGATAAAGTGTTTTAATTGGATTACAATTTTTGATAAGGAAAAAAGAGAAGGGGAGGAGGGAAAAGACGGAGAAGAAAGGAAAGAAAGAGAAGGGAAAGATGGAGAAGAAAAGTTAAAAAGAGAAGGGGAGGAAGGAAAAGATGGAGAAGAAAGGAAAGATAGTGAAGGGAAAAGAGGGAGAAGAAAAGTTAAAAAAGAGAAGGGAAGGAGGGAAAAGACTGAGAAGAAGAAAGAAGAGAAGGGAGAGATGAAGAAGAAGATAAGAGAGAGAAGAGAAAAATGAAATAAAAAAAATTAGGGATTTATGGATTAATTTAAAATTAATGGATATAAAATTACTATATTGTCCTTAGTTAAACGAATTTTACTAACTGATTTGGATAGAAAGTGGGTAATTGTCATTTTCAAACCTTTTGGGTACCAAATTGTCTTTATGGCAAACTATGGGTGGGTGCATGTCGTTCGGCCTTTTAATTATCATTATCTCAATTAAATTAAATTAATATATATATATATATATATATATATATATATATATATATATATATATATATATATATATATATATATATATATATATATATAATATTTAACAATAATGATAATTTATTTAAATATATGCGAACACATATTTAAATGTAATCTCACTTATTTAATTTAATATCAAATTAAATAAAAGTTATGACCTCAGCAAATTTAATTGCACTGTGAGATTACCAAAATACCCCTTTTGCCTAAAAAGACGAAAACGCCCTTCTTATAAACTAGCTCTTAAATTATCTTCTATGTGTGTGACCCATAGGCTTCTGATCATACTGGTAGTGTGTAGTATCGCGATTAACACCAATTAAACGTCTCACTACACACAGACCAAGATTCGCCCCTAATAAGGTATCATGGCCACCTGATAGATTCGGATTCAATGAAGCAGCTACCTGTCAACGATATAGTTACCGCACAATCCAATCCTTTAATCATCTGTTATCTCAACGAGACCAAGGCATAGAAATAATGTCAACCTCGGTTAGTCTCGATATTATGTGTTCAGTGACTGGACCAATGACCTGAATTATAAACTGGATAGAGCAACAACTCAATCCCACTGTGGCCATAGGTTTGGTGTCATTGCCATTTATTGAATTGTGCCGTGAGATAACTTCCCCCGTACCTGGGAGTGATGAATCCTTTGTCGATCCACCATAGTCTTGATACACTCCTTGATGCAGCCAATCACTACCGTATTGACAGCTCTGAATAGAACTGCGTTGGGCTAGTGTCAAACTACACCAATCGGTGCATAAGGTGCTCCGGTGATCTCAAGTCTAAGGATTACATGCACCACCGTTCGTTAGAGGATTTGTTCCATAGACACTGATGTTACCATCCATATGGAATCCTCTGGTGGGTTAGTCTAGTGAACTTGCCTACAGCAAGCACTCATGTATTGCACCAGGTTGTCACCAAACAATCTTGACAAGTGAGATCAGTCACTGCTTTTCGACAGGGTCGTTCAACACTATGATAGCCTTATCTGTGCCCTTACTTCAGAATAATACTAGGGCTGCGAACATTTCTAGAATAGCCACCATATGTGCTCATAGGGTTCTCAATATCAAGATTTGAAACACTTGATACTCTCGTCACGGTTCTACCATTCTAAGGACATATATTAATACATACAATGATGATTTACGCGATATAGAATAAAATGCCTTTTATTGATCAATGAACATTATTACAAAGAGTTAATTCTACAATAATTGATTGGCTGTCAGACATCTATTCTAACAGAAACAAATGCCTCAGATTTGGAATATGGAGGTATTCTCAAACAAGTAAAAGATAACAGAGAACAATTGTCCAATATACTTCCAAATTTTAGAATGAAACTCAACAAAAATACTCCATTATCAAAAAATAAATTTTATCCATTGTCTTATGCATTTCTAAATTTCAAAGTGATTTACTCAAACAAAATTTTTTACTTTGTATTGATTACCAAACTACTAAACATGTTTTACAAAAAAATGTTCAAAATATTTCATCAAAACAAAATTTTGCAAGATGGCAAGTAATTTTATGTGTGTTTGATTTTGACATTGAATACATCAAAGGAGAAGCTAATTCTCTGCCAGACTTCCTCACCAGGGAATTCCTTCAAGGGAGGTAACCATCATGCCACCCAAAAAGACCAACCCTCCAATCACTCAAAAACAATCAAAGGCTTCTTATGCCTAAAAACCCACAAACACCAAATCATGGTATGAACTAGTATGTGAAAAAAAAGCCTAAGAAAATCCCAACAATCAAAAGGAAAAGGCATAGCCTCAACAAGCTCTTCTCAGAGCCCAACAAATACAAAGCGAATCCAGACTTGGATCAACTCTTTTAAGCAAAGTCCAGAAGCATCCCTAGCCATGATTGGGCTAATTTTCCAAAAAATGAAAATTTTGAATTTTAAAGATCCTCAAACTCTTCCAAAAAGTTCTCAAGAATTTTTCCAATGTGAAAAAATTTCATTAAGTGAACTACAAAAGGCAACTCAAATTGCTTTTTCAAAAAATAAAGAACTTGTTCTTGTAGCTACACCATTAAAAGCCTTTAAACCAGGACAAAAATATATTAAAAAAGGAATTGTTTCAAATCTTTTGGTTTTAGAAGATGGATATGATTTTGAAAACCCTAAACAATTAGTTCAACAAATTTTTCCAAAAGGTTTTCATTTTTTCCCTGAAGATTTAAGGAAAACTCAAAAAATGTTATGAGTTTATTTTTGTTGATTCAAACTTTTGCGAGTTTAAACACTGTGAAGATAAAAACCAATCAGGATTTATCACTCATTCAACCTTTTATATCATGAAGATCCCTAGTCCTTCTGATTGGGGATCCAATCTAAACCAATTCAAAAAAATTTCCCAAAATTTTGATCTGCTTGGATATAATTACTGGGACTATCAAAGGGCCTGGAACAGATCACCCTTTCTCCAAAATAGTCATCACAGACACTCTTGGATGATTTATTTCAAAAGAAACACTTTATTCAAATTTCCCAATTGGTTTGCCCAATGGTGGGATCATTTTGGATTAATTCCTGAAATCCTACCCTCAACTGTCCAAGAAGGATTCAATGAGTTCAAGCTAAAATTCAAAGTTTCCGAAGCAAATTCAAATTTCCCTCCATCACTTCATTTCTCAATCTCAGCAAAATTCCACCTCTCGTGGATTTTGCAATGGGAATATGAAATTGTTCAAAATATTAGCAATCTCCCTAATTTGATCTAGAAATTTAAAGTCAAGCGGTGGGATAAATAAGATGCATCCCATGTGTCCAAAGAAAAAATCCAACTTTGTCTCTCAAATATACCTCATCGTGCTCAGGCAATTACCCCTGAAATCGCCAATTTTTTACAGAAAAAGACTGTCGCATTAGTATCCTTAGCAGGAGCCAAAACAAAACAAGAACTTAAAGATCACCTCAAGACTATTCTTTCTCAACTCCAAGAAGAAGAAGAAGAAGAAGAAGAAGAATCTAACCAAAGCTCTAATGCCTCAGTCAATCTTGCCCAGAGCAATGAAGATGACTATTATGGAATCATCTAATTTACTCCAAACAGTTCAAAATCACTTTCTCTCTCAAAAGAAGAATGGCCAAAGAACTTCTCAATTGACATCTGAATAACAGAATATCTGGCATAAAAAAGAAGAGTCAAAGATTCCTTGCCAAAAGAGACATTGATGCTAAAAAAAAAAAAAAAAACAAACAAAGATTCCCTCAATAATATTCATGTGATATTATAGTAGGCTAAAATTTCTATAAATTGTGTATTCTTAGTCATTGTAAACCAAGATTTTTGTAAGCGAATTCTCTAAGTTTATATTCCCACACTCTTTCAATATATGTAACAACTTAAAAGTTCTCCAAAAAGAAAGCTTTTATTGTAAGTTTAAATTCTTAAGTCTTTTAACTAATTTTTTAATGATTAATCATATACCATGCCTGGTTTTATTATTATGTCTAAAGTTATGATTTATCAAGCAAATAACAAATAAATTCAAAATAAATATTAAACAAAACCATTAATTTTAATTTTAATTTAAAATTTTTAAGAAATATTTAATTTGGAGGGTAATATGTCTATTCATAAGGGGAAACAAAAAATCTAGAACACCGTTAACATACCACACAATTACATCACAAATCAATATCGTTATAATTATTGTGATCCATAGTTGTCAAATTATAATAGCTAGTACGTGAATACACCTGGCATCAACTTTCTTTTAAGATAATTACATCACAAATCAATGTCTTCTGGAAGTGTAGTGGAATTTTTTTAATTATTAAATTTTGTTTCTTAATCGCATGTGCAGTACTTAATCTTACATGGCTGATAAATTGTGACAATTCAACTTCTTAAAAGACAGACGAATACTTATCAAATTGAAACAGTTGGCCGCACTTGATTCAAACTTTCGAAAAAGATTTCATAGTTATTATTAGATATGGGTGGGATATCCTGATGGGACCATCTAATTAAATTTAATAGATTATGTTACTATGGAAGGCAGTCACCATAAACCTGTTGCAGTTGTCTTCAACATAACGGTCTGGGTGAAAGTTTTTTATTTTTAGGGATTTTAGAGGATTTTTAATTAGATTGGTTTTGAGATGTTTAAAAATTATTATTTATCAAATTTTTTATAAATTAGTTTTAACTGGTTTAAAAACCCTCTAAAATCAGTGTAGTATATTTTTAAGAGGTTTATAAAATACCTTAAATTTGGGTGTTTTGTCTGGTTTAAAATTTTTATCCCAAAACAATCCCTTTCCACTATTATT
This sequence comes from Pistacia integerrima, assembly GCA_026225825.1. Taxonomy (NCBI): domain Eukaryota; kingdom Viridiplantae; phylum Streptophyta; class Magnoliopsida; order Sapindales; family Anacardiaceae; genus Pistacia; species Pistacia integerrima. The sequence goes on along the minus strand of CM047742.1, from coordinate 17,510,990 downwards.
CATATACAATAATCCCTTTGCTGGTTTAAATATTTCTTCAAACCCCATTCAATCTTCAACTTTTAGATGGCTGTTACAATGCTTTTGAATCTTTTATCTTAGGCTTTTTAATCTTTCGTTAGAGATATGAAGGTTTTTCTTTCTTTGTTCTTCATTTACCCCTTCAACTTTTTGTTCTTTTAATCTGGTAAACTCCACTACAGGTTGTATACAATTTAATTGCATTTCTTTACTGGTTGTTTTACAAAATTAGGTGCTTTTTCCTTTATTTGATTATTTATATTTGTGTTTAGGTGATTGATTGAATCCTTGTCAGTTTGTTAAATAAAGATTATTTTTTATGGCTTTGCTTCATTGATTGAAGAAAAGAACAAAAAACTGTTTTTTAGAAATGTTGTTGCGGTTGTTATATTGATAATTTGCGAAGTCCAACATTGTGGCAGCATATTTATTCTCTTAAAATGACAGATTTCAAATGATTGTGTGATGAATTAAATAATATACAATGAAAGAACTTACAAATAAACTAAACTTGGAAGGAACTTTGATACTAAGTATTGGTAATTGAAAAAAAAACCTCCCAAATACTGGTTAAAGTTGGGGTATTTTTATGGGCATATATGTAAATTTATCATTTTAAAAAACTATTAGAACCGTTGGAAAATAAACTCCCAAGCACAAGTTGGGTATTTAAAAACCGTTACTAAAAACCCCTCAAAACCGTTACTGTGGTTTACCCTCAAAACCGTTACGATGGTTTATCCTCATAACTGCTACCATAAAACTCCCAAGCAGACCCTAAATGTTAATCTGTATGTATATAAGAGTTTTTAGTCAAGAAAACTCTCTTAACTCTTACTCTTATTTCTCTCTTCTTTCACAATTTTACTGTAATTAAAGAAAACGGTGGTATGTGTTTGTGATTCAACTTACGTAGACAAAAAGAGGTATTTATGATGTGGTCCTTTTATTGCAATTCCTTTATAAAATGTGATTGCAATGATAATTATATTAATATGATATTGGGATTAAATTAAAAATCTGTGTTATTCTTAATTTTACTAACAACTATGTAGTGTAATCAGAGAGATTTAAAATAATACATCGCCTTGTAACCAAATATTTCACCAGTTTTTCATAAATCAATTATCATGTTGATAACAATCTAAAAATAAGCACGAAGGAGGATAAGTAATATAAAAAAAAGAAAGATATTTTATGTCAAAAATCTAACAAACTGTATGGGCTAATATCTGCCTTGGGCCTGATCAGGCCCAAACAGGTATTTTCTATTACGTAGGCCCAAGGATGCGACCCAATTCTGATTGGGCCGGCATCAGGATTCCTAGCAAGGGCTAGAACGTGTGGCCCAAGTCTAGCCTCCCCCAGAATGAGCATCACCGACAGCCATCTAAGGTCGGGCCTTCCAGATCAAGGTAAGTAGGACTCTTCCTATTTGGGTTCTATGCTAATTCACCCAAGATTCTGTATCTTGGTTGAATTAGGACTCTTGGTACCAGTAAGACAAGTGAACTAGGATCTTTCCTATTCACTCAACCTCTACCATTAAAGATTCGAAGTCCTACTAGGATACATAAATCCTATAACCCCTATATAAGCAAGGGTCACTCCTCTGTTTAGGCATTCGATATTACAGCTTCTAACCTCCTTGTTCGCATTCTTGAGAGCTATACATTGTCATTGTAGTTCTAATTTTTGACCAAACTATTGGTAACCCTTTCTTTTCCTTGTCTTTGTTAAAAAGCCTTTATTATCCTTACTGACTTGAGCGTCAGAATGCCTACGGCAAAAATCACTTTGGTGTTTTTTGTTCACTTCACGTTGGTTTCTGTGTGTGCAGGTGCAACGGATTGTAAGTGACCTCAACCTCATAAGATTCATCATTCTTTTCGTAACAGTAGATTTTAGCGTCTACGCAAACTCAACTAATAAAATGAAAAACAAATTAATTTAACCAAGCATGACCTGGCTCATAATTTTAATCAACAAAGTAATACTTGCTGTATATACAAGTTTTGTATACAAATTCAATTGCAATGTTACATAATTTATCTTACTAATTTAGTTATAGTTGATAACATTAAATATACCACCTTTTGAGTTTAAAATATATTACATTAAATATAAATGTTAGTTTCTTCTCACTGCAGGCTGCTGCTGTGATTTGTGTATCTTAATTGTTCTGGGACGTCAGAAAAAAAGATTAATCTTGGTCTACTTTATCTTTAAATAAGACTAAACAGCAAAAACAGAATAATAATATATTATATAGCCCCAGAGGAACTCAAAAACATGGACATGCTAAATGCAATAAAGTAAAACGAACGTAATTAAGCTAACTTCATATGATCAAACGATCATGCAAACTTCAGTCTTTTTACGTTCAACACAAAAGCATCAACCAAAACACACACAATTATTTTTCTTCAATTCCAACCAAATATCAAAGTCTAGCAATTTGCTGGATGAGGAAGCTTGCACTTGCCAGGGAGCTGCATGGCGAGGTTTGGATCAATACCTAGTGAAGGCAACACGTTGGAGTTTTTATAGGAGCAAAGGCATCGCATGTCGGCATGCGCGAGGGCCGAACAGCACGTTGCAGTCGGCTGGGTTGGATTTGGAGGTGTCACAGATGGCTTGCACGCCATCAAACTAGCAGTTGGCATATTGCATATGGTTTGAGCATCTGCAGATATGGCTGCCATCAATACAGCCAAAGCGAAGAGCTTGTTCTTGAAACTCACCATATTTCTCTTTTGGTGAAAATATTCTTTTGGGTTATGGATGTTGGGAGATGTTTGTGGGTTTGGTGTTTATGTAGGGGAAGAATGTTGGGTAGTCCGTGAATGAGCATTTGTCAATTTGTGGTGACATATTCATGCATGCACAGTTTAGGGATTTACTGTGTTGTCACGGGCTTTGCAATCGTGGGTCAGATTGTATTTGATATTTTGGCTGGACATGGAGGGAATCCCAATAAAGTTTTTGTTAAGATGAAAAGATCAATTGGATAAGACACGTATATGGACACCTATTTCCCAAAGCGATCGCATCTTTATAGTTGTCAATCTGGTTTCACATTTATGTTTAAATTTACAAAATAAATTTATTTCACACACCTTTTCGGTTTAATTTTAATTTAAAATATACTCAAAAGTTTTTGAAAGCTATTAAACAAAAATAAAACCCCTCAAATTAAGGTATTTTTTTTTTTATAATTTAAAGGAATATTTAGTAATTATAAGAAAATTTATTTAAAGGAATATTCACAATAAATTATCTACAAGGGTGTATAAAATAAACCCTTTACATATTTAATGTATTTATCATCCTTTAACTTATATATACAAATATACCAGCCAAAGCATATATTGATTTTACAATAGAATTGTTGTTATGAAAATCCGCAACAAACAGAGACATCTAGTCGATCAAGATGAGACTAGGTAGAATGTGCGCGTGATTATAAATAATCAGCTTAAAATTGATTAAAAATTCCACAACGGGGTTAGACAAGAGATTTTTAAAGTGATTCGGTGGGTGGGAACCAAGTCGACGTTCATTGTTATTTTATTGCTTATACTAAAATTATACATAGAGTGATTACAAGAGGAGAACTGTAATAGCGAGCTAAAATGCCCTCCTAAGTAGGTTCTTTGCTTAAGTGTATTTTTTCCAGGGTTATCTAAAACTGAGGTGATGCCTCCCTTTTATACACGTCGTATGATAGTTGGTAGATTACGTGGTAAATTACACATATAATCATTCGTAATTAGGATTTGAGTCAAACTTCTCCCATACTTAAGTCAGAATAATCATGCTTATGGAGTGATGAAATTATTAGTTAAGTCATCTATTGTGAAAGTGACACGTAGGTCATCTTGGTTGCTCAATCTCGGTGTGGTCTGCAAACAGATGGCGCAAATCTGATCGTAGGAAAATCATGTACAATAGGAATAAAAGTTTTGGTTATTTCAACTTACTTTATTTTCACTACTTTGAAGCGTATGTGTTAAGACCTCCCAAAGAAATTATATAGATGTGTATTTGTACACATAACGTTTGTCTATGCCTATTTTTGTTAATAATTAAAACCCGACTTTGCCATATGTATGATAATAAAGTGCATTTGTCGCAAAAAGTAATAAAGTGACAAGTAAAGTATCGTTCCCACGAGGATTGTTGTGAAGCACTGATTTTTCTAATTGTTGACAAGTTGAAGAGAACGAAAATGTTGGATTGACAGGAGAATTTAAGCTAAATGAAAACAAAACTTACTATGTACTTAAAAGGCTAATTAATAACAGTAAAACTAATTCGAGATAAAATATCAATTAAAGCAAACGGTTAGGGTTTTGACTTCACTAGGATTCTATGAATTAATCTAAGAACTATGTTACCTCTACACTCACATGCACGGATTATAAATCGAACTTCCTAATGTGTAAAACATACCTTCTCAGGGTATATTTTCCTACTTTTCCCTATTAAGCTTCCGCACCCAATAATTTGAAGATTTATAGATTCAAGTTCATTAAGCTAATGGAATCCTAAATTGATTTCATTGATTCTCAAACCTATCTCTAGCGTTCAATACAACAATGGTGATTACCCTAAGAAGCTCATACATGATTCATTTCTCAATCTCATCATGTTCAACAAATAAATTCAATAAAAACAAGAATAATCACACAATCCATGCAATAGAATGTAAAAGCAACAATAATCTATTGATTAACCATAGAAATCCTAATTACATCAAAACCCTAACCCGAAATGAGTTCATAATGAAATTAAAACAAATCGAATTAAAAACAGTAAACATAGCATTCAACATGTTGGAATAAAGAAAGAGAACAAAAATCTTCCCTATTTGATGAATCCCAAAGAGTTCAATCTCAAATCCACCTCCAATCTTCTCTCTTTTCTCCCAAAATGTCAAACTCCCAATAAAAAGATTAAGATTTCTTTATATAGTTGGTCCAAAAACCTAAAACTTTCGCCTAAAACAAAACTGTGCGTTTTAATAAAAACTGGACTTTGTAGACTTCGTCGTGGCGAAGAATAAACTTCGTCGCGGCAACGAATTCCCGAGAGCTTATTGCCGCGGCGAAGAAAGAACTTCACCGCGGCGAAATGTTCTGAACCATTCTTGAAATTATGGAATTGCCCTCCGCTTGCTTCCTTGCGTTAATCTTCAATCTTTGGTGCTCTCCAATAGGACCAAGCTTCATAGTGCTGCAAATCTGCGTCAGAATTTTCTTGAATCCTGAGATTCGCTTGCTTCCGGGTCCAGAAACTCAATTCCGCTCTTTATTTGCTCAAAGTGCACGTTTTGACCTGAAACATAAAACATATGAAATTAAGTTGCAATTCAGGCAAAAATGACATAATAAGTATCCAAAATCCGGCCAAAAAGCCCCAACCAAACAATATAATCCTCGGATTATCAAATACCCCCAAACTTAAGATATGCTCGTCCCCGAGCATCTGGTACAAAACACGACTAAAAGAAAAACAACTAACAAACAAAAACACAACACAACAAAATTGAAAATGAAATGAGAAAAATTAGACTCAAACTCAAACACAAACACAAAGAACTGCCTAGAATTTATACAAGTCTCAAAAATTGTTGAAACATTATTACTAGAAAATGCTCAACACTCCAATAAGTTATAAGTTGGATTGACTATCATTCTCTATTGAACCCCTGAGTAAGTAATCACCACTTCAGTCCACATTCTGACTTCCCGGATTATTCTATGTAGAAATGTAAATTTTATCAAATGGTGATAGACTCCATAAGCCTAAGTATCGAACTACTCTCCACTAATGAGGATTAGACATCACTAAGGATCAAAAGGTCTTTACAGGCTTGTAACGTTAGGCTCGGTTAGTGGGCTTCAAAGAAAAGGAAAAGATAAACAAAGCAAGAGAACTCGGTTTCCTTTAAGCAAACACTAAGAACTACATCAATTCCCATGTTCTTTCTCAACCACCGCTCAAGGTGTCAACCATTTTCTAAACTTCAAACATGTGCAATTCTTTTTTTTTTTTTTTTTTTTTTTAAACATCAAAATTTATTGAGGTCAATTACCTCTTATCCTCACCCTTTTGCGACCCCCAAACTTATTATTTTGGTTCATCAACATCTCTCACAACTCTCCAAGTTCTTTTATGTCTACCTTAGGTTCAGAATTCTCTTAAAGGTCATGATACATGTTTAGGGTGAAGTGTTTGGGCATTTTTGGTTGCACAAGAAGAATAGGATAGTGATGATTTCATAAAGCTCAAATGGGTGACTTGGGAAAATTTTTCATGGTCGGCTAGAAAGGCTCAAACGTTCCGAAAAACTACCTAAATCATTTCCTCAATAATGTCTATTCCTAGAATTTCGCCTCAAGCACTTCTCAACTAGGTTCTAGAGTCCACCAACATTATCAAGACTTCACCTAACCACAAAAAATGTTTCTAAGCATGCCCAAAAAATGAAAATGGTGGTTGAACCACTCAACAAACCTCAAGCTAAATCATGTCAAACAACCTAAACTTGAAGCAATGCTTAACATTTTCCATAAATAAAATCCCAACAATCCTATTCTCATCATAGACTTATGCAATTCATTATTGGCACAACAATACAAAAACATAAAAACAACTGAACACAAATCAAAATTTCAAATTTTCTACCCCTAAACTAAAGATGACATTGTCCCCAATGTCACAACATGCACATTTCAGGAATAGAAAAACAAAATGTAAAAGGGTACGAGATAGTTCCCTGATTATTCTGTGAAGTCTGAGTTTCGTTCAACAACATGCACACCCATTCCTTGGCTTTCTCATCATCATCTGTAAAACAAATGAATTTCTGTGGTGTCCATTGTGTTAGAAAATTTCACTAAATAATATGGAAATATTACAACCTAATCTCGCCCTTACAACTACTAGGAAATTCAAACAACAATTAAAAATCTACAAAGAAAAGAAACTTAGTTCCAATGTACGAAACAAAAACAAAAACAAATGAAAACATAAAATACAAAACAAATGCTTCAGGTTTCATTCTTCGTCTTCCTCCTTGCCTTCGGTGTCATCATCTTCTTCCTCGGAACCATCTTCTTCCTCTTCTTGCCAATCTTCCCATTGGAAGTTTGAAACATCAACGCCAGATTGGTGAAGCAGCTATGTTGCATATCGTACAACATTTGGGTCTGCTCTACCATCCAATCTTGGCGTTTTTCCATCCGGTTCAGTTTGAGCCATGTTGCATATCGTACAACATTTGGGTCTGCTCTACCATCCAATCTTGACGTTTTTCCATCCGGTTCACTTTGTCCAAAATTTGCTGCAGCAGCTCCTTTGTCATGGATGTTGAACTGGATGTTGTGGCAGCTTCTGTGGTTATTTGTCTTTTCATTCCAGAGCTGGGTCCTTCTTTGGGAGGACGCTCAAGTAGCTTGTGATAGTAGTTGGTGTCGAGGGGTGGGGCAAGATGAATAAGTGGTTCATCATCAACCTTCTTGACTCTCGCTTGAGTGCACAGCTCAGTGATGAGATATGGGAAGGCGAAGCTCCCTCGCCCTGGTTTGGCTACATGTTGTATACTCGCCATGATAATATTCCCCACATCCATTTTCTTTCCAGTGGCAATGGAATAAAGCAACACTACTCGCTCAAAAGCCACTGTACTATAATGCGTCTCCGGAACCATCCTCGCACACACAAAATATTGCCACAATCTAGCCATAGGAATCAAATTTGTTCCCTTAATGCTCTTTCTCCCCTTCTTTGAAATCTCCCAAGAGGTACCCGGCTTTGCTATGACCTTAAGAATCTCCTCCTCCTTAAACTGCCTCTTTCTAAATTCCTAGTACTCATCACGGTCAATTGGAGTCAGTTTGTAGAAATCATTGATAACCTTCGCATCAATTGGCACATCAACACCTCTCACATAAACATGCCCGGGATCACACTCAGGGAAGTTGGCATAGAATTCTCTCACGATTGGCTTTATGGCTAGATGTTCGGGTTCCCTCATGAAGATATCCCAATTTCTCCCTCGGTTCCACTCTTCTCTATGGATTGTGGTCAAACCCCTCTCGACAATAAATCCCTTATCTTTTCTTTTGATTGCACCTTCATAACACTGTCGAGCCTTCTCACTCACAAACCTATTGTCGACTTGTTTCCCTTTACCCTTGGGAGCTGTTTTGATTGGCATTTTTGGTTTTCACCATGATTACTGATAATCTGTAAATTATACAGTTTTTATTAGATCTTTTTGTCGGATTTCAGGTACTTTCTAGTGCATTTTTACCTGAATTGGTGTTTAATTCTTTACTTTTCATGTTTCAGGTTAAAATGGACTTTTTGAGCGAATAAAGACAAAATTGGATAGTTTTGACTCAGAAATGAGCAGATCTCAGAAGATAAGAGAGTTCCGGAGTAGGACAAAGCACGATGAAGCTTGTTTCCAAGGAAGAGAGCCGAAAATCGAAGAATCGAACGAAGAAGCAAGCAGAGTGGCAGTTCTGTAAATTTCAGAACCTAAGAAGGAGCTTCGCCCCGACGAAGAAATTGTCTTTGCCGCGGCGAAATAGGCCAGAGACGATGTGGGATTTCTTCATTCTTCGCCGCGGCGACAGTCAACTTATTCAGTTTTGTAAACGCACAGTTTCGTGTGTGCGTGTTTTTGGCTGGGTTTTTGGACTAAGTATAAAAGAAAAACTTAACCTTTTGTTGAAGGGAGATCTGGAGCTTTTTAGGTTAAGCCGTTTTTACACTTTTCTTAGAGTAAAGCTTTGAGTTTTTCGGATTGTTGAAGGGAAGATTCAGATTTTGACTAGAAGATTTCATCTTTTGGGGAGATTTCTTATCTTTCATCTCAGTTTCATTATGTTTAACTTGTTTATTTCTATTTTTCGTTTTTGTAGTGTTAATTTAGCTATGAACTAATCTTCTATGGGTTAGGGTTTTGATTGTAGTTTGGATTTTAAATGGGTTAAGTATTTGATTGTGTTATTTCCATGTGAATAAGCTTTGGTTGTGTGTTACTCTGAAATTAACTTCTGTATGTGATGAACATGATGAGATTGAGAAATAATTCATGTTAGGCTTCTTGGGTAATCACCATTATAGTATTGGATGCTAGAGATAGATTCAAGAATTAATCAAATCAAATTAGGATTCTTGTGCTTAATGAATTCAGAATTATTAACCTTCAATTTGTTGGGTGCGGAATGTTAATAAGGATGACTAGGAAAATATAGCCCGAGAGGGTATGTTTAACATATTAGTGAATTTGATTTACAACCATTGTGCATGAATGTGAATATAGTGTAATTTTAGGTTTAACCCATAAAAGTCCAAACGAAGTCAAAACCCTACCCGTTTTGCTTGAATTGATATTTCGTGTTTTTTATATTGCTTTCTTAATCAAGTTTTCACCTTAGTAAATTTCATTTTGTTGTTTTTAAATTAAAACTTGCTCCCACCAATCCAAAGAATTCGATTACTTCAACTTGATAACGTTAGGAAACTTAAGGCTTTGCTAACAGTCCTCGTGGGAACGATATCCTACCCATCACTTTATTACTTGAGCGACTAGTGCACTTGCTAGTTTTGCATGTTGTAGGAAACACGCATCAAGTTTTTGGCGCCGTTGCCGGGGACTGTTTTTAAGTTAACATTAAGTTTTCCTTAAGTTTAGCTAGATTGAAGTCTTAAATTTTGTTTTTAATTTTCATTAGAGTTGTGATCTCACTTTTCTTTCACTTGTGTTCGTTCAGTTTATGCGAAGAGCAAGACGTCAACCAAGTGGTTCCCCTGTTGACCTTGAGCTTGAGAGGGACAAAGGAGAAGACATAACGAGAGAAGAGAAAGAGAAAATCTTACTGCAGAATCTCAAGAAGTTGTTGTAGAAATGGCTGAACAAGAAAACAGGACACTGAGGGATTTTTCAGTTCCCACAGTGAATGGAAGTGGGTCAAGTATTACTAGACCTACAGTACAAGCGAACAATTTCGAGATCAAGCTGGCAATCATTCAGATGATCCAGCAATCGGTTAGATTCAACGGTGATTTGAAGGAGGATCCGAATCAGCACATTGCAAATTTCCTGGAAATTTGCGACACCTTCAAGTCAAATGGAGTGTCGGATGATGCTATTAGGCTGCGGTTATTCCCATTCTCATTGGGAGATAAAGCAAAGGGGTGGTTAATGGCATTACCACCGGGAACGATAACAACATGGAATGATCTGGCACAAAAATTCTTGACCAAGTTATTTCCTCCAGCCAAGTCAGAGAAATTGAGAAATGATATCACATCATTTCCCCAAGAAGATGCCGAGTCGTTGTACGAGGCTTGGGAGAGATACAAAGAATTAATGAGGAAGTGCCCACATCATGGTTTGCCAGTTTGGCTTCAAGTCCAAACATTTTATAATGGTTTGATGGGTAATGTGCAAACCATGGTTGATGCAGCGTCAGGAGGGGCCTTGCAGAATAAGACACCTGAGGAGGCGTATGAGTTGCTTGAGGTTTTGGCAAGCAACAATTATCAAAGACCGAATGAGAGAGTAATAACGAGGAAATCTTCGGGCCTTCATGAAGTTGATGCTTTCACAGCCATCTCAGCCCAACTCACTACACTTCAAAAACAGTTGGGAACTATGCAGGTAAACTCTATACAAGCATCTCAACTAACATGTGAATTTTGTGCAGGAAACCATGTGAGCAGCGAGTGTCAAGTTGGGAACACATTTGCTCCGTCATATTCATCAACGAAGCAAGTAAATTACTTGGCAGGAAATCAAAGACAACCGAACAACCCGTTCTCCAACACATACAACCCAGGGTGGAGAAATCATCCGAATCTAGCTTGGGAAAATCAGAATCAACAAAATAACCAATGGAACCAGAGGCAAGTTTCAAATAACCTGCCAGGGGTGACTAATCAACCGGGAGATCAAAGAGTGACGAAGTTGGAGGATATGTTCGGTAAATTCATGCAAGAGACTATAGGGTTCATGAATGAGACGAGGACAAACTTTAGAAACCAAGGGGCGTCCATTCGGAATCTTGAGGTACAGATGGGCCAATTGGCCGAGAAGCTGAATGATAGACCATAGGGTTCTCTACCAAGCAATACCGTAACCAACCCACGTGAACAAGCAAATGCCATAATTTTGAGAAGTGGGACAGTTTTGGAAGAGGTAGGCCACACTACCAAAGAGGTGGAGCAACCCGGAAAGGAAGAGTTTGAAGAGAGAATTGATGAAGAGATCATTTGTGAAGAGATATTAGGTGATTCGGGGGAAGAGAAAAAGAAAGAGGAAGAAAGGCAAAAGAAGAAGGAGAAATTGCCATTCCCCGAGATACCACCAGAATTGGCACATCACACCCCACCCGTACCTTTTCCTCAGAGATTGAAGAAGAAGAATCAGGATAAGCAATTTTTGAAGTTCATTGAAATTTTCAAAAAATTGCATATTAACATTCCTTTTGCAGATGCATTACAGCAAATGTCGAGTTATGCGAAGTTCCTGAAGGAAATCCTTTCGAACAAAAGGAAATTAGAAGATGAGGAAACGGTGATGCTAACGGAATAGTGCAGTGCAATCCTCCAGAAGAAATTACCCCGAAGCTCAAAGATCTAGGGAGTTTTACTATTCCTTTTGTTATAGGGGATATTACTTTTGATCGTGTGCTATGTGATTTAGGAGCTAGTATCAATTTGATGCCCTTTTCTGTTTTCAGGAGATTGGGGATTGGTGAAGTGAAGCCAACGACAATGTCGTTGCAACTAGCGGATAGGTCGATAAAGCACCCGAGGGGGATAGTTGAAGATGTATTAGTGAAGGTGGGGAAGATAATTTTTCCAGCGGACTTTGTGGTGTTGGACATGGAAGAGGATAAGGAGATTCCTCTCATTTTGGGCCGACCATTCTTGGCCATGGGGAGAGCACTAATTGATGTGCAGGAAGGAAAGTTGCTGTTAAGGGTTCAAGATGAAATAGTAACTTTCAATGTTTTTGATGCAATGAAGTTTCCGTCTGAATTGGATTCATGCTTTAGTGTCGATGTGGTGGATGAACTTGTTATAGAATCCATGGAAGAAAACACCCCTGAATTACCTCTAGAAGCTTGTATAGCTAAATCAAAAACAGTAGAGGTGGAAGAATCGGCAAGTAATGATTGTGCTAGGATGTTAGAAGCACTTCAACCGATTGAGGAGAGTCAAGATGTAGAATTTGAGGAGTTTGATTTTGACAAAGAAAGGGCAAAGGAAAATAAGGAAGAAGCTCCAAGGCTTGAACTGAAACCTTTACCGCCTCACCTCAAATATGTCTATCTTGGAGACTTAGAAACTTTTCCGGTGATTATTAGTGCAACTTTGAATGCCTTAGAGGAAGACAGGTTGATTAGAGTGTTGAGGGAACATAGACTAGCAATTGGATGGACCATTTCGGACATTAGAGGTATCTCGCCCTCATTTTGCATGCATAAGATTCTCATGGAGGATGACATTAAGCCTAGGGTACAACCACAACGGAGATTGAATCCTTCAATGAAGGAAGTGGTGAGAAAGGAGGTGGTGAAACTCTTAGATGCGGGGATTATTTATCCGATTTCCGATAGTCCATGGGTGAGCCCTGGTACAAGTAGTTCCGAAGAAATGAGGGATCACTGTTGTGAAGAATGAGAGTAATGAGTTGATTCCAACAAGGACGGTAACGGGTTGGAGAGTGTGCATTGATTACCGTAAACTGAATGAGGCGACAAGGAAGGATCATTTTCCATTGCCCTTCATCGATCAGATGTTGGAGAGGTTGGCAGGACATGCCTATTATTGTTTCCTGGATGGCTATTCAGGATATAACCAAATTGCCATCGCTCCGGAGGATCAAGAGAAAACTACCTTCACTTGCCCCTACGGCACCTTTGCTTACCGAAGGATGCCATTTGGGTTATGCAATGCACCAGCAACATTCCAAAGATGCATGATGTCAATCTTTGGAGACATGGTGGAACGTTTCATAGAAGTCTTCATGGATGACTTCTCAGTCTTTGGGTCATCATATGATAATTGTCTAACAAATCTGTCTCTTGTTTTGCAGCGATGCAAGGAAACAAATTTGGTGCTGAATTGAGAGAAATGTCACTTCATGGTCCAAGAGGGAATAGTGCTCGGGCATTGGATTTCCAAGGATGGGATTGAAGTTGATCGGGCAAAGACAGAAGTGATTGAGAAGCTACCACCACCATCAAATGTCAAAGCAGTCCGAAGTTTCTTGGGGCATGCGGGGTTTTACAGACGCTTCATCAAGGATTTTTCTAAGATTTCTAAACCCCTTTGCAATCTATTGAATAAAGATGTCGTTTTTGATTTTAATGATGATTGCATGCATGCTTTCTTAACTCTGAAAAAATTTACTAGTATCGCACCTATTATTGCACTTCCCGATTGGGGAGCCGCCTTTGAACTAATGTGTGATGCTAGTGACTTTGCTTTAGGGGTAGTATTAGGGACAGAGAAAAAATAAAGTGTTGCATGTAATTCAGTATGCTAGCAAGACATTCGTTGATGCACAACTGAATTACACGACCACTGAAAAAGAATTATTGGCTGTGGTATTTGCTTTTGACAAGTTTCGTTCTTACTTATTAGGTGCGAAGGTGATCGTTTACACGGACCATTCAGCACTCAGACACTTACTAGCGAAGCAAGAAGCAAAACCTCGGTTGATAAGATGGATTCTACTACTTCAAGAGTTTGAGTTGGAGATTCGAGACAAGAAGGGGTCGAAAAATGTGGTAGCTAATCATTTGTCGAGAATTGAGAGACCAATCAAGGGAAATGAGGTGGAAATGCCAATTACAGAAACATTTCCGGATGAGAAGCTGATGAGAGTTGAAGAAGCACCATGGTATGCGGACTTTGCAAATTATCTATCATCAAGGGTGCTCCCAAGTGGTATGACATTTCAACAGAAGAGGAAATTTTTCTCAGATTTAAAATACTACTTTTGGGAAGAGCCGTTCTGTACAGACACTGTACTGATCAAATGATACGGAGATGTGTCTTGGAGGAAGAAATGGAGAGCATTTTAAGGCATTGTCATGAGAAGAAAGTAGGTGGCCATTTTGGGGGAGCTAGAACAGCAGCGAAGGTGCTACAATCTGGGTTTTATTGGCCAACCCTCTTTAAGGATGCCTTCCGGATGATTCAGGAGTGTGACCAATGTCAACGGATGGGAAATATTTCAAAAAGAGATGAGATGCCGTTGAACAACATCCTGGTGGTTGAAATTTTTGACGTTTGGGGGATTGATTTCATGGGTCCGTTCCTAAGTTCTTTTGGGAATGCGTATATCTTGGTAGCGGTGGATTATGTGTCGAAATGGGTTGAGGCAGTTGCACTGCCAGCTAATGATGCTAGGGTGGTAATTAATTTTGTGAGGAAGAATATTTTCTCAAGGTTTGGGGTACCACGAGCAATTATTAGTGATGGAGGATCGCATTTTTGCAATAGGCAAATGGATGCATTGCTGAGTAAGTATGGAGTGACACATAGAGTTGCAACACCCTACCATCCACAAACGAACGGGCAAGTGGAACTGTCGAATAGAGAACTAAAGGGGATTTTAGAAAAAATAGTTAATGCCTCAAGGAAGGATTGGTCAAGGAAGTTGGACGATGCTTTATGGGTTTATCGCACTGCCTTCAAAACCCCAATTGGTATGTCTCCGTTCAGATTGGTTTATGGGAAAGCGTGCCACTTGCCGGTAGAACTTGAACATAAGGCATACTGGGCCGTCAAGCAGTTGAACATGGACATGAAAGCCGTGAGAGAGGAGAGAATGCTGACTTTGAACGAGCTTGATGAGTTTCGTCTCGAAGCATATGAAAATGCCCAGATTTATAAAGAGAAGACAAAAAGGTGGCACGACAAGCACATCCGGGTCAAGGTTTTTGAAGTTGGACAGAAGGTATTGTTGTTCAACTCTAGACTTAGGCTTTTCCTCGGAAAACTTAAGTCTAGATGGTCCGGACCATTCACTATTACGAAGATACATGCATCCGGAGCAGTGGAAGTCACACATAAGGAAAAGGGCACTTTCACGGTTAATGGACAGAGGTTGAAGCCATACATTGAGGGGGTGATGAGTTGCAAGTTCATCCCAATCCGGCTTGAAATCCCAACTTAAGAATTGGGAAAGTCGAGCTTTCGACTATAAACAAGCGCTTCTTGGGAGGCAACCCAAGTGTTTTAACTTTTTGATTTTAATTTTGGTTGTTCGAATTTATTTTATTTCATTATGAGTTTGTATAAAATTTGATGTTTTTATTGTTTTTGGGTGTTTCAGGTGAAGTCTTGAGCCAAAGGAAGGTATAAAAAAATTTCAGACTTCGCCGGGGCGAAGAAAATTTCTTTGCCACGGCGAAGCGACATGAAGAAAACCAGGTTAGCTACTAGAAGATTTCGCCGCGATGAAGTAATTGTTTTCGCCGCGGGGAAGGGAAGGAAGTAAATTGCTGAAAATTTGGCTAAGGTATTTCGCCGCGGCGAAGAAATTTTCTTCGCCGAGGCGAAGTAAGCCTTGTGCTCTCGGGAAGATTTTGCCTCGGCGAAGAATTTGTCTTCGCCGCGGCGAAACCTGGGAATTTTTAGGGTTCATGAACGATGAACTTCGCTGCGGCGAAGATACTTCTTCGCCGCGGCGAGACCTGGAAAAGTTGATTAGGGTTTATGCATGATGAACTTCGCCGCGGCGACGAGCTTTTTTATAAATACCAACTTTTCTTCTTCATTCTTCACGCCGCCTTGCATTTTGAGTTGAGAGAAAATTTTTCAACTTTCAATCTTTTGCTTCTATTTTGCTTTTCCAACCAAAACTCTTACTCTACAACATTCCTAAACACCAAAACAACCCGTATCAACAACAAATTTCATGAAAATTTCACAAAAATTTTTGGATTGAAAAATTGGGGCTTTCTTAATTGGGTCGTTTCCGGTTCAATTGGTGGTGCAAACTCCTTCATTTTGGTAAGATCTCGAAAACCCAAAGCTTTATTTCGAAAAATTTTAAGTCTATAATCATAGATCTAAGAATTTTGTTGAACTTTTGACTTGAGAATTTTGGGTTATTTTGAGTTGTGATTTTGATTGATGTTGAGAAGTTTGTGAATCAATTGATTGTTAGAAGTGTGGATGTTGATTTTTTTTGGAGTGTTTGTGTTGAATTGAAAAATTGTAGTTTGGGGGTTGAATTGAAAAATTGTAGTTTGGGGGTTGAATTGCAAAGTTTTGGAAGTGTAGGTTGTTGTTGCAGGTTTGACGTGGCTGTGTTTTTGTAGATCTAATTCCTTGGGGTTAATATTTTTGGATTGAATTTCAGTTGGACAAATGGCTCCGAAGGTTAAGCAACCATACAAGGGGAAGAGTAAGAGTAAGGGAAAAAGTGTAGATAACCGTTTTGTGAACGATGAGGCCCGGAAGAAGTATGAGGCAGCCATTCAGAGGAAGGACAAAGGGATTATCCCGGAGCGCGGTTTAACCGCTACTCAGGCAATTGAGTGGAGTAGAGGGAGGCAGTGGGAGATGTTTATACGAGCTCGATCGGTTGGTGTCGAGCATGGTAAGGAATTCTATGCCAATCTCCGGAATGCCGAGGAAGCAATGTATGTAAGAGGAGGAAGTGCCTTTTACTAGAAAAGAAATCAATGACTTCTTTCATTTGCCGGAAATCCTGATTGATGACTACGTCAAGTTCAAGAGATCAAGTATTGACGACAATTTGATTCCCTCAGTGATTGCAAAACCGTGTACACAGTGGGCAGTGTCTAAGAAACAGAAAAAGACTCTTAAGGGCACACAGTTGACACCTATGGCTAGGCTGTGGCAATACTTCATATGTCCCGAGACTCATGCCGGAATCACATTCTGATCTTGTGACTCTCGAGAAGGCCATACTACTCTATTCGATTGCCACAGGGAAGAATATTGATGTGGGGGATTTAATTTTTAACAGTATTAAGCTGGCAGCAAACTAACCGGGCGAGGAAGTTACTGTTTCCCGCATCTCATCACATTCTATGTCTAAAAGCTGGGGTCGCGGTTCAGGATGACGAGCAGCGTATTCATGCTGCTCCAACCTTAGATTCGGATTATTACACGAAACACCTAGACCGAACAGAAGCTGCCTAACCAAGAGCAGGGGCGAAAAGGCAGAGAACGAGCCTTGCCACATCATCCAGCACCACAGGTACACAAAAAGAGATGATGTAGGAAATGATGGGCCTGATGAAGTACATGAAGAGACGCCAGGATTGGATGATGGAGCGGACTGAGCAGATGCATGAATTGCTGACAAACAGTTTCAAGGAGCTGAATGTTGACACTTCAGCATACCAATGGGTTGACTGGAACTCGGATGAGTGGTTGGACTCCGAGGAGGACGATGAAGACGAGGGCTCCGAAGAAGAAACAGATGAAGAAGCAGACTGAACCAAAGCACCCGTTTTATTTTATTTTTGTTTAATTCTGTTTATTTAATTTCGTGGCAGTTGAAACGTTAAACTCAGTTTATTTTGGTTTTGAACTTTGTTTATTTTGTTAGTTTTTTTTAATTGCTGTTTTAATTCGTAGTTGTGAAAAAGGACGGGATTAGGTTGTAATATTTTCAAGATTAGTTGTGAATTGTGCTAACATAAAGGACACCGCGGTTTGATTGTTTTGACAGATTCTGGATGATGAAAAGTCCGACACCAGGGGGTCATTGTAGAACGACAATTCATGGATTAATCAGGGAGAATTCTCATACCTTTACTGTTTTGTTATTCTCTATTCCTGAATTCTTTTGTGCATAATGGAACATTGGGGACAATGTTATGTTTAGTTTGGGGGTAGGGAATAGAATTAAAACCGGGTTTAAGGGTATATTGGCTGGAAACTAGTAACGCCTTAAAAACGTGCCTGGCAGTATTTGGCGACCTCGGGTATAACAACGCCACGTACACCTTAACTTAAAAAAAAAAAAAAAAAAATTATAGGTTAATTGTTACTTTCTTTGTTTCATTTAAGGGTATATTGGCTGAAAACCAGTAACCGCCTTAAAAACTGCCTGGCAGTATTTGGCGACCTCGGGTATAACAACGCCACGTACACCTTAACTTGAAAACCTCTTTGTGTTTTGATTGTTAACTTTGTTTGTTCGTTGCCGATGATGAATTGCATAAATCAATGATGAGAATAAGGCTGTTGAATTTTTATTGTTGAGAAATGTTAAGCATTGCTTCAAGTTTTGGTTTATTTATTGGATTCTGATTGAGGTTTGTTGAGTGGTTCAACCACAATTTCATTTTTTTTGGCATGCTTAGATTCATTTTATGCGATTAGGTAAAGTCTTGATAATGTTGGTGGACTCTAGAACCTAGTTGAGAAATGCTTGAGGCGAAATTCTAGGATTAGACATGGTTGAGGAGATGATTTAGGCAATTTTTCGGAACGTTTGAGCCTTTCTAGCCAACCCATGAATGAAGTTATCCCTAGTCACCCATTTGAGCCATATGAACTTTGCTTTATTTTTCTTGGAAAACAATAGAATTGTAAATTCCTTTTACCTTAAACACTTTGTCGTACTTTTAGGAGAATTCGGTCCTAGTGCAAAACAAAGAATGAAACGAGTGTACAAATGAGTAAAAGAATAGTTGGGGGGTTAAGAGAAGAAAAATGAAGAAGAGCCCAAAAAGAATGATGTAGGGGTTGAGAGAAAAGAATAAAAACAAAGGAGGTAGTCACCTCAATTCAACTCTATTGTGTTAAAAAAAAAAAAAAAAAAAAAAAAAAAAAAACCAATTCTGCCTCGTTTAAGGGTATACAGTGAAACAGAACCCGCCTTAAAAACTGCCTAGCAGTATTTGGCGACCTCGGGTATAACAACGCCACGTATGCCTTAAACGAGTCTCAACCGCGTTTATGGTATCCAAAAGTTTTTAAGGACACGCGTTTGAAGGCTGTGAACTAGTGGACATGTCAATTGGTGTTGAGAAAGTGTGGGTTTCGATGTGATTTTAGTTTTGCTTTAGGACAACCGAGTTCTCTTACTTTGTTTCCTATCCTTTTATTGGAGCCCATGACCCGAGCCTAACGTTACAAGCTTTTAAAGACCTTTTGATTCTCATCGTGTTTAGTCCTCATTAGTGGAGAGTAGTTCGATATTTAGGCTTATGGAGTCTGCCACCATTTGATAAACTTTACAATTTTTGCATAAAATAATCCGGGAAGTTGGAATGTGGATTGAAGTGGGGATCACCTACTTGGTGGACCGATTGAGGAAGACAGTCGATGTAGCTTATAACTTCTTGGAGTGTCGAACATTTCCTGATAATAATTTTTCAACAATTTGAGAGACATGTGCAATTTCTAGGCAATTTACTGTGGAATTCGAGTTTTGTTGATTTTGGTTTTTCAGTTGTTTGTGTGTTTTCATGTTTTTGTTTTTGTTTGTTGTCATTGTTTTCGTTAGTTTTTTTTACTGTATGCTCGGGGACGAGCATCTCTTTAGTTTGGGGGTAGTTGATAATCCGTAAATTATACAGTTTTTATTAGATCTTTTTGTCGGATTTCAGGTACTTTCTAGTGCATTTTTACCTGATTTGGTGCTTAATTCTTTACTTTTTGTGTTTTAGGTTAAAATGGACTTTTTGAGCAAATAAAGACAAAATTGGATAGTTTTGACTCAGAAATGAGCGGATCTCAGAAGATAGGAGAGTTCCGGAGCAGGACAAAGCACGATGAAGCTTGTTTCCAAGGAAGAGAGACGAAAATCGAAGAATCGAACGAAGAAGCAAGCAGAGTGGCAGTTCTGTAAATTTCAGAACCTAAGAAGGAGCTTCGCCCTGGCGAAGAAATTGTCTTCACCGCGGCGAAATAGGCCAGAGACGATGTGGGATTTCTTCATTCTTCGCCGCGGCGAAGAAGAGTCAACTTATTCAGTTTTGTAAATGCACAGTTTCGTGTGTGCGTGTTTTTGGCTGGGTTTTTGGACTAAGTATAAAAGAAAAACTTAAAACTTAACCTTTTGTTGAAGGGAGATCTGGAGCTTTTTAGGTTAAGCCGTTTTTACACTTTTCTTAGAGTAAAGCTTTGAGTTTTTCGGATTGTTGAAGGGAAGATTCAGATTTTGACTAGAAGATTTCATCTTTTGGGGAGATTTCTTATCTTTCATCTCAGTTTCATTATGTTTAACTTGTTTATTTCTATTTTTCGTTTTTGTAGTGTTAATTTAGCTATGAACTAATCTTCTATGGGTTAGGGTTTTGATTGTAGTTTGGATTTTAAATGGGTTAAGTATTTGATTGTGTTATTTCCATGTGAATAAGCTTTGGTTGTGTGTTACTTTGAAATTAACTGCTGTATGTGATGAACATGATGAGATTGAGAAATAATTCATGTTAGGCTTCTTGGGTAATCACCATTATAGTATTGGATGCTAGAGATAGTTTCAAGAATTAATGAAATCAAATTAGGATTCTTGTGCTTAATGAATTCAGAATTATTAACCTTCAATACAGGGTGCGGAATGTTAATAAGGATGACTAGGAAAATATAGCCCGAGAGGGTATGTTTAACATATTAGTGAATTCGATTTACAACCATTGTGCATGAATGTGAATATAGTGTAATTTTAGGTTTAACCCACAAAAGTCCAAACGAAGTCAAAACCCTACCCGTTTTGCTTGAATTGATATTTCGTGTTTTTATATTGCTTTCTTAATCAAGTTTTCACCTTAGTAAATTTCATTTTGTTGTTTTTAAATTAAAACTTGCTCCCACCAATCCAAAGAATTCGATTACTTCAACTTGATAACGTTAGGAAACTTAGTGCTTTGCTAACAGTCCTCGTGGGAACGATATCCTACCCATCACTTTATTACTTGAGCGACTAGTGCACTTGCTAGTTTTGCATGTTGTAGGAAACACGCATCAATTACTCAAAGCTACCCCGAAACTAAAATTTCAACTCAACAATTCAACGCTAAAGTACTCTTGCTACAAACCACAATCGCTCCTAAATTCACCAAGGTTTCAAAAATTACACCTACACCCCCAAATTCACAACAACTCAATCAAAACACTTCCAAATCGAAAACCCAACTTCCTCAACACCACACAAATCAAAATCCACACTTCTTGACTCAAAATCAACCCACAAACTTCACCAAAATTCACAACTCAACACATTCAATCAATTTCTCAAATTCAAAACATTAACAAACCAAAATGATCAAATTAAAGGCTGGAGAACTCGAAATCTTACCAATCCCGTGATGAATGCACCACCAATCTCACCAATTTTGGCCCAAATTGCAAGATCCCCAATTTTTGAAAACCTAGGGTTTCCAAAATTTTCTTCAAAACTTCGCAAAAATCCCTGACAAAGTGAGTTGATTTAGTGTTTGTGAGGGTTAAGGAGTGAAGTATAGGGACAGAAATTCACTGGAGAATCTTTGGATTGAAGGTAGAAGTGTTTGGCTCTTGAGTGAGTTCTGAAACTTTTCACGAAAAAAAAAAAAGAATGACTCGAGTATATATAGAAAACAGACTTCACCACAGGGAAGTTCTTTAGTCAATTGCAAAACCCAGTTGATGCCATGGCGAAGAAAATTTCTTGCCGTGACGAAAAAATGCAGTGAAAACATCGCTGCGGCGAAATTTCCTTAGCACAATTCCGCAATACCGTTTTTGCCGCGGTGAAAAATTCCAGGGAATACAATGCCTCGGCGAAGAATGAACTTCGCCGTAGCGAAGTTTGGAACTTTTCGAATCCAATTTTGTGCAAAGTGTCCATCGCCACGGCGAAAACTGGAAATTTCTGCTTTTTCGCCATAATTCGATCGTTCACCTGAAACATCCAAAAACAACCGAGATTAAATTTATCCTAAATCATAAAACAACTAAACAAATTCAAAAACAACAAACAAATAAACAACAAATGAAAACACTTGGGTTGCCTCCCAAGAAGCGCTTGTTTATAGTTGGAAGCTGCACTTTCTCAAGTTATCATTCCGGAATGTCAAGTTGGACGGGTAGTGACTTGCAACTCATCGCCCCATCAATGTATGGATTCAATCTTTGTCTATTGACCTTAAATGTGCCTTTTTCTTCATGGGAAACCTCCATTGCTCCGTATGGGTAGACTTCGGTAACTATGAAGGGTCCGGACCATCTAGACTTAAGTTTTCCAGGAAAAAGCTTAAGTCTAGAATTGTACAACAAAACTTTCTGACCCACTTCAAAGTTCTTCTTCGCGATATGCTTATCATGCCATCTCTTGGTCTTTTCTTTGTAAATCCGGGCATTCTCATACGCTTCATGATGAAACTTGTCCAGTTCATTCAATTTCAGCATCCTTTCCTCCCCAGCAGCTCGTAAATCCATGTTTAGCTGCTTGACTACACAATATGCCTTATGCTCGAGTTCCACCAGCAAGTGAGATGCTTTCCCATATACCAACCGGAACGGAGAAGTACCAATTGGAGTCTTGAATGCAGTGCGGTATGCCCATAATGCATCATCTAACTTCCGTGACTAATCCTTCCTGGATGCATTGGCTGTCTTCTCTAAAATTCTTTTCAACTCTCTATTCGACAGTTCCACTTGCCTGTTGGTCTGAGGATAGTATGGTGTGGCCACTCTATGTTTCACTCCATATTTTCCCAACAGAGCATCAAATTGCCTATTGCAAAAATGCGATCCTCCATCACTGATGATTGCCCGTGGTACTTCAAATCTTGAGAAAATGTTCTTTCTCACAAAGTTAACCACCACCCTGGCATCATTGGATGGTAATGCAACTATTTCCACCCATTTGGACACATAGTCCATAGCCACTAAGATGTACATATTTCCAAAAGAATTTGGGAAAGGACCCATGAAGTCAATTCCCCACACAACAATTCAACAACCAGAATGTTATTCAACAACATCTCATCTCTCCTTGAAATATTTCCACTTCGTTGACATTGATCACATTCCTGAACTACCCGGAAGGCATCCTTGAATAGGGTTGGCCAATAAAATCCAGATTGAAGAACCTTGGCCGTTGTCCTAGTTCCTCCAAAATGACCACCCACTTCCCTCTCTTGGCAATGCCGTAAAATACTCTCCATCTCCTCTTTCGGGACACACCTACGTATCTGATCAGCATAGTGTTTATACAGAAATGGTTCTTCCCAGAAATAATACTTCAAGTCAGAGAAAAACTTCCTCTTCTGTTGGAAAGTCATGCCATTTGGGAGCACTCTCGATGATAAATAGTTTGCAATATCTGCATACCATGGTGCTTCTTCAACTCTTATCAATTTCTCATCCGAGAAGGTCTCTTTAATTTGAGTTTCCTCTTCACTTCCCTGGGTTGGTCGTTCAATACTTGTCAAATGATCCGCCACCACATTTTTTGACCCCTTTTTATCTCGGATCTCCAACTCAAACTCTTGTAGTAATAGGATCCATCTTATCAGCCTTGGTTTTGCTTCTTGCTTTGCCAACAAATGCTTGAGCGCTGAATGATCTGTGTAGACTATCACCTTAGCACCTAGCAAATAAGAACGAAATTTGTCAAATGCAAACACAATGGCTAACAGCTCTTTTTCAGTCGTGGTGTAATTCAACTGTGCATCAGTAAGTGTCTTGCTAGCATACTAAATTACATGCAAAACTTTGTTCTTCCTTTGTCCTAAAACTACTTCTAATGCAAAATCACTAGCATTACACATCAATTCAAAAGGTAGTCCCCAATCGGAAACTGCAATAATAGGTGTAGATACTAATAATTTCTTAAAAGTTTGAAAAGCATGCATGCATTCATCATCAAAATCAAAAGAGACATCTTTAATCAGTAAATTGTACATGAGTTTAGAGATTTTAGAGAAATCCTTGATAAACCATCTATAGAACCTCGCATGCCCTAAGAAACTCCGGACTGCCTTAATGTTTGCAGGTGGTGGCAACTTCTCAATCACTTTTGTTTTGGCTCGATCCACTTCAATGCCATCCTTTGAAATTCGGTGACAGAGTACAATTCCTTCCTAAACCATGAAATGGCATTTCTCCCAGTTGAGCACCGAATTTGTATCCTGACAATGCTGTAAAACAAATGAGAGATTAGATAAGTAGTTATCAAAAGAAGAACCGAAAACGGAGAAGTCATCCATGAAGACTTCTATGAATCGTTCCACTATGTCACCAAAAATTGACATCATGCATCGCTGGAAGGTGGCCGGTGCATTGCATAACCTAAAAGGCATCCGTCTATACGCAAAGGTGCCATAAGGACAAGTGAATGTTATCTTCTCTTGATCTTCAGGAGTAATGGAAATCTGATTATAACCTGAAAAACCATCCAAGAAACAATAATAAGCATGGCTTGCCAATCTTTCCAACATTTGATCGATGAAGGGAAGTGGAAAATGTTCCTTCCTTGTCGCTTCATTCAGTTTCCTGTAATCAATGCACACCCTCCAACCCGTGAGTGTCCTAGTTGGTATCAATTCATTGCTGTCATTCTTAATCACCGTGATACCTCCTTTCTTTGGAACCACTTGCACTGGGCTTACCCATGGACTATCTGAAATAGGATAGATTATGCCTGCATCTAAAAGTTTCACCACTTCCTTCATAGAAGGATTCAATCTCTGTTGTGGTTGCACTCTAGGTTTGACATCATCTTCCATGAGTATCTTGTGCATACAGAAAGATGGAGAGATACCCCTAATGTCCGATATGGTCTATCCAATTACTGATTTGTGCACCCTTAACACCCGAATCAACCACTCTTCCTCTAATTTACTCAGCTCTGCGTTGATGATCATTGGAAAAGTTTCTGATTCACCAAGATACACATATTTGAGGTGAGAAGGTAAAGGCTTCAGTTCAAGTTTTGGAGGTTCTTCCTTTCTTGCCTTTTCCTTATTCTTTTCAATGTCAAATTCTCCAAATTCTGGATCTTGACTTGCGATTATCGAGTGAAGTGCTTCCAAAAGTCTAGCACACTCATTCTTTGCCGGCTCATCTACGTTTTTTGTTGGGCAATGCAAGCTTCTAAAGGTAGTTGAGGGGTGTTCTCTTCAATGGAATCGGCTACTAGTCTATCCACCAAGTCCACACTAAAACATGAATCAGACTCTGATGGAAATTTCATGGCCTCAAACACATTGAATGTCACCATTTCATCCTGAACCCTTAACAACAATTTTCTTTCTTGCACATCAATTAGGGCTCTTCTGGTGGCAAGAAATGGTCTCCCCAAGATGAGAGGCATTTCCTTGTCCTCTTCCATATCCAGCATGATGAAATCCGCTGGAAAGATGACTTTGTCCACCTTGACCAATACATCTTCCATTATGCCCCTCGGATGCTTGATGGATCTATCTGCAAGCTATAAAGAAATGGTCATTGGCTTCACTTCGCCAATTCCTTGTCTCTTGAAAACAGAAAAAGGCATTAGGTTTATGCTTACACCTAGATCACATAAAACTCAATCAAAAGTAATATCTCCTATAACACAAGGGATAGTGAAACTCCCTGGATCTTTGAGTTTCAGTGGCAGCTTCTTCTATAGAATGGCACTACACTCTTCCGTAAGCATCACTATTTCCTTCTCTTCCAACTTTATTTTGTTCGACAGAATTTCCTTGAGGAATTTTGCGTAGCTCGGCATCTGCAAAAGGAATGTTAATATGCAGTTTTTTAAATATTTCAATGAATTTTGTAAACTGCTAATCCTGATTTTTCTTTCTAAGCCTCTAAAGAAAAGGCACAAGAGGGGTGTGATGTGCCAACTCTGGTGCAATCTCGAGAAATGGCAATTTTTCTTTCTTTTGCTTTTGTCTCTCTTCCTTTTTTTGTTCAACTTCCCTGGAACTCGTTGGTTTCTCTTCAACGATGATCTCTTTGTCGACTTCTTCATCAAAATCTTCCTTATCCTTTGGTAGGCTTTCTTCTTTCCTTGTTTGTTCCACCTCTTCCAAGACTGTTCCACTCCGTAGTGTTATTGCATTCGCTTGTTCACGTGGATTTGTCACTATGTTGCTTGGTAGGGAACCTTGTTGTCACTCATTCAATTTTTCTGCTATTTGCCCCACCTGTATCTCAAAGTTCCGAATGGACGCCCTTTGGTTTCTGAAAGTTGCCCTTGTCTCACTCATGAAACCTGTGGTCTCCTGCATGAATTTCTCGAACATATCCTCCAATTTTGACAATCTCTGCTCCCCTGGTTGATTATTCACCCCCACTTGATTGTTTGGCATCGTTCTTTGGTTTCATTGGTTATTCTGCTGATTTTGATTGCCCCAAGACAAGTTTGGATGATTCTTCCAACTAGGATTATATGTGTTGGAATAAGGATTGTTCTGTTGTCTTTGATTTCCTGCCAAGTAATTAACTTGTTCTGATGATGATGAAGCTGAAGAAAAAGTGTTCCCCACTTGACATTCATTGCTCATGTGGTTACCTGCACAAAAATCACAAGTTAATTGAGGTGCTTGAATAGAATTCACTTGCATACCTTCCAATTGCTTCTGAAGTGCTGTAAGTTGGGTTGAAATAGCCGTGTATGCATCAACTTCATGAAGACCCATAGATTTCTTCGATTGCATCCTCTCATTTTGTCTTTGATAGTTGTTACTTGCCAGAACTTCAAGCAACTCATAAGCTTCTTCAGGTGTCTTGTTTTGCAATGCTCCTCCCAATGCTGTATCCACCATCGTTTGCATATTAACCATCAACCCATTATAGAACGTTTGGACTTGATCCAAACTGGCAAACTATGGTGTGGACACCTCCTCAGTAGTTCCTTGTATCTTTCCCAAGCCTTATATAGTGATTCAGACTCTTCCTGTAGAAACGATGTGATATCATTTCTCATCTTTGTAGATTTTGCTGGAGGAAAGAATTTGGTTAGGAACTTCTGTGCTAATTCATTCCAGGTTGTGATCGTTCCTGGTGGTAGTGCCATTAACCAGCCCTTTGCTTTATCCCTTAATGAAAAAGGGAACAATCTCAATCTGATGGCGTCATCTAACACTCCATTTGACTTGAAGGTATCGCAGATCTCTAAAAAGTTTGCAATGTGAAGATTTGGATCTTCCTTCAAATCTCCCTTAAATCGTATCGATCGCTTGGATCATCGGATGATTGTTCGGCTTTATTTCGAAGTTGTTGGCTTGTACTGCTGGTCTAGTTATACTTGAACCACTGCCATCAACCGTGGGAACTGAGAATTCCCTCAACAACTATAGCCTCTCGATCTCTTCTCTCTTTGTTAAGTCTTCTTATGGTTCTTTCAATCTCTGGATCAACAGGAACCACTGACTGACGTCTAGCTCTTCACATAAACTGCACAAAAAGGGAGAAAGCGTGAGATCACAAGCTAACAAAAAAGAACAGCAAAAATTAAACTATTAAACAATTAAAACAAAAATTAAACTCCAATCTAGGTAACACAAGAAAAGTTCAATGTTAACATAAAAAAAAAAAAAAAATCAATACCCAGCAACGGCGCCAAAAACTTGATGCGTTGTAACTATAACATGCAATGTATAACAAGTGCACTAGTCGCAAAAGGTAATAAAGTGATAAGTAAAGTAACAAACCATGTGTGACTTATCGTATGACATTATGGTAAGTACTAATAATATTTTAGTTATAACATGTAACAATATTTTAATGATTCTAAAGAATATTAACAAACTATGTGTAACTTATCGTATGTTATAAAAACAATTGGTGGTAGCAAAAACATTACTGATATTATTATGCTGTACAACGTTGGAATTATTAATTGGTATGGATTGACGACTTAGTAAAGAGGGTAGATTTAGGGCTATATTAGTTGAGGGATAAGGTTTTCTTTGGTGTTTTTTTATCCGTTTAGAGAAGCATCCTATACACGCATTTGTTTTGCATATTTCTTTATTTCCTTTAAACTTATTGGAATAGTGATTATTGGAGGGTAAAAAGCGTGTAGAATAAGGACTTGACACGTGTCCCAAAAATGGGCCATCACCTAGCAGAGGAAACTTATAAGGGAAGAATGAAAGCCTCGTTTCCCAAAGCTAGGTGCCCACTTGCATGAAGAGAGCTTCACCAGTAAGAATGCTATCCAATCTTCTTTCCACGTGTTCGCTTGCATGAGGATTACTTAATTCATCAAAATAAGAATGCAGCGCTCCATGCCCAGTTGCACGTAAACTACTTCACACCCAAGATTACCCACAAAACATTATAAATAGGGGGTCCTCGCCCCACACAAGGGATATCAACATCTTTTTTGTAATGCTTTCTTTCTAGCTAGTATATTCGTAAAATAATCACTAAAACTCATTAAAAATATATATAAGAAAATACACATATATATATACGAGTAATAAAGTATGGGCCCATATTTAATTTTTCTTTATAAACAAATATTTACAAAATGTTCTAAAAAATAGCAACTTGACCGTGTAGCCCGACCCTTCCACTACGTGACGTTCCGAGCGACCGCAACTCACCTATTACCTGCAAAACATTAAAAACAACGGAGTGAGCACTAATGGCTCAGTAAGTAAACCCACTATGCTACCCTTCTCTCTCTCCGTTGCTTAAAATTCCAAATTTTCTTTCCTTACATCACATTTCCCGATTATTCTATATTCTTTCCCTGTTCTTCTCTCTGTTGTTTCTCTATTCTTTCTCTGTTTTGCTCTCTGTTTTCTAAATTTTTCACTACCCATGATAATGAGCATGGTATTATGCATATTCATGATGCAAATGCACAAATGCATAAATTATGCATTTTCTTTTCTATTTTTCTTATTCTGTTTTCTTATTCTATTTTCTTTATTTCTTTCTTTCTTTTCTAATCTTTCTTTCTATTCTTTTCTAGTCTTTCTTTCTATTCTTTTCTAGTCTTTCTTTCTATTTTTTTTTTCTTTCTTTTCTATTCTTTCTATTTTTTTTCTTTTTTTTCTATTCTTTCTATTCTTTCTTTCTATTCTTGCCGATCGGACTTGGTTGAGGCATGGATTTGGAGCCTTGGCCGTGTGAGTGAATTCTCTAATTCTGGGTACAATCCTCATTCACACACACTTCTAACGGATTGTACATTTCTTCTTTCTGAATTCTGAGGCCGCTCACTAAAGGCGGCGTGCATGTGGGACTATATCACTCACGGCTCCCCATCGCAACAACCTTCTCTTCTTTTTATCTTTTTTTACACTTCTTTAAGAAAAATTCAGATTTGAATATCTTTAATATTCTCATTTCTTTCTATTTTCTCTTTAACATATGTTAGGGCCTTTTCATGCTCTTATGAATATGTATGTATGTAGATGGTTTCATGCTTATAATTCTTTCTAGCTTCACATATAATTCTTTCTAACTTCACATATTTAAATGCAATTATGCATTATGGAATGCAAACATGTCCTTCTCTACCATCTACAAACACATCCCAAGGTAACACATAATCATACTCATACATGCACTTCTCCTTGGCATTTCATCAAACAATTCATGTGCACAAATCAACACTAATTTAGCTACACTTTTATCTCTATTTTAGGCCACCAAAAATTTGGAATAAACTCCTCCATAATTAACACCAAATCTGCCCAAAATACACACTTCAAAATTTTCACTTCAATTCTTCCAAATCTCATCCAAACATTCATCAAATAACAACTACACCAACACAACTTCTCATGGATATGTTCTAATCATTATTCAACACCAAATCCATCAACAATTCTACATATAACACATATATATGCATAAAGAAAGTTCTCTACATAACATAACTTAAATCATACTTAGGGTAGGATTTACTTACCTTTGATATGAGCAAATTCAACCCTTTAAGAATCTCCTTTGATCAAACTCTCTTCCTCTGAAATCCTATGAGCATAAACCATCAAAATCAACACCTTAAAAACTAAAATTCACTTCTTAGTGCAAGGATCTTACCTATAGAAGCTTAAGATTGAAAATCCACTCAAAAACACCAAAAACCTTTGAATTTCCTTTGAAGAAGAATTGAAGAATTTGAGAGAATATGGAGGTGAAAGTGGCGTGCAAATGGGTAAGAGTGGCTAGGGTTTCACCCTCAATTTGATATAACATAAAAATTATATATTAGTTTCCCATTCTGCCCTTGCACTTTCTTTAAAATTTCATCTATGTCCCTTAGTCAATTACCATAATACCCTCATTTTTATTGCATTCTCCATGAAATTCTATCTCTTTTCACTCCCCACAATTTCAACTAATTTTGAGTGAAAAGACCATTTTACCCTTAATGCAAGTTTAAGGCATTTTCTTCACATTTTCCTTAAAATAGCCTTAGCAAAAATCAACTAAAGACATAAGAACATAAATTAAATTACGTACCTCCATGTGGGCATTACATTTTTACTATAAGAGCAAATTCTCTTTGTAAACCCATTGATGCTTTGTAACTACAACATGCAATGTATAGCAAGTGCATTTGTCGCAAAAAGTAATAAAGTGATAAGTAAAGTATCGTTCCCACGAGGATTGTTGTTAAGCACTGATTTTTCTAATTGTTGACAAGTTGAAGAGAACGAAAATGTTGGATTGACGGGAGAATTTAAGCTAAATGAAAACAAAACTTACTGCGTACTTAAAAGGCTAATTAATAACAGTAAAACTAATTCGAGATAAAATATCAATTAAAGCAAACGGTTAGGGTTTTGACTTCACTAGGATTCTATGAATTAATCTAAGAACTATGCTACCTCTGCACTCACATGCACGGATTATAAATCGAACTTCCTAATGTGTAAAACATACCTTCTCAGGTATATTTTCCTACTTTTCCCTATTAAGCTTTCGCATCCGACAATTTGAAGATTAATAGATTCAAGTTCATTAAAGCTAATGGAATTCTAAATTGATTTCATTGATTCTCAAACCTATCTCTAGCGTTCAATACAACAATGGTGATTACCCTAAGAAGCTCATACATGATTCATTTCTCAATCTCATCATGTTCAACAAATAAATTCAATAAAAACAAGAATAATCACACAATCCATGCAATAGAATGTAAAAGCAACAATAATCTATTGATTAACCATAGAAATCCTAATTACATAAAAACCCTAACCAAAGTGATTAGTTCATAATGAAATTAAAACAAATCAAATTAAAAACAGTAAACATAGCATTCAGCATGTTGGAATAAAGAAAGAGAACAAAAATCTTCCCTATTTGATGAATCCCAAAGAGTTCAATCTCAAATCCACCTCCAATCTTCTCTCTTTTCTCCCAAAATGTCAAACTCCCAATAAAAAGATTAAGTTTTCTTTATATAGGCGGTCCAAAAACCTAAAACTTTCGCCTAAAACAAAATTGTGCGTTTTAATAAAACTGGACTTTGCAGACTTCGCCGCGGTGAAGAATAAACTTCGTCGCAGCAACAAATTCCCGAGAGCTTATCGTCGCGGTGAAGAAAGAACTTCGGCACGGCGAAATGTTCTGCACCATTCTTGAAATTACGGAATTGCCCTCCGCTTGCTTCCTTGCGTGAATCTTCAATCTTTCGTGCTCTCCAATAGGACCAAGCTTCATAGTGCTTCAAATCTACGTCATAATTTCCCCGAATCCTGAGATTCGCTTGCTTTCAGGTCCAGAAACTCAATTCCGCTATTTATTTGCTCAAAGTGCACGTTTTGGCTTGAAACATAAAACATATGAAATTACGTTGCAATTCAGGCAAAAATGACATAAGAAGTATCCAAAATCCGGCTAAAAAGCCTCAACCAAACAATATAATCCTTGGAGTATCACCCATCAACAAAATAACAGTAGACGTAGGAATTGCTTATTGCTTTCGAACCACTTAAAAAATCGTTCTTGTCTACTTTTCATTTATTTTTACGTATTTATTGTTTAGCACACCAGTTAACTTCCACACATAAACCTCATTGAACCCATTGGTTTAGCATCATACCTACTATTTCACGATCTCTCATAGATCCTCTGTGTAAACTTTTCGAAGGCTTGCGTACATCTCATTGGTGCGAAAAATTACATGAACATTTTGGCGCTACAAGAAAGGACCTTCACTAAAGCTCTCCCTATTCACCAGCGACTACATCCTATGCCTATAATCAACTTATCAACATGGATAACATAAGAGCTAACTCCAAAGCCCCTGTAAATCAAGAAAGGGAAACAACTGAAATCATTTGCATCCCATTCCAAAGGAGATCTAATCTACCAGGCTCGAGAATGGGGCAGGAAATCCTCAAATGATGGACATGTTAGGGACGCTGACTACAGTCGTCCCAACATTGGTACAATGCCTGGGTGCCACTGCGAATATTTCAGAGGGAGAAAGGGAACACAACCAATATGGTGCCCCGCAGAGACGAGGCTCGAGAGGTCAACTACTGTGGTCTCCTCACAGCGTCTGCGCGTCATGGCACATCCTGAGAGTGGTTGCTGAAAATCATCAGCGACCCACGTGTGATCGCACCATACAATTAGAGCTAATCCTTAATCGCATTCTCCCATCCAGGGGACAGGTTCCACCTTACCACAGATGACCACGAGGTGCAGATATTAATCCACGACCTAAGATTGCTGATGAACAACTCACCGGAAATGACGTCCAGCAAGAGACTCTTTAGAGTAATTATCCACCACATATGAATGGCAACATATAGGGAAATGTATTTGATAGACTGGGAGGTGGAAGACTGTAAGGAAAGCGACCAGGTCTTGATTAGACTTGATTCTTGCGAGCGAAAACAAAAATTTACAACCATGGATCGTTCCTTAGAACCCAAAATCAGGGCATAGAAAATTACAGTTTATATTTATAAGAATCTGCAGAAAAATAAATCCAAAGGTTTAGATTCATACCCACGTTTGGAGGCTCCACCAATGTTGTCTCTGAACGTGTTTGCTATCGATCCAAGTATAGGATCGAACCAAGAAGTCCACACGAAGACAACCACCAAGAACCAAGGAGGGATTTGCTAGATCCTCCTTGGCCTTAAGAAATCAAGAAGAACAAAAAAAGAAAAGTTTGATTTTCAATCAAACAGTGAAAGTGGCATGGGAGAGTGTATAAGGGGCTATTGTGTTTTCTTTTTCTTTTTCAAAAGGCAAAATCAATTAATTAATTAAAACACACAAACACTATTCTTTTTATAGGCAAACCAAGTTACCCTATTCCCACATGGAATGGGCTTGGGCTCCAACCCAAACACCCCATGTTGCCAAACACTCCCAAATTAGATATTTTATTTATTTCATCATTATTTCAATTAAAAATCAATTAATATATATTTAATATATATATTAACATTTAACAATAATGATAATTTATTTGAATATGTGCGAACACACATTCAACCGTAATTCCACTTATTTAATTTTTAACAAATTAAATAAAAAGGCTACGACCTCAGCAAATTTAATTGCCTTTGTGAAATTACCAAAATACCCCTTCGCCCAAAAAAAGGCGAAAACGCCCTTCTTTCTTCTTGGCTCTTAAATTATCTTCTATGTGTGTGACCCATAGGCTCCTCATCATACCCGGTAGTGTATAGTATCGCGATTAACACCAATTAATCGTCTCACTAATACAGGACCAAGATTATGGTCCCAGTAGGCATCATGGCCACCCGATAGATTCGGATTGACAAAGTAGCTACTGTCAGCGATATGGTTACCGTACAATTCGATCCTTTCATCATACGTTATCTCGACGAGGCGAAGGCATAGAAATAGTGTCAACCTTCGGTTACTCTCGATATTATACGATCGTTCTGGACCAATGACCCTGTATTATAATGCGGATAGGGCAACAACTCAATCCCACTTTGTGGCCCACAGTTTTAGTGTCATTGCCATATCTTGAATTACGCCGTGAGATAACTTCTCCCGTGAGGAGGGGTGATGAATCCTCTGTCAATCCACCATAGTCTTGATACACTACTTGATATAGCCAATCACCACCGTCTTGTGACTCGAATGAAGCTGCGTTAGGCTAGTGTCAAGCTGTACCAATCGGTGCACAAGGCGCTCGGTAATCTCAAGTCTAAGGATCACATGCACCACCATTCGTTAGAGGATTTGTTCCATAGACACCTTTGGGGTTACCATCCATATGGAATCCTCTGGTGGGTCGATCGGTGAACTTCTTTGCGGTATATCCGCCTACAACAAGCACCCATGTGTTGCACCGGAGGTTGTCACCAAACAACCTTGACAAGTGAATCGATCACTACCTTTCGACAGGTCGTTCAACACTATGATAGCCTTACCGTATTATACGTGCCCTTACTTTAGAATAATATTGGGGAGTACGGCGTTTCTAGAATGGCCACCATATGTGCCTCATGGGGTTCTCACTATCAAGATTTGAAACACTTGATACCCTCGGGTCACAGGTTCTACCATTCTAAGGACATATATCAATACATATTGCAATAATAATGATTTACGCGATATAGAATAAAATGCCTTTTATTATTGATTAATGAACATTATTACAAAGAGTCAATTCCACAATAATTGATTGGCTCTAGGGCATCTACTCTAACAAAGACGTCATCAAAACTCGCGAGGTAGCTACCCTCGTCACCAAGAAGCAACCTTCGAAAATCACAGATGGCAAACAGAGGTCGCAGAAAGTAGTCTTCCTGCTAGGCAATAGTTAGAAGATTTGCAACGAGCTTTAGACGAGTTGTATGCAAGATAGGAGGAAAGAATTATAGGGCATGAGGGGTCCTTGTTCTCTTCTAAGATTCTGCGAGAGCCACTCCCCCCCAAATTTAGAGTGCCTGATTTCAAGGTTTTTTATGACTGTGGTGGCCCATAAGTCCATCTTGACGTGTTCAACGACTTGATAGAGTTGCACCAGGTCTTAGATCTAGCCAAATGTTGCTGCCTAGTAGTAACGCTGAGCATAGAAGTAAAAAAGTAGACCAGGTCGCTGCATGCAGAATCAATCACATCATGGTGACAATTAAGCGTGCAATTTCTCAAACATTTCCATGCTGCTAAGTTATCTTAGTGACATTCGACAAGATAAGGAAGAGATGTTGAAATCCTATCTAGAGCGGTTTAACTGCGAACTGAGTTGGGTGGCGAATGCCACCAAGGAGTCAATGCAAACCCTAATCATAGCGGGGTTTCATCAGCAAACAGATTTGTGGAAAGATCTGCAAGCTAAAGACCACGTGTCTTTAGCTCAATTCTATCAAATGGTAGAAAAATACCTCAGAATTGAGAATTCGATTCCTATGTTACAAGGTTGCGTTCCCAACGTTGCAACTAGAATTGGTGTCCAAATGGGTGATTACCCGGGTGAAGGGAAGAGAGTCGTTTTCTTGCAAAAAAACGAAGACAATCAAAGAGAAACATACAAAAAGCCTTAGGTGGACTTTAAGAGAAACCTTGCTCTGCTTCCTCAACTGCCTTACACGCCTTTGGCAGCACCAATAGAAGAAATATTTGCGGTCACAGATAAAGCCGGGTTACTACCATAACCCGCAAAAATAAAGACACCTCAGGAAAGGCGTAATACAAAGAAGAATTTCCGATATCATAGGGATATTAGACATACCACTAAAGAATGTTTCGCATTGAAAAATGTGATTGAGGACCTCATCCGCAGGGATCATTTGATAGAATATGTTAAAGGCCAAGCAAACTTAGGGGTAGATTGCAAAGGTCAACAACAAGCTAATGCGTCGTGACCTGAACGCTAGAAGAAGACAGTGTTATCTGCGTCATCTTCGGTGGACCCCACATAGGGGAAATTTGCGTTGCTCCTTAAACCTCTATGCTTGAGAAGCACGATCAGATCCTTATGTAAACGTAAATAGTCTCGGGCTATGACCTGCCAAGTGTCAACGAGTTGATGCTGAGCTTATCATCTCCATGGAGAAAGACGTGAGGTGGGTCCACCACCCTCACGATGACGCCCTGGTCATCACAGCTCGTGCAGGGAATCATAAGGTCCACAAAATGCTTGTAGATAATGGAGCATTGTAAAAATCCTATATTATCCTACCCTTGAGTAGATGGGCTTAAACGATAGTGCTCTTAAGCCGCTTGTGACTCCGCTCTATGGGTTCACCGGAGATCATATAGTCCCTTGTGGCCTAATCTCACTCCCTATTACATTAGGGGAGGAACATCAAGTGACAACGAAGGTCACCTTCTTAGTGGTAGATTGCCCATCTATATTCAACACAATAGTCGAGTGACTACTTCTGTAGAGCTTGAAGGTTGCGACCTCAATACACCATCAAATAATCAAGTTTCTTATACCTTAAGGGGTAAGGTATGCTAAAGGCTCCCAACAAGATTCTTGAAGTGCTATAACAAAGCCGTATAGATCGCTTCTCGAGGCTATCAATCCCAAACAATGATGGTAATCAGAGGTGACTCTCATCTAGAAATGGAGGAAATCATCAATTCGCAGATCATTGAAGGGGAAACTCCCAGTGGGCTAGTCAAGAAACTAACTAAGGTCGCAATCGATGAAAGCAACCCATAGTGCACTCTACAGGTTGGAAGCGACCTCAACGGATCCATCATAGAGGAGTTAGTCAATTTCCTCGAAGAAAACTAGGACATCTTTACCTGGACCCATAGCGATATGGTGGGCATCAATCCTGGGGTTATATGTCATCGTTTGAATGTCGACCATGATAAGCGACCTGTTCAACAAAAGAGGCGAGCCATGGACCTGAACGCTACAAAGGATTGAAAAATGAGGTGGATAAACTCTTGTCTATCGGGTTTATCCGAGAAGCTGACTACTTGCAATGGGTCGTGAACCTCATCTTGGTGAAAAAACCCAATGGCAAATGGTAGACGTGCATGGATTTCACGAACCTAAATCAGGCATGTCCAAAGGATGCTTTCCCATTAATGAGAATCAACCAACTTGTGGATGCGACCTTAGGACACGAGCTACTCAATTTCGTGGATGCATATTAAGGCTATAATCAAATCCTTATGTACAAATTTGACAAATATCATATCTCGTTCATTATTGACCAAAGGCTATAGTATTAAAGTTTATGTCATTCGGCCTGAAAAATGCTGGAGCCACCTATCAACGACTAGTGAACTCACACGTTCGCTAAGCAGATAGGGAAAACCATGGAGGTAGACGTGGATGACATACAAGTTAGTTAAATCCAAAAGTGCTTCGAAACATGTCAACCACCTCGACGAGACTTTCATCATTCTCTGAAGATACAAAATGAAACTGAACCCACTCAAATACACCTTTGGGGTTGGTTTAGGAAAACTTTTGGGCTTCATGGTTAGCCAGCAAGGAACTGAGGTCAATCCGAAAAAAAAATTCAAGCCTTGTTGAACATGAGTAACCCAACGAAGCCAAAACACATGCAAAGTTTAACTACGAGAGTGGCAACCTTTAGCCGATTTGTTCCAAAGGCTACTGATCGTTGTCTTCCTTTCTTTGAGGTCTTAAAAGGAAATAAGAGGTTTTAATGGATTGAAGAATGCAAACTAGCATTTTAGGAACTTAAGAGACACTTAGGACAACCTCCTCTACTCACGAAACCCATCCCGGGTGAAATATTATTGCTATATTTATCAGTCTCCTTACACACGATTAGCGCAACATTGGTCGGGGAAGAAGAAAAAATTCAATGGCTGAGAGATACAAAGTTTAATCCTTCGCAGGTGCATGAGTCACAATCGTAGCATAGTGCACGAGTAAGGGTTGATCCAACAGAGACTGGAAGTACTCTTGTGATCCTAGAAACTATGCCTTGTGAAAACAACAAGAATTGAAATAAACAAAACATAAAAACGACATTAAAGTAAACCTAAATCTAACTATCTACAAAGAATCCTAGGGCCTCTAACTCCATCATAATTATCAGTTACGTGTTCATCATCAAACTATTGTTCCCTCCACTCCATTATAGGGTGCGTACATCCTCGAGTTCAACCTAGTACTTTCATCATCTAAACAAGCTAGTGGCGTATAGCCTAGCCTAGATAACGAAGGAACCAATTCGCATAGACAAAAATCATCCATTCACAAAGCTAATCAAGATAAGTACGACGTCTCTCGTTTCTAAGGTATTGCCGCGACTATTCAGAATAACCTAGTGTTTCCATCAACTAAACTAGCTAGTGCCGTATAGCCTACTCTAATTATGAAAACCCATTAAGTACAAGACAATTTTAAAGACAAAAACCAATGTATACTTGGGCAGGGCTACAAATCAATCATTCCACACACAATCTTGTCTCATACAATCAATTAACTAACATCAAGGTTGATCAAGCCCTAATATCAACTAAAGATTGAATTAAATGCAATGAATGAATTTAGAACATAATAGAATGGATCAAACAAATACAATAACAATAAAACACAAGCCTTCGATTAGATTACATCAAATCCCTTGAAAAACAAACTAACTACATGAAAGAAAAAAGAAGATTATGTTATAGTAGATGCCCTAGAGCCAATCAATTGTTGTAGAATTTACTCTTTGTAATAATGTTCATTAATCAATAAAAGGCATTTTATTCTATATCGCGTAAATCATTATTATTGCAATATGTTTTCATATATATCCTTAGAATGGTAGAACCGTGACGAGTGTATCAAGTGTTTCAAATCTTGGTAGTAAGAACCCTATGAGCACAAATGGTGGCCATTCTAGAAACATCTGTGACCCCGGTATTATTCGAAGTAAGGGCACAGATAATCGGTAAGGCTATCATAATGTTGAGCGACCTGTCGAAAGGTAGTGATCTCACTTGTCAAGGTTGTTTGGTGACAACTTTGGTACAATACATGGGTGCTTCTTTGAGGCGGATATACCGTAGCAAGTTCATTGATACGACCCGTCAAAGGATTCCATATGGATGGTAACCCCGGTGTCTATGGAACAAATCCTTTAACGAATGGTGGTGTATGTGATCCTTAGACTTGAGATCACGGAGCGCCTTGTGCCTTGGAGGTGGTGCAGGTTGACACTAGCCTAGCAGTTATATTAAGAAACTATCAATACGGTGGTCATTGACTACATCAAGGAGTGTATCAAGACTATGGTGGATTGATAGAGGATTCATCACCCCCTCAAGAGGAGAAGTTATCTCACGGCGCATCGGTATATGGCAATGACACTAAAGTGGCCCAGGCCTGTGGGATTGAGTTCGTTGCTCTATCCGGTTTATAATAGAGTCATTGGGTCAAACTAAATATATAATATCGAGAGTAACCGAAGGTTGACACTATTTATATGCCTTCGTCTCGTAGAGATACAATATGATGAAAGGATCGAATTGTACGGTAACCATATCGTTGTGAGTAGCTACTTTCTTGAATCAAGAATCTATTGGGGTTGCCATGATGCCTTGTTAGGGGCCAATCTTGAGTGCGTGGTATTAGTGAGACAATTAATTGGTGTTAATCGCGATACTATACTGCCGGTACGATAGGAGGCGTGGGTCACACACATAGAAGATAATTTAAGAGCCAGGAAGATAGAAAGGCGTTTTCGTCTTTTTGGGTGAAAGGGTATTTTGGTAATTTCATAGTGCAATTAAATTTGCTGAGGTCGTAGCCTTTATTTAATTTGTTAGAAAAATTAAATAAGTGAAATTACGTTTAAATATGTGTTCGCACATATTTAATTAAATCATCATTATTGTTAAATGTTAATTAAATATTAATTGATTTTTTAATTGAGATAATGATGATATAAATTAAAATATCTAATTGGGAGTATTTGGCAACAAAGGGTGTTTGGGTTGGATCCCATGCCCATTCCATATGGGAATAGGGCAACTTGGTTTGCCCATAAAAGGAATAGTGTTTGTGTGTTTTGATGATTATTAATTATTTTTGCCTTTTGATTAAAGAAAAAAAAAAAACACAACACAACCCATTCTCTCTCCCACGCCAACTTTGGTTTGTGCCAAAATCATTGTTTTTCTTCTTGATTTCTTAAGGCCAAGGAGGATCTAGCAAATCCCTCCTTGGTTCCTTTTGCGATTGTCTTCGTGGACTTCATGGTTCGATCCTACACTTGGATCGGTAGCAAACACGTTCAGAGACAATATTGGTGGAGCCTCCAACGTGGGTATGAATCTAAACTTTGATTTACTTTTTCTGTAGATTCTTGATGTAAAACATAAACTGTAATTTCTGTGCCCTGATTTTGGGCTTTAAGGAATGATCCATGGTTGTAAAAATTTTTGTTTTCCGTTGCGCAACCGGGTTGTTTCCTAACAGTGGTATAAGAGTCTGGGGTACTAGATTTTACAGTTTTTATGAATGGTTGATTACATGTGTTTGTTGATAACATGTTGCCTTGATGAATCTGCCATGAAAACCCTAGTTTTTGTTAAATCTGAAAAATCTGTAAATCTACTGTTGATTGAATGATTCAAATGATAAAATGGTTTAATAATGTGTTGATCGATGTTATATTGGTTGGTTGATATCCTGGTTGAACGTATGTGCCGATTTGATTTGGATTCGTGATATTACACAAAAAACTACAAAAACGCGAATTGTACGATTTGATTTGGATTACAGAATTTGGGAAATTTTCGCCGTGGCGAAGATAAAACCTTTGCCGCGGCGAAGTCTGTAGCTTTTCCCAATTTCTGTTTTTCGCGAAAGGAATGAACTGCAGTTTTTTTTAAGAACCTATAAAGCCAATAATCATTCTGCACATTTAATAGGGTAATTAATAAATAACCCACCCAATTCAAAAATTGATTGTTTTTTTAAATATATGCTATGTACTTGTTTGTATATTGCATGGTGCCCGGTACATGAGCTTTAGTCCTAAGGGTGAATGTTTTAAATTATTTTGGGTATGCATGGTTGTAATATTTTAAATAAGGCCTGCCTGTCCTGCCTTCTCTCCTCTTCTCGATGTACATTCTTTTCTCATCTTATTCCCCTCGAATGTAAATCGAGGTTTCTAAATTTGTTGATGTAAAATTAGTTTTAGATTAATTTTATAATAAATTTAGAATGATGCTTTTGTAATGTACTTGACGACGGATCAAGGAAGAGACGATCATACTTGAAGATTGAAGTTTTTATTACAGGACCCCTAGGTGACCCACTGATTCCTCTAGGCTCGAGGAAATCGGTTTTAGTTGGGCCATGTACCGGCACGTTTAAATTTTTGCTTAGAATGCATGCTATGGTTGAATGTTGAATAATATGCTAAACAATGTCATTCTAACAAAGATAATAATCTGATGAGACATTAAATAACAAACCCCTCAACTAAAGTATATTAAGTCACGTAAGCCTTCCATCACCATGGTTTTAATCAAACCACTGTTCGTCGAAACCTTGTTCGCCAAAGCGAAGGGTACACTTCTACCAGTGGGAGGTTAAAATGCATTGGAGTTTTTCCTTTATGGTGATGGGTCAACTTAAAATGACGGTTTTGCTTGTTCGCCAAAGCGAAGGTTGATAAACGCGTCATAGGCATAGTAGAGCAGTACACATATTGTGTGTGCGTGGTGACATGTAGTGTCCACTCTGCTGGTACTGAGAATCACACTTGAGGAAAATGGTTGGAGCCATTGGATTGTGTGATTGGCTTGTTAGGCGTTTTCACATTTTGAGGTTGATAGTGGGAGCTATCAGGCGGGTGTGAGTAAGTTTGTTGGCCTACCTAATCAACTCATTTTTGGCTTGTTCGCCAAAGCGAAGGTTTGAAATGGGCAAGATGGGATCTCGGTCCACTAGGAAAGCCAACGGGCTTTCCTGAGTTAATAGTGAGGGCTATTGGCTTAAGTAAAATAGTGGGAGCATCATTTAATAAAAGACCATATTAAATAATAATGAACTTTATAATAACTTTATCTTTTCTGCAATTGTAGATTCACCAAAATGAGCATTATGAACTGCGACCGATAATCGAAAAGAAAGAAAACAAGTTGGATGGATCCAATTTCTCGGCTGTATCGTAATCTTCGGATTATACTCAAGTCAAAAAAGAAATTGTATATCCTTGAAAAAGCCATACATGGTGAGCCGATCTGATGCCACTCAAAGGGGAAGTTAAGGACACTTATAAAAAGTTCCTTGATGATGCGATAGCGTTCAATGCTTGATGTTAGCATCGATGACACCTATCTTCAAAAGCGGCATGAGAATATGGATGCTTCTTCCCATTACTCTACACCTCAAGGAGGCTATTTGAAACAAATGCTCGACATGAGGAAGGTACAAGGTGTAAAAACAAAAACTTTGTTTGGGAAGGGGTCGTCATTGAGGGTGCCCAAGTTGGTCCTCATGTGCTCAAGATGATCGAGCACATAAAGAGGCTTAAGACTTTGGGATATGGCTTGGATGCGAATTACAAATGGATTTATCTGCAATCCTTTTGCCCCAGAATCTTATGCTCCAGTTCATAATGAATTTCAATATGAACACGATGGAAAAAGAAAAACCGTCGTTAACTTCGAACATGCCCGGGGAGGATCGCAGAGGCAAGGGACTTGAAAAAGGGGGTCTAAAGCCTATTTTTCTCGTTGCCCCGGCAAAGCAAAGGGCCAAAGGCCAGTACGGCAGGGTAAGACCAAGGCCAAACCCTTCCCTTGCCCAAGCCCAAAGACAGCTCTTGGGCGAGAGCGGCATGGGTTGGGGAAGGGCAAGGTAGTCTGCTTTTGTGGCAAGCTCGCCCAAACCCGGAGGAAACAACTGCAAGGATTTCCTCGTAAGTAAGTAAAGAAGTCAAAGGCTACGACTTGTGGTATTTATATGATTGAGATTAATTTCTCTCCTTAACATCTTGGGTCATTGACACAAAGGGATGTGGTACTCACATTTGTACGATCAGCGAGGGGGACTAAGCAGAGTAGAGTGCTCGCCAAGGGAGGGAGGTGGACCTACGAGTTGGAAATGGAGCACATGTGGCTATATTGGCTGTAGGGACTTACTGTTTATCTTTGCTTATGGGCTTATTATTGGAACTACATAATTGTTATCACATACCTTCTATTTCTAGAAATATTATTTCAGTATCCGCTTTGGATAATAAAAGGTATCATTTTGAGATATCTAATGGATTGTTGTCCTTTAGTTTGAATGGTATTCTATTTGGAATTGCAAGGTTATATAATGGATTATATGTTCTTGGATTTAAACAATAAAGATATTCTCAACATTGAAACCAAGAAAGCTAAACATAAGCGATCAAAAACCCGGATATATCTCGGCATTGTAGATTGTGTCATGTTAATAAGACTCACATTGCAAAACTTCAAAAGGATGGAGTTTTGGACCCTTTTGACTTTGAGTCATTTGAGGTATGCGAGTCATGCCTGTTAGGCAAGATGGCCAAGTCTCCTTTCACAAGACAAAGTGAAAGACTCTGCCGACTGTTAGGCATCATCCATAGTGATGTATGTGGTCCTGTTGAGGTTGAAGCCGAGGTGGATATTCATACTTCATCACATTTCTTGATGATTTTTAGTAGATATGGCTATGTCTACCTTATGAGACATAAATCTGAAGCCTTTGACAAATTCAAGGAATTCAAGGGAATGAAGTCTGAGAATATGTTGGGCAAAAGTATTAAAGCTCTTGGTCGGATCGGGAGGGAGGTGAATACTTAAGCTCAGGGTTTTTAGAATACTTGAAGGAATGTGGGATAATATCACAACTCATCCCTTCTTATACACCCCAACA
Organism: Pistacia integerrima; assembly: GCA_026225825.1. NCBI lineage: Eukaryota > Viridiplantae > Streptophyta > Magnoliopsida > Sapindales > Anacardiaceae > Pistacia > Pistacia integerrima. The sequence continues at coordinate 17,467,204 of CM047742.1, read as the reverse complement.
CAATGGAGTGTCAGAAAGGAGGAACAGGACCTTACTTGACATGGTTAGGTCCATGATGAGTTTTAGTGATTTACCTGCATCGTTCTAGGGTTATGCCCTAGAGACTGCGACTCATATTTTGAACCGTGTGCCATTAAAGTCTGTAGATAAGACTCCATATAAGCTATGGAGTGGGCGAAAGCCCAACTTGTCTTATCTAAGGAATTGGGGTTGCGAAGCTTATGCTAAGAAATTGACTTCGAACAAGCTGGGCCCAAAATCTTGTAAATGTATATTTGTGGGGTATCCAAAAGAGACCAAAGGATACTATTTCTACCACTCAGAAGAGCACAAAATTTTTGTTGCTCGATGCAGGGTGTCTTCACTAAGTAAAGGGAATATTTTCTAAGAAGTACTAGTGGGAGAAAAGTAGAACTTCGATGAAGTTCTAGAACCCACAGATATACTAGATGAAGGGCACGGGATGATGTGCCCACGGAGTGGTTGACCATCATGAGGGAGGTTACTCCATAACTTATGGAACAAAGTGAACCACCTCGGGTAACACGGGGGAGCTACGTAGATGCAGAGAGTCGTCTTGAGCGAGAATACGGTTATCTCGTGACTCAACATGGTGGCGTACTAGTCTACAAGACAATGAACCCGGAGAACCTACGAAGGCGTTTATATCGAGATCCAGTTACATTAAATGAAGTTATGAAATCGACATGGACTCCATGTACGGTATTCCAAGTGTGGTCTTTGGTGGAACCACTTAAAGGTAAAACCCATAGGGTGTAAATGGGTCTTCAAGAAGAAGACTGACATGGATGGCAACATGCATACTTATAAAGCATGACTAGTTGCCAAAGGTTTCAAACAAATTCATGGCATTGACTATGAAGAAACCTTTTTGTCGGTTGCCATGATTAAATCCATCCGGATGATGCTTGCAATTATTGCATATCATGACTATGAGATTTGGCAAATGGATGTCAAAACTACTTTCCTGAGCGGAAACCTTGAGGAGGATGTGTATATTACACACGATGGTTTCGTTCTTGATAGTCAAGCTAATAAGGTATGCAAGTTTGTAACAACTGCTGAAAACTAGTACAATGCATGCATAATAACAATAGAAAAGTTGGGCCCAAAGTTTTCTTTTCATTTCAATTCATATGTCTTTTATACACAAAGAAGTGTGATTTACAAAAAATTCACTTTAAAAGACAAAAACGGGGAAAGCTGTTGTTAGCTATTGCTCCTCGCTTTTTCTTGGCCCAGCGCCCTCCATTGCATCATCACCTCGATCCCCTGCATCCGCAAAGGAAAATAACAGGGTGAGCACAAAATAATGCTCATAAGTAAAACCCTCTCATCACCCATACGTACCCCCGTTATGTATAACTCTTAATTCTTTCCTTATACTATTCTGTTTCTATTCTGTTTCTACTAAACGGCCTGGCCATCTTCTTCAGGAGAACACTTCCGGATAAGCGTTCACACGGACCATCTCACTCTTCATGACTATCGGATGGAATTCACCACAGTACCAACCCGTTCTTAGTGACTACCGAGTGGGGATCACAAAGCACCTACTCGGTTTTCCTATTTCTCGGTGGAGGGGACCATAACACCTACCCGTTTCTCATGACTTTTGGGAGTAACGATCACCAAGCATTAACCGTCTTCTAGTCACGTCGGGTGATGATCACAAAGCATCAACCCACTTCTACTAAATGTTGGATGATGATCACAAAGCATCAACCCACTTATCTAACAACTAACCGGGTAGTGGTCACAAAGCATCTACCCACTTCTACTACTCATCGGGTGACGATCACAAAGCATCGACCCATCTCTAAGGGCTATTCGGGTGATGATCACAAAGCATCAACCCGATTCCCATAACTATCGGGTGATGATCGCAAAGCATCGACCCATCTATTCTACTCTTCTAATTCACTCTATTCTAGCATTTTTCATTCTCTCTACTCTTAGAGTAGTTGCATGCATCCACCAAGTTCTCTACTCATAGGGTAATTGCATACACAATTTTCCTACCCTTTCTTAGGTCACTTTTCAATGCACAATTAGTGCCTATGGATGGTTCATCTCCACTAATACACTTATGAAATGCCAACATGCAATGTTGCAAGAATTAATGTTCACTACTCATACTCAAACCTCTATTAGGCATTTCATCAAACAACTCATGTGCACTTTAAAACTCTACTATAGCAATGAGTCTAAATCTTTTTTCTAACCATCCAAAATGGGGAAAAACCCCCTTCACATAGCCCACAAAACCTTGTCAAAGAAAGCACTTCAAAAAAAGGGATTCACAATACCCCCTTCAATTTCATCTCAAACTACCTTTCCAACCCAACATCTCATTTCTCATATTTGCAAGGTCTAAACATTCACAAAGCATAGAAATCTCTATTTAAACCTCCATACATGGCATATCACATGTATATCACATACATACATCATTTCTGCCAAAACCCTAATCAAGAATTCTTAAATCCCAACTTGGGTTGGGGTTTACTTACCTTGTTATGGAGAGACTTCACCAACTCTTCCTTTCACTTGGTTTGCTTGACTTTTCCTCTACTCTTAACCAAAAGAACAAAAACCCTCAAATTTCAATATATCATAAAACTCACAAATCACCACCTGACTTAAGTAGGAATCCTTACCTTAGGAAGCCTTAGGGTTGCTTTTCTACCCCAAATCACTTCAAAAATCCCTTGGAACTCCTTGATCAAAAGAAAAGAAGTTGAGAGGAACAAGAATGGAGAGTTGCGTTTTTGGAGAAGAAGAATGAGGGTTTTTCTAACTCTTAATTCCTTTTAATGAAATTTATACCCAAGCATTCCCATTATGCCCTTACTCTTCTTTGGGGAATTCCATCTATATCTTTTGATTCATTACAAACTCACCCCCATATCAACATATTCTCCATGAAAAATCCTTACAATTTACTCCCCACTTTTCTGCTAATTAGGGGGTAGGGAATGGTCAAATTGCCCTTAGGGGAAAAAAATATCTAAAACTTAACCAACATTTTAATCGGTCTTCACGTGGCGAACTGCTGCCAGCTTCCCCGTGGCTTCAACACCTGCCAACGCGGCAAAGATTCTTCTTGCGGCCCGAAGCCCATGACCCCGAACTTCTTACGTTTTCAACCAATTTCAGGGCAAGTATTCAACACAACACTCAAAATTACCAAAAACCAACTTAAATAAGAGCAAAGGAAGAAACAACTACTACGTACCTCAGGTGGGGCGTTACAAAGTTGCAGAGATCCATTTATGGACTCAAGCAAGCTTCAAGGAGCTGGAACATTCGTTTTGATGAAACTGTAAAAGAATTCGGTTTTATTAAGAACGAAGATGAGCCTTGTGTTTACAAAAAAGTGAGTGGGACCACAGTAGCATTCCTAGTGTTGTATGTCGATGACATACTTCTAATTGGGAATGATTTACCGAACTTGCAGTCGGTAAAGACTTGGTTATCCAAGTGCTTCTCCATGAAGGACTTAGGAGAAGTAGCCTACATCCTTGGTATAAAAATCTATAGTGATAGATCACGTAGGTTGCTTGGCCTAAGTCAGAGTGTGTATATTGACAAGGTACTGAAAAGATTCAGTATGGAAGAATCCAAGAAGGGATTTCTTCCGATGTCACATGTGTTTATCTTTCTAAGGAATTGTGTCCTAAAACACAAGATGAGAGAGATAGGATGAAGAGGATCCCATATGCATCAACAATTGGATCCATCATGTATGCCATGCTATGTCCTCGGATTGATGTCTCATGTGCTTTGAGCACTTGTAGCAGATATCAATCGGATCCAGGTGAGCATCATTGGATGGCTTTCAAGAATATTCTTAAGTACCTAAAGAGGACTAAGGATAGGTTCTTGGTTTATGGAGGGGAAGATGAGCTCATTGTAAGAGGATAAAGTGATGCTAGTTTCCAAACGGACAAAGATGATTATCGTTCGCAATCAGGATTTGTATTTTGTCTCAATGGCGATACAGTGAGCTGGAAGAGCTCTAAGCAAAGCACTGTAGCAAACTCTATAATGGAGGCTGAGTATATTGCATTGTCAGATGCATCCAAGAAGGCAGTCTGCATTAAGAAGTTAATTACTAAACTTGGTGTGGTTCCTACGATTGTTGATCCTATAGACATCTATTGTGACAACAATGGAGCAATTGCTCAAGCCAGGGAACCACGGTCTCATCAGAAGTCCAGACACATACTCAGACGATTCCATCTCATCAAAGAGATAGTTGAGAGGAAAGACGTGTAGATTAGTAAAGTGCATATTGACGACAATCTCGCAGATCCACTGACAAAGCCTCTGTCGTAGCATAAGCTTGAAAGGCACTTGAGATCATTTGGTATTAAATACATGAATGATTGGCTATAGTGCAAGTGGGAGGTTGTTAGAGTAGATGCCCTGGAGCCAATCAATTATTGTAGAATTGACTCTTTGTAATAATGTTCATTAATTAATAAAAGGCATTTTATTCTATATCGCGTAAATCATTATTATTGCAATATGTTTTGATATATGTCCTTAGAATGGTAGAACCATGCGAGGGTATCAAGTGTTTCAAATCTTGATAGTGAGAACCACTATGAGGCACAAATGGTGGCCATTCTAGAAACGTCACGTAGTCCCTAGTATTATTCTAAAGTAAGGGCAAAAATAATACCCGTAAGGGCTATTATAGTGTTGACGACCTTGTCAAAAAGGGCAGGTGGACTGATCTCACTTGTCAAGGTTGTTTGGTGACAACTTTGGTGCAACACATGGGTGCTGTAAGCAGGATATACCGCAGCAAGTTCAACCCCTAGGATTTCGACCCTACCCGTGAGGATTCCATATGGATGGTAACCCCGGTTGGTCTATAGAACAAATCCTCTAACAAATGGTGGTGCATGTGATCCTTAGAACTTGAGATCACTTTGAAGCACCTTGTGCACCCGACCAATGCAGCTTTGACACTAGCCTACGGCAGCTTCTACCCAAGAAGGTCGTCAATACGATGGTGATTGACTACATCAAGAGTGTATCAAGACTATGGTGGATTGACAGGAGGATTCATCACTCCGGTACGGAGAAGTTATCTCACGGTGCAATTTAGTATATGGCAATGACACCAGCTGTAGGCCACGGTGGGATTGAGTTGTTGCTACCAGGTTTATAATCTGGAGGTCATTGGTCTAGGCGAATACATATTATCGAGAGTAACAGAGGTTGATACTATTTATATGCCTTCGTCTCCCATAGAGATACAATATGATGAAAGGATCGAATTGTACGGTAACCATATCGCTTAATGGCAGCTACTTTGTTTCAATTCGAATCTATCGGGTAACACGATGCCTTAGCAGGGGGCCAATCTTGGTCTCGTATTCGTGAGACAATTAATTGGTGTTAATCGCGATACTATACTGCTGTAGATGAGGAGCCTATGGGTCACATACATAGAAGATAATTTAAGAGCCGGGGAAGATAGAGAAGGGCGTTTTTCGGTCTTTTTTTAAAGGGCGAAAGGGTATTTTGGTAATTTCATAGTGCAATTAAATTTCTTTGAGGTTCGGTACCCTTTATTTAATTTGTTAGATAAATTAAATAAGTGAAATTACGTTTAAATATGTGTTCGCATATATTTAATTAAATCATCATTATTGTTAAATGTTAATTAAATATTAATTGATTTTTTAATTGAGATAATGATGAAATAAATTAAAATATCTAATTAGGAGTGTTTGGCAACAAAGGTGTTTGGGTTGGAGCCCAAGCCCATTCCATATGGGAATAGGGCAACTTGGTTTGCCTATAAAAGGAATAGTGTTTGTGTGTTTTGATGATTATTAATTATTTTTGCCTTTTGATTAAAGAAAAAAAAACACAACACAACCCATTCTCTCTCCCACGCCAACTTTGGTTTGTGCCAAAATCATTGTTTTTCTTCTTGATTTCTTAAGGCCAAGGAGGATCCTAGCAAATCCTCCTTGGTTCCCTTGCGATTGTCTTCGTGTGGACTTCTACGGTTCGATCCTACACTTGGATCGGTAGCAAACACGTTCAGAGACAATATTGGTAGAGCCTCCAACGTGGGTATGAATCTAAACTTTGATTTACTTTTTCTGTAGATTCTTGATGTAAAACATAAACTGTAATTTCTGTGCCCTGATTTTGGGCTTTAAGGAACGATCCATGGCTATAAAAATTTTTATTTTCCGCTGCACAGCCGGGTCGTTTCCTAACAGATTACACCTGGAAGCCATGAAGATCCATGAAGAACAAAGGAGAGGAAGAGGAGGAGAACCTCCTCTCCTCTCCAAGCTATTTCCAAGCTCCCCCTTTTCCTCTCTTCAAGTTAATTGATATAATAAACCTTAACTCGCTAAAATATTTCTAAGGACCTTTATTTATAGTAGTAAGGCCGTGAGGGTATTATGGTAACAAGCCACTTCAATTAAAAACACATAAAACATAGATGGTTGTCTTCCACGCACTGAGGTAACTTTTGGATCCATTTTTAACCATTTTCCAAGTAGAATTGGGCCACAATGTAAAAGTTGTATCTATGTAACAACTACTGAAAACTAGTACAATGCATGCATAATAACAATAGAAAATTGGGCCCAAAACTTTCTTTTCATTAGTAAGCATGTGTCTTTTATACATAAAGAGTCATTTACAAAAAAATGTATTTTAAAAGACAAAACGAGAAGCAGGTGTAGTATTCCTCATTGCTTAGCCGGCCTCCCCATTGCATCACCTAGAACTGCATCCACAAAAGGAAATAACGGGGTGAGCACAAAATAATGCTCGATAAGTAAAACTCTCTCTCTCTGCTCAGGTTGTGTGAATAACTCTTAATTCTTTCCTTTTTTGCTATTCGATTCTATTTCTGCTTTCTAATAACATCATAGCCTCATCTTATCTGAGTACGGCCGGATGCGTTCACACAAGACCTGCTCACTCTATGGCTATCGGGTGGAATTCACACAAGACCAACCCGTTCTTAGTGACTACCGAGTGAGGATCACAAAGCACCAACTCGGTTCTTTCTAACTATCGGGTGGAGATCACCTAGCACCTACCCGTTCCTCATGAATTTTGGGTAACGATCACCAAGCATTTACCCTCCGCTCTAGTCACCTTTATCGGGTGATGGTCACAAAGCATCAACCCGCTTCTACTAGCGGTTGGATGATGATCACAAAGCATCAACTTACCTATCTCTTAACTAACCCGGGTAGTGGTCACAAAGCATCTACCCATTTCTACTACTCATCGGGTGGCGATCACAAAGCATCGACCCATCTCTCTAAGGGCTATTCGGATGATGATCACAAAGCATCAATCCGATTCCCCATGGTGATCAGGGTGATGATCACAAAGCATCATCCCAACTATACTACTCTCCTAATTCATTCTATTGTAGCATTTTTTAATGTTCTCTACCCTTAGAGTAATTTTACCCACTAAGCTCTCTACTCATAGGTTAATTGCATAAGCCATTTCCTTACACTTTCTTAGGTCACTTTTTTCATGTACAACTAGTGCCTATGGATGGTTCATCTTCATCAATGCACCCTTATGAGATGCCAACATGCAATGTTGCAAGAATTAAGGTTCATTTCTCATACTCAAACCTCTATTAGGCATTTCATCAAACAACTCATGTGCACTATAAAACTCTATCATAGCCATGATTCTAAAAACTTTTCTTAACCATCCAAAATGGGGAAAAACCCCTTCACAAGGCCACAAAACCTGCCATAGAAAACACTTCTAAAAAGGGGATCCCATAATACCCTTAAATTCCATCTCAACTACCTTGCCAAACCAACAACCCATTTCTCAAATTTGCAAGGTATAAACAATCACAAAGCATAGAAATCTCTATTTTAATCCTTCATACATGCTATAATACATGCACATCACATACATACATCATCTCTATCAAAACCCTAATCAAGAAAATTCATAAATCTCAACTTGGGTTCCCGGGTTTTACTTACTTGCTAGGTGGTAGAGACTTCACAAATTCTTCCTTTCACTTGCCTTAGCTTGACTTTTCCTCTAATCTTAACCAAAAGAAGGAAAAACCCTCAAACTTCAATATGGGTTAAAACTCCCCAAAAACACACAACTTAAGAAGAAATCCTTACCTTAGGAAGCCTTAGGTTGCTTTTCCACCCCAAATCACTTCAAAAATCCCCTTGAAAAACCTTGATCAAAAGAAGAGAAGTTGAGAGGAGAAGAATGAAGAGTCACGTTTGAGAAGAAGAAATGAAAGGGTTTCTTTTGATTCTAATTCCTTTTAATGAAATATAAACACACTCGTTCCCAATTTGCCCTTATTCTTCTTTGGGAATTCCATCCATATCCTTTGATTCTTTACAAACTCACCCCTAACTCAACCTATTCTCTATGAAAATTCCTTACAATTAACTCCCCACTTTTCCTGCTAATTAGGGGGTAGAAAGGTCAAATTGTCCTTAAGGAAGAAAATATCTAAAAACTTCATCAACACTTTATTCGGCTGTCTTTGTGGCGAAAAGAAACCTCTGTTCTTGCGGCGAAGAAACCTCGCGCGCGGCGAAACGTCCAGCAGCTTCCCGTGGCTTCACCTCTCTTCGCTGGCGGAAGAATTCTTCTTCGCCCAGAAACGGCAACGATTCCCTTCCTTGCTTTTTCAACCAATTTCAGGGCAACGTTGACACAACACTAAATCAAACAATAACACCAAAATTAACTCAAAATAAGAGCGAAAAGAGGAAACAGTAACAATGCCTCAAAGCGGGCGTTACAATTCTCCCCCTTGCCCAAAAGAATTTCGTCCCCGAAATTCCATAAATAACTCTGGAAAATGAGTCTTCATGTCCCGCTCTACTTCCCAAGTGGCCCTTCTTCCCCTTTGTGATTCCTCCAAAAGGACCTTAACTAGCGGAACACTCTTGTTCCGAAGTTCTTTAACCCTTCGATCTAAGATCTGAACTGGACGTTCTTCATATACTAGATTCTCTGTTACTTCAACGTCTTCTACGCTCAGGATGTGGAGGGATCACTTACATACTTTTCCCCCGTAGCATCGAGCATGGAAGACATCATGCACCTGTCCAAGCTAGGTGGTAGTGCCAATCTATAGGCCACCTTCCCCCTTCGTTGCAAGACCTCAAAAGGACCTACATACCTCGGTGCTAGCTTCCCTTTGCTTCCAAAGCGCATTACTCGCTTGTGAGGGGAAACTTTCAAATACTTTATCGCCCACTTGGAATTCTACCTCTTTCCTCTTCAAATCGGCATAACTCTTCGTCGATCTTGGGCTTATTTCATTCTATTTCGACCAACTTCACATCTTCTACTAGCGGAGTCATCTACGGCCCAAGAGCGGTACTCAACTCATCTTTCTTTCTCCTACTTCATCCCAATGAAGCGGAGACCTACACCGTCTACCATACAAAGCCTCGTAAGGCGCCATTCCTAATTGTAGAAATGATAGCCCCGTTGTTGTAGGCAAATTCTACTAATGGTAACATCTCATGCCAGGATACTCTATAATCCATGCAACAGGCTCTCAACATATCCTCGAGCACCTGATTCGTTCTCTCGGTTTGACCATCTGTCTGAGGATGATAGGCAGTACTAAATGCTAAACGGGTACCCAAACTCCTCTGTAAACTTGTCCGGGAAGGAAAATTTGAAACAAATCTGGAATCTCTATCTCGATACTATAGTCTTGGGCACGCCATGCAATCGACTATCTCCTTGAGGTAAATCTGGGCCCAATTGATGCGCAGAGGTACTTTCCTTCTTGGGAGGAAATGGGCTGACTTGGTTAACCTATCCACAATCACCCATATAGCATTATACCCTCTCTGTACTGGGGAGGGGGACCGTGATAAAATCCATCGGGAAATGCTCTCCCATTTCCAACTGGGATACCCTCAATGGTTGGAAGCAACCTCGACCCCCGTTGGTTGTTCGTGCTTTCACCAGTTGACAGTTAGGCATTTAGTCACAAACTCCGCAATGTCTTTCTTCATACCTGGCCACCAATAGCCTTTCTCTACATCCTGATACATCTTGGTTGCTCCCGGATGAGCGGTGTACGGTGTGTCATGAGCCTCCATAAGAATTTTCTGTTTCAACTCCTCATTTGAAGGAATGCACAATCGATTTCTAAAATAGAGGACACCATCTCTCACAAAGAACTCTGATGTCTTGCCCTCACGCACTTGTCGATCGGCTTTCGCGACACCACTATCGCCATTTGCTTTTCTCTAATTTCCTCTAGTAAAGAGGACTTTGCACCTCTAGGTCGGCAACGTCCTTTAACCACTTCAATCTGCTTCCTTAGACAATTCTTCTATTAACTCTTTCTCTGGTAAGCCAGAAAACATGGGCTTTTCTCGCTCAAGGCATCGGCTTCTACATTGGCCTTCCCTAGGTTGATACTTGATCTCACAATCATAATCCTTGACCATTTCTAACCACCTTCTCTGCCTCATATTCAGGCTCCTTTTGAGTGAAGAAGTACTTTAGACTCTTATGATCGGTGTAGATATTACTCTTCACACCATAAAGGTAGTGCCTCCAAATCTTTAAGGCAAAGACCACGGCTGCTAACTCTAAGTCATGCGTAGGGGTATCGGTCTCGTACTCTTTCAATTGACGAGAAGCATAAGCTATAACCCTACCTAAGCGCATCAACACAAAGCACCAAGTCCCCGAAAGAGGGCATCTCGTATAAATGTCATAATCTACACCCTCCCCTGTGGTAACACTTAGCAGAGGGAGGCGATGTTAAGCCTTCTTCTTCAACTCTTGAAAGCTTTTCACATGTCGCCGACCTGCATAAAAGGAGTCTTCGCTTTGGTAAGAGTCAGCACGGTTTAGCCAATCAAGGGCGAATCTCGCTACAAATCGCCGGTAGTAACTCCGCCAAGCCTAAGAAATTCCCGATTTTCAAACTCGTTCGGCTTCGCCACTCCGTAGATTACCTGCACTTTACTCCGGATCTACCGAAATCCCTTCCTTCCGAAACACGGTATGACCCAAGAAAATCACTTGGTTAAGCCAAAACTCACACCTTAGAATTTAGCACACAACTTCTTTTCTCTCAACCGTTGCAATACTAATCTCAAGTGTTTCTCATGCTCTTCTCTTGACTTTGAGTAAATCCGGAATGTCGTCGATGAAGACAACAATGAACTGATCCAAATACTCATGAAATACCCTCGTCCATCGGGTCCATAAAAACTGCTAGGGCATTAGTCAAACCAAAAGGCATCACTACAAATTCATAATGCCCGTATAGTACGAAGGCGCCTTAGCCACATCTTGCTCAACCCTCTTACTTGATGATACCAGGACCTCAAATCAATTTTTGGAAAGAACTCGCCGCTCCTTTCAATTGATCAAAAAGGTCATCTATGGCGGGGGTAGTGGGTACTTATTCTTCAACTGTAACTTTATTCAGGCTCCACATAATCAATACACATCCTTAGTGATCCATCCTTCTTTTTTCACAAAGAGGATTGGAGCTCCCCCAAGGGGAATGACTTGGTCGGATAAAGCCTTTATCTAAAAGCTCTTGGGTTGCTTCTTTAATTCTTGGAGCTCACCCGGGGCCATTCGATAAGGGGCTTTAGATATTGGTCTTGTCCACCCCGGTGCTAGTTCGATACTAAACTCTACCTCCCTCTCTGGAGGCAAACTCGGTAACTTCTTCCGGAAATACATCTAGGAAGTCTCGAACTACTGGCATCCCTCCGAATCTCCTAATCGGGAACATCACCACTTTGCACTACATAGGGCAATATAACCCGAACACCCCTTTCTCAACATCTTCCTAGCTTTCACATTACTAATCGGCATGCTCAGTGATGGCCTTCTCCAAAACTAAACTTATCTCCATATCAAGGTTAAACCTTGCCTTCTTTTTCTTTTCCGGAGTCAATCTTTACTCCATATCTCCCTAGGAAGTCCATGCCCGAATCACATCAAAATCGGGCATATCAAAACTATTAAGTCAGCGATTAACTCTCTACCCCCTGGATCACTAAGGACTCTCTTAACAAAGTCTCTTGAGTCACAACACTAACCCCATCGGGTAGTTCTATCTTAATGGGTTGTGATGCTCTAGTAGGTTTCAAACCTAATCTCTCAAGCATCCCATAAGATACGAGCAGATAGGCACTGAATCAATTAAAGCATATAAAGGAATTTGCATGAAATAATAAGCGACCGATAACGGTGATGGGTAGCCTCTGCTTCCCCCTTGTGCCACAGCTTCTCGGCATTCAGCACCTCCCCTAACCCGAACCCCAGAGTAGTTGGTGGAAGAGGAGCTTTACAATCTCTCATCATGTGCCCCTGGCAGGCACCTATAACACCACTCTCGATCCCTCGACACTCTCCCGGTGATTCTTCCCGTATTTAGGGCAAGGAGGAAACCCTTCCGTCCGAGGTCTTTATTCTTCCACTCTTTTCTATTACTGTCTATCTTGGAACTTCTTCTTCGATTCTTCATGTCTTTACCCTTCACATCCTCATGTTTCTCTATGAGGAGCGGAGGTAGCTCCTTCGGTCCTCCCCTGTCAAGGATCCCTACGGGAAGATTTTATTCTCAAAAATCTCCGCCTTCACCGCCCGCCTCAAAGCCTCACTATAATTCCGAGGAGGGTTGGAGCTTGTCATTATATCCTGGGCTATCTCCTCAATCCATGTACAAACTTATCCCTTCTCAAGGCCGAGTGCTAACTATTCCCGGTGCAAACCTTGCAAGAGCATTGAACTTCTTGAGTACTCTTTCTGAGCTCGTCCCTTCAGAAGCGATAAATTCTTGGACCTTCTCATGAACTTGGTCCTCCGTTCTATACTCACCTCAAACTCTTGCCTGAACTCTTCCCACGTCATTCTCGCGTCATGAGTTTCTTCCATTAATTCCCACCAATCGGGCATCACCCGAAACAAGAAACTCGCATACCGGATCTTACTTCTCCGATACCTTTGACATGGGAAATAAACCCACATAGGCTCGTTCTACTTGACCCAGAACCAAGCCTACCACCACTACCTCTGGATTGGCGGTAGTACCCGCCCAAACTACGAGGGTTGATCTGGTGGAAAGACCGTAAATCGGTTCCACTCATTCGTCTTGGGGAAAGGGGAGGTACCGTTTGTCCTCTTTCGACATGTGTAAGGCGGTACAAACGAGTGGGGGTACAACTCTCCCCGAGTTTACGCCATAACTTGCTGAATAATTCCCGAATTCTAGCTTCATCCAAGGGAGGGGGCGTAGACTGCAGTGGGTTAGAAGGTTCTCCTTCATTCACCACACCTTACCGCGATTTCGATAACTACGCCTCATCTACAAAAATGATCACACTAATAAACTCAAGGAACAATTGCTATAAGGAAAGAATTACTCACACAGTCGGTTAGAGGGCGTCGTGGGCAATGAGAATAGTACACTTGTTCAATCCCAAAATCTTTGCTCGATACCAAAAATGTAACAACTCTGAAAACTAGTACAATGCATGCATAATAACAATAGAAAATTGGGCCCAAAACTTTCTTTTCATTAGTAAGCATGTGTCTTTTATACATAAAGAGTTGTTTACAAAAAATGTATTTTTAAAAGACAAAACGGGGAGAGTGTAGCTATTCCTCATTGCTTGCCGACGCCCTCCATTGCATCACCTAGAACCTGCATCCACAAAGGAAATAACGGGGTGAGCACAAAATAATGCTCAGTAAGTAAAACTCTCTCTCTCTGTCTGTTCCCGTGTGAATAACTCTTAATTCTTTCCTTTTTGCTATTCGATTCTATTTCTGTTTCCTAATAACATCATAGCCTCATCTTACCGGAGGTACGGTGGGATGGCGTTCACACAAAGACCGTCTCACTCTCTATGGCTATCGGGTGGAATTCACACAGGTACCAACCCGTTCTTAGTGACTACGAGTGAGGGATCACAAAGCACCAACTCGGTTCTTTCTAACTATCGGGTGGAAGAATCACCTAGCACCTACCCGCTTCCTCATGAATTTTGGGTAACGATCACCAAGCATTTACCCGTCTCTAGTCACTATCGGGTGATGGTCACAAAGCATCAACCCGCTTCTACTAGCCGTTGGATGATGATCACAAAGCATCAACTTACCTATATGGGTGCTAAGGGCTACACTTAGAGGGTTGGGATAGATTTTAATGAGATTTTTTTCACTTGTTGTCAAATTTAAAACAATTAGGTTAATGCTTGCTATAGTAGCTCGCCATGATTTAGAAATTGAACGTTAAAACAACTTTTCTACATGGTGAACTCGAAGAAAAAAATCTTTATAACCCAACCGGATGGATTCTTAGACAAAAAACGGCCCAATCATGTTTGCATGTTGCATAAATCATTGTATGGTCTAAAGAAATCACCTAGGCAATGGTAGAAACAGTTTGAGACCTTTATATTGAGTATTGGATTTTCTAGGAGATAACTACTTTTATTATGCTTCCACTGATGATATGCCTATTTACTTGCTTTTATATGTTAATGATATGCTCCTGATTAGTAAGTCTGAATCTATGATAAGTGAATTGAAATCAAAACTGAATTTTGAGTTTGATATAAAAGATCTAGGGTGTGCTAAGAAGATGTTGGGAATGACAATAGATAGAATTAGAAAAAAGCATGAATTAAAGGTTCATTAATTGTCATATTTGAAAAAACTGGTCATGAAGTTTGGCATGTCTGATTCTAAACCTGTTAGTATGCCTTTAGCAAGTCATTTTATCCTAAGTAAATTACAATGCCTTAAATTTTACACAGAGATAATTAGGATGTAAAATATTCCTTATTCTAATGTTATAGGGTCTATAATGTATAGCATGATTAGTATAAGGCCTGAGTTAGCATTTGTAATTTCATTACTTAGTCGGTTTATGTCAAATCTAGGCAGTGAACATTGGGTTGCATTGAAATGGGTGTTGAGATATCTTAATGGCCCTTCACATGTTGGTTTAAATTACTCTAAAAGAAGTGACTCACTTGATCTTGTAGGTTTTATAGACTCTGATTTTGCAGATGACAAGGTTAAAAGGAAGTCTACAACATCCTACTACTTTACCCTAAAGCGAACCCCGTGTTGGCTAGAAGTCACAACTGTAGCCACTTGTAGCCCTATCCACAACAGAGACTGAATATGTGGTAGTGGCTGATGTCTTCAAAGAGGCCTTGTGGCTCCAAGGAATCCTGAAGGAAGCTAAGCTAGTAGACAGCGTTGCCATTGTGTATTCAGATAGCTAGAGTGCTATCCACCTGTCTACCACGAGAGAACTAAATATGTAGACGTTAGATTTCATTTCATAAGGGATCTAGTTGCAAAAGGGGTAATTGACCTTAAGAAAATTCCAATCGAAGACAACCCTGTTGATATGGGCACCAAAGTGGTTACAACTACAAAATTCAAGCGTTGCTTGGATTTATTGCATATTGCCTAGAAGCCATGGAAAGAGTTGAGAAGCAATCTGATGATTGGGTCCTTTACACTATTGAAAGCTGCTACATTACTTCAAGAGATCTGACTTCAAGGTGGAGATTGTTGAAAGTGAAGTCAGAAAACGTTGTCATATCTGCCTAAAGTTAATACACGCATCCAACCATTGATTCCCAATCAGATCTCACGTCTTTCATTCATCCACATCTATAGCAATATAAAAGTAGTATATTTTTCCCAGATTTCAAGTCAAACAAATATCGATATTCTTTCTTTGCTCACATTTTTACCGTGTTTTGAGTGATTCTTGCTCTGTATTTTTCTGCTCTTCTTTAAAGATATGTTGTAATCAATTAAGTGTGGCTAAAATTCACTCTTAGAGGGTATATTGCTCTCGGGTTAGGCGTCTCCAGGTTAGAGTTTCTCCTAGGTTTAATTACGGGTCTGTTTTGTCTTGGAGCAAGAGGGATTTGAGCTTGTGTAAAGAGATTGAGTCTTGATTAAGTTGTAACTTGGATATTTGAATCGATTAGTGCAAAGAGCCCCATCAGTTGTGGAGCTCAACGTGGACGTAGCCTATTCACTCTTGAATAGGTGAACCACGGTAATTCTTGTGTGTTGTTTATGTGTGTTTGCTTTGATTTGTTAGCAAGAACTGTTCTAGGTTGTTAATTGGATCATGTCACAATAGATGACTTGATTTATGTAGCTTTGATAGTGGATATTTTTTTCCAGGGAAAATTAATTAAAATACCATTTCAAGTTTGAAATGAATTAAATAGCCATGAAGTTTGAAACTCTTTACTAAATGACCATTCGCTTAAGGGATATATGCTTATCTATAAACTTATCTGTTAAGCAATATGTGTTAAATCGCTTAAGCAATAAAGTTCATAAGTATTTAATTTATTCCAAACTTGAGATTATGTTTTAATAGTCAATCCCTTTTTTCCATGAGTTTAATTGACTTTTATGTGTGTTTTAGTTTAAATGGAGAGTGTTGTTTTTCTAAGTTGAGATTAATGCTCTTATACATGAATTTGTTGTTTATTATTGATTTGATGTAATAAGTTATCGTCTCACACATTAGAAAATTTCTTTTATTTTTCTTTAGTTTGGTTTTTATTATGTTTTTGAGTCATATGTGATATCGTAGTAAACCTTCATGAGACTACAATTCATCCACTAGGGGGATTTGGAGGTTTAAAAGCTTTTTGTATATGCTAAATGAAATTGAGATTTCTTGCGAAAGTGGTGTACGTAGTTGAGATTTTATATTTCTTGGTTTGTAGTTTAATTTTGTTCGAGAACTAGCAAAATCTAGGTTTGGGGGTATTTCTTGGGCCTATTTTAAATCATATTTATTATCCTTAAGTAAATTTTGTTAGTTGTTTTATTTAATTAATGTTTATTTTTGTTTTAGGTGAACAAATTTGGAAGCATGGAGAAAAGTCTTTAATTCAAGTCAATTGCTTTAGATATAAAGTCAATCTAAGTTAAAGAGGAGAAATTAAACTTTATTTGGGCCAAGACAATTGTAGATCTATGTAGAGATTAAAGCCCAAGGAAGAATGAGAGAAATAAAATAAAAGGATCGAAATGATATTTGTCTTATAATTGCAAGCCTAACCGTGAAGGAATTGGAAAAGCTTGGTGTGCATTTAATTACATGGGAACCATTCCTTGTTAGGAATTGGAAAAGCCGAAAACGGCCAGATCCATGGTAATGTTAATGGCGGATTTGTGGCAAATCAGGCTATTAACAGCTAGATCTATAGAAAATTTGGCTATTAACGGCCATGGATCTCGCTGTGACGCACGACATGGGAATAGATTTGGCCATTAACGACTAAATCCATGGCGCTGGCCAGCAGATCCGGTTGTCAACGGCCATTAAGTGCATTTGTTTTTGGCTAGATCCATGCCATCGGCCATTTTTCACCCATTGATCTTGCTAGAAACGGACAAATTCGACCGGTCATGCCTTGTTCCAATGACTATCGGCGGCTGGCGGGTGGTGGTTGCCAGACCGACAATGGTTGGTGTGGGCCAAATCCAATTAATAATTGAGATAGTGGCATCCTTTGTCAAGAGACATAACAAAAACGTGGAAATCAAAGCAAAGACATTATATTTACCGCAATACGAAGGCAAATCTTTACACACTAATAAGAAAGATCTTGTCTAGTACACACAATTCACTCACAAATAGTCAAAATATGGAACTATTGATCACTATAATTATATTAGTAAATAATATTTGATAGTAACATTGCCAATAGACCGTTTCTAAATTTTGATTTCTTAAAATATGTTTCATTATATATATATAATGTAAATCATGCACTAATAACATAAATTATATACGATGCTATTGTTTTCATGGACCTTATAATGATTTTCAATTTGTCTTTTTCAAATTACTCTTTGGCCTATAGGTTTATATATATCATCCCATTAAGGGTGCGTTTGGTTAGGGCTGTAAGAAGATAACATCAATAATTTATCTTTGATTCTGGACATTCCCATGTTTGGTTTTGAAATAATAAAAGATTTCGGTAATATTGTAAAGCCAATAGTATTTACTGTAGATGATATAGGGGGTAATTAGATTACTAGCTATCTCAAGGGGTGTTATTACAAGATTACCGAGGTAATCCACTATTCATACAAATTTTACCCTTAATTAAAAAACACTTCAAACTCAAATGCCCTCATGTGTCTACCAAATAACAATTAGCCCAACTTTGCAAAATGACTTCTATAACCTCATACATTAATTTTTTGGACATAAATGTCCCTCCCTATTTATATGAATACCACTCAAAAATTAGTCACCCACGCAACGATTGCCGACCATCGCCACCACCACCAACAACATCGAAACGGCACACTTTCTTTCGGATCGCTAGTTCTGGCATCGATATGGCCGCTTTGTGGCGAGATCGAAGGCGAAAATGACCAGATGGTTATGGATTTGGCAGGAGACAGCCAGATCTAATATGGCCATTAAGTACTAGAATAGATCTAGTTGTTAATGGTGGATCTAGCCATTTTTTACTAGGTTGGCGCACGATTGGCCAAATCTGGTTGGTCGTACGCTATTCCAACGACTCTCGGCAAGGGTCGGCGATGGTGGCTAGCGGTTGGCAATCGTTTGCAATGATTGGGGGTATTTTGATTTCTTAAAATATGTTTCATTAACTTTTTTTTTTTTTTTTTTTTTGTGTAAATCGTGGACTAATAACCTAAATTATATATGATGCCATAGTTTTCGTGGACCTTATAACAATTTTCAAATTACTCTTTACCCTATAGGTTTATCTATATCATCACATTAAAAGCATGTATCATGTTCTAATATTAAATTAGTAATCTCTTGGCTTTAATAACCTCAATTAGTTATAAATTTTAAGGGTTTACTTCACATCCGTTTCGTTGAAAAAGTACAAAAAAGTGTCTATATATATAATAAAACCACTTAAAACTATCAAACTTCCGCTTACAATTTTTTTCAAAAATCCCT
Organism: Pistacia integerrima; assembly: GCA_026225825.1. Classification (NCBI taxonomy): domain Eukaryota; kingdom Viridiplantae; phylum Streptophyta; class Magnoliopsida; order Sapindales; family Anacardiaceae; genus Pistacia; species Pistacia integerrima. The sequence goes on along the minus strand of CM047742.1, from coordinate 17,448,159 downwards.
TTACAAGGAGAAAACTAAATAAACGCTAAGTTTTAATCTAAATGTAGGTGAAATACATTCACAAACAAGTTTGACCTTGATTAAACTTCTGATTCATAGCTATTAAAATTACGTGATTATTCTTAATAAATTAATTTATTAGTTTGATTATGTTAGGGTAGGTGCCCTCGAGCCAATCTAATTGTAGTAATTGACTACTTGTAAAAACATGTTAATATTAATAAAAGGCAATTCGACTATATTATGTCTAACTATATTATGTAAATCATATTTTGCATATGTTATAATATATGTCCTTAGAATGGTAGAATTGTGACGAGGGTATCAAGTGCTTTAAATCTTGATTGTAACAACTTTATGATCACATTAGATGACCATTCTAAAAATCGTTCGTAGCCCCAATATTATGTTGCAGTAAAGGCACAGATAATACGGTAAGACTATCATAGCGTTGAACAACCATATCGAAAGATAGTAACAGATCTTGCATGTTAAAGTTGTTTGGTGACAACTTGGTGCAATGCATGGGTGCTTGTAGTTGGTAAGTTCATTTGACTGAACAACCAAAGGATTCCATATAGATGGTAACCCCAATTTCTATGGAATATATCCTCTAACGGATGGTGGTGCATATGATCCTTAGACTTGAGATCACCAGAGCGTCTTGTGTAAATATCGGTGTAGTTTGGCGTTAGCCTAACGTAGTCCTATTTAGGGTTATCAGTATCGGAGTGAAATACTACATTGAGAAGTAACTATAGCTATGGTGGATCGAAATAAGATTCATCACTCTCAGGTACAAAAGAATTTATATCGCTGAGTAATTCGGTAAATGACAATGACTGTAAAACTATGGCCACAGTGGAATTGAATTGGTGCTCAAGTTTGATTAAGTCGTTAGTTTGAATTAGCGAATACGAACATATCAAGGTAGTATATTTGAGTTGGCATTATTTATGTGCTTCAAACCTTGATGAGATAATAGTTGATGAAAGGATTCGATTACACGGTAACCATACCATTGACAGGTAGTTGATACGCTAAATCTGAATCAATCGGGTGGCCATGATGCCTGGCTAGAGGCCAATTAGGGTCGGTGTGTAATGAGACAATTGATTGAGTGTCAATTGTGATCTTACCTACTGTCAATATGATAAGGAGCCTATGGGTCACACACTTAAAAGACAAATCAAAGAAGATTTGGAGTAAAGGCAATTTCGTCATTTCAAGGAAAAAGGGCATTTTGGTAATTCTTATGGTGCAATTAAATTTGTTGAAGGTTATCACTTGGAAGGTTGTTGCTATATCCAATTTAAATATTGGATTTTAAATTGTAAGATTACATATTTATTCAAATATATATATTGGTGTACATATATTAAAAGAATAAATTATCATTAATCAAATTAATATATCGGTGTATATGCATTTTAGAGAGTGAATTATTATTGTATGATTAAAGCAATAATAATCAAATACCAAACCGACATTTTCTTGGACACTAAGTAACGTCTAATTATTTATTTATAAATAATGGATATTAGTGGGAATATTCTTGGAATACGCCAATGGAATATTAGGGTTGAGGTTTGCCTATAAAAAGGGGTCTTAACCTTTATTTCCCAGTTAGCTCATTGTTGTCTCCCAATGCAAGCGGTGTTAACCCTGGCCGCATGCAAGCTTAGGCCGTGCGGCCTTATCCATGGCCTACCTGTGGCGGGCCAAGTGTGCACAACCGCTCGGGAGATTGTTAATGTGCGCAGCCTAGTGGGAGAAACATGTTTTCAGGTTGTTAAGAGGTTGTCAGTTGTTGCTAGCAACAACGTGGTCGATTGACACTTTCTTGCGAGCTTTCCTATGGAGTTGGAAGGGTAATGAGACTTCTCACGTTGTTGAGAGAGAAGGGTCGTTTGGGGATTGTAGAGTGGGTGTTTTGCCAAGCCATCTAAAGGGAGCAGTTGACATTGTTTTGGATTGTTCAATTTTGTTTGAACTAGGCAGGGATTGAACTTCAAAGTTTGCAAGTTTAGGGACTAATTTGAGATTCTGACAGTATTCAAAGGGTATTCGTAATTCCAAATACCAATCAAAAATCGATGTTTTTTTTATTTTGATTGATAATATGCAAATGCCATGATGGTTGAGATTGCATGGTGTTGGCACATGAGCCTAAGACCTATGGGATTGTTTTAATTTTGGGAATGAATGGTTGTAAAATTATATTTTATTAAATAGGACCTGCATGTCTTACCTTCTTCTAATAATGTCTTTGTAATTTATTTTGTCATCTAATTCTCCTCGAATGTAAATCGAGCTTCCTTTCCTTTGTAATTGTATTTATGATGTAAAGAAAATTACGAAGAAGAATTGAAAGCCAATCCCAAGAATTTGTTTTAATAGGATCCTTAGGTTGACCAACCGATTCCCGTTGGCTTGGGGAGATTGGTTTTAGATGGGCCATGTACCAGGACATATTTATTATTGTTGTAGAATGCATGCTAGGATGTTTTTACAGTTTGGAAAGCATGTCAAAACAATAATGTATGATGAGATGTAATAACAAATATTAAGTCAAACAAAGAAACCTAATGCCTTGAATTTAATAAAACCACTATTCGTTGTTACCTTGTTTTCCATAACGAAGGATATGCTTCTACCAGTGGGAGGTTAAAAGGTCATTAGAGTTTTTCCTTAATGGCGATTGGTATGACTTAACTGAGTCTGCTTTGCTTGTTTGCCACAACAAAGGTTGATAAGTACACTAAAGGCTTAATAGAGAAGTATACTTACCAAAGTATACATGGTGGCATGTAGTGTCCACTCTATTAACCCGAGAATTAGATTGAGAATGATGGTTGGTGCTGTCAAATTGTGTAAGTGGTTTGTTGGCTCAATTTATATTTGAGGATTAATGGTTGGTGCCATTAGCTGGTATAAGATCGAGTTTGTTGGCCTACCTAATTAACCCATTCTGGCTTGTTTGTCACAGCGAAGGTTTGGAATGGAATTAATGGATCTCGGCCCACTAGAAAGTCCAACGGGCATTCTCGAGTTTGATAGTGAGAGCTATCAAGACTTGAGTAAAATAGTGGGAGTAATTATTTATAAAGGCCTTATTAAATAATTTAATTAACATGTTTTAATTTTACTAATTCTACAATTGTAGATTCTAAAATGAACACGTCATCACTGCAATCGATCATCAAACCGAGCAACAAGTTTGATGGTGAGAATTTCATTAATTGGTATAGAAGTTTCAACAATATACTTAAGTCTAACAGTGGATTATATACCATCGAACAGGCTTTGTCACCATAGTCTGCTAATAGTTCCATCCAACAGAGTGGGTAAGTTTATGTGAAACATACACATGATGCTAACATTGAACTTACGAGGCATATCGTGTTAGCATCAACGACACCATTATTGCAAATGCAGTATGGGAATATGGATGGTCTACCATAATTTATACTCTTTGGAATAAGGAGAAGTATAAGGTGTCACAGTCACTATTCAGATGCAAGATGGATAAGGATGCCAAAATTGACTCTCATATACTCAAGTTGACCGAGTATATGAACACGTGTAACACCTACTGAAAACTAGTACAATGCATGCAATTAACAATGGAAAATTGGGCCCAAAAAGCTTCTTTTCATTACAATTCACATGTCTTTTATACACAAAAGTTACTGTTTACAAAAGTGCATTTCAAAAAGACAAAATAGGGGAGCAGTGTAGCTATTGCTCCTCGCGCCGACGCCCTCCAACCGCAACATCACCTAGAACTGCATCCACAAAGGAAAATAACGGGGTGAGCACAAATAATGCTCGTGAAGTAAAACTCTCTAGCATGCGTCCCCGTGTGTGACTCTTAATTCTTTCCTTTTCTAATTCTGTTTCTATTTGTTTCTATAACATCATGGCCTCATCTTACGTGATACGGCCGGATAGGCGTTCACACAAGCACCATCTCACTCTCTATGGCTATCGGGTGGAATTCACACGGTACCAACCCGTTCTTAGTGACTAGAGTGAGGATCACAAAGCACCAACTCGGTTCTCTCTAACTATCGGGTGGAGATCACCTAGCACCTACCCGTTCCTCATGAATTCTGGGTAACGATCACCAAGCATTTACCCGTCTCTAGTCACTATCGGGTGATGATCACAAAGCATCAACCCGCTTCTACTAGCCATTGGATGATGATCACAAAGCATCCCAACCTACATATCTCTTAACTAATCGGGTAGTGGTCACAAAGCATCTACCCATTTCTATTACTCATTGGGTGACGATCACAAAGCGTCGACCCATCTCTCTAAGGCTATTCGGATGATGATCACAAAGCATCAATCCGATTCCCATCTGATCGGGTGATGATCACAAAGCATCATCCCAACTATACTACTATTCTAACTCATTCTATTGTAGCATTTTTCAATGCTCTCTACCCTGAGTAATTTTACCCACTAAGCTCTCTACTCATAGGGGTAATTGTATAAACCATTTCCTTACACTTTCTTAGGTCACTTTTCAATGCATATAACAATGCACATGGATGATTCATCACTACTAATGCACTTATGAAATGCCAACATGCAATGTTGCAAGAATTAAGGTTCATTACTCACACTCAAACCTCTATTAGGCATTTCATCAAACAACTCATGTGCATTATAAAACTCTATCATAGCCATGAATCTAAAACTTTTCCTAACCATCCAAAATGGGGAAAAACCCCTTCACAAAGTCATAATAACCTGTCAAATAAAACACTTCCAAAAAGGGTTCCATAATACCCCTTAAATTCCATCTCAACTACCTTGCCAAACCAACAACCCATTTCTCAAATTTGCAAGGTAATAACATTCACAAAGCATAGAAATCTCTACTTAATCCTTCATACATGCTATAATACATGCATATCACATACATACATCATCTCTATCAAAACCCTAATCAAGAAAATTCATAAATCTCAACTTGGGTTGGGTTTTACTTACTTGCTATGGAGAGACTTCACCAAATCTTCTTTTCACTTGGTTTGCTTGACTATTCTCTCAACTCTTAACCAAAAGAATGAAAACCCTCAAAAACCAAAATGAACTAAAAATCCACAAATCACACAACAAGAAATCCTTACCTTAGGAAGCCTTAGGTTGCTTTTCAACTCCAAATAACTTCAAAAACCCCTTGAAATTCCTTGATCAAAAGAAAAGAAATTGAGAGGAGAAGAAATGAAGAGTCACGTTTGAGAAGAAGAAAATGAGGGGTTCTTTGATTCTAATTCCTTTTAATGAAATATTAACACATTCATTCCCATTTTGCCCTTATTCTTCTTTGGGAATTCCATCCATATCCTTTGATTCATTACAAACTCACCCCCATATCAACACATTCTCCATGAAAAAATCCTTACAATTAACTCCCCACTTTTTCACCTAATTAGGGGTAGAAAGGTCAAATTGCCCTTAAGGAAGAAAATATCTAAAACTCAATCAACAATTTAATCGGGTTGTCGCCGCGGCGAAACTTAGCTTGCGGCCCAAGCTGTCGCGGCCCTTCCCGAGGCTTCAACCTCTCTTCGCCGCGGCGAATTCTTCTTCGCCCGTGGACACAACGACCCAGAAATCAAATCTCTTTTCAACCAATTTCGGGGGCAACCATTCAACACAACACTCAATCAAACAATAATAACAAAAACCAACTCGATTAAGGGCGAAAGAGGAAACAATAAGAACGTACCTCAAGCGGGGCGTTACATAGGTAGAGACTTCACAAATTCTTCCTTTCACTTGCTTAGCTTGACTTTTCCTCTAATCTTAACCAAAAGAAGGAAAACCCTCAAACTTCAATATGGGTTAAAACTCCCAAAACACACAACTTAAGAAGAAATCCTTACCTTAGGAAGCCTTAGGTTGCTTTTCCACCCCAAATCATTTCAAAAATCCCCTTGAAAAACCTTGATCAAAAGAGAAGAGAAGTTGAGAGGAGAAGAATGAAGAGTCACGTTTGAGAAGAAGAAATGAGGGGTTTCTTTTGATTCTAATTCCTTTTAATGAAATATAAACACACTCATTCCCAATTTGCCCTTATTCTTCTTTGGGAATTCCATCCATATCCTTTGATTCTTTACAAACTCACCCCTAACTCAACCTATTCTCCATGAAAATTCCTTACAATTAACTCCCCACTTTTCCTGCTAATTAGGGGGTAGAAAGGTCAAATTGTCCTTAAGGAAGAAAATATCTAAAACTTCATCAACACTTTATTCGGCTGCAGCGCTGGCGAAGAAACCTCGTCGCCGCGGCGAAACTGCAGCCAGCTTCCCGTGGCTTAACCTCTCTTCGCCGCGGAAGAATTCTTCTTCGCCCGCCAAGAACGCAGACAAATTCTTGCTTTTTCAACCAATTTCAGGCAAACGTTCAACACAACACTAAATCAAACAATAACACCAAAATCAACTCAAAATAAGAGCGAAAGAGGAAACAGTAACAAGGTACCTCAAGCGGGGCGTTACAATCTATGTCTCTCAGATTTAAAATGCCTCAAGAATCAGGTCAATCGAAGTTGTGTAGCTCAAGTTATGCTCATGTTAGTGCAGCATGTTTTGGCAGAAAAATTCTCGGACATAAAATTCAAAAATTGCGTCACAACATGATCATATGGCGCTGCGGCGTCAATCTTTCACCAAATATCCCCTACTAAAAATCCTGATCACGCTACAGCATGATGTTTTTGGCGCCGTGGTGCAATTTATAGTTCTACTACGGTGAACAATCTAAAAAATTCATAACTTCTTTGTTTGAGCTCCGATTCACGAACCGTTTGTTTCCACATGATTCTGATTCTTTGCTCTTCAATATGGATACATGATATCCTCATTTTTCAGCACCAAAATACCTAAAAAAACACAAAACATACCCGTGTTCTAGAAAACAAAAGAGATACAAAAATTAAGTAAAATTAACCGATTAAATTAATTCCCACACAAAATACCCTTAAAATCACTAAGTATGAGTGTAATTCCAAGCATTCATCAATGGCCAATATACTGTATCAGTAAGAGGCTACTCAACGCCGAAACCCAGCACCTGGAAATGGAGAAGCTCACTCTTACATTAATAACTGCATCAAGGAAGTTGCACCTGTACTTCCATGCTCACACTATCCACGTGCTAAGCAACTACCCCCTCTGTCAAGTCCTCCAAAGGCCAGAGACGTCGGAGAGATTGCTTAAGTGGTCGATGGAATTAAGTCAATTTGACTTACAATACAAGCCGCGAACTACAATCAAAGGACAGGCATTCGTGGACTTCATTTCTGAGTTCTCCTATCAACCTAACCATCAAGTAGAATCTAGTGAGTGCAAGGATAAGAAGAGCACTACTCAACAGACACTTAAAGTCCTCACCACTTAGAATTTGTATGTAGATGGCTCCTCAAAATGAAAAAGGCGCCAATGTGGGCTTGCTATTGATTAGCCTTGACGACGTGCATCTGTATAGCACTATCACGTTTGCATTCAAAGCCTCAGTTAATGAAGCAAAGTATGAAGCACTACTTGCTGGATTACGGCTTACCAAGGAGATGGCGACAAAATCCATCAATGTGTGTAGTGATTTTTAATTGGTGGTACAACAAATTCTTGGAGAATACTAGGCTAAGAAGGAGAAAATGATCACCTACCAACAAAAGGTCAAATCTGTTAGGATCATTTGAAAGTTATATGATAAGACAAATTCCCTGAGAACAAAATAACGTAGACGCCTTGGTGTGAAAAGCATCAGCCCTCAGCACCAAAGTTCCTGACTCCATCCTTGTACAACTCCTTGAGACTCCAAGCATATCGAACAACGGTCCAATAGCGATGGCCATAGACCAAGCTCCTATCTGGATGGATCCCATCATTGCTTATCTTAAAGAGGGAACCTTGCCTTCAAATAAAGTCGAAGCCTGCATGCTCCGAACAAAGGCAACTTGTTATACCATGATCGGAGACACATTGTATAAAAGGGGTTACAACATGCCACTTTTGTGTTGTGTGAATGATGATGAAACTAATTACATCATGCGGGAGATTCATGAAGGAATTTGTGGAAATCACGAAGGTGCACGATCACTCGCCTATAAAATACTATGACAAGGATACTATTGGCCTCAAGTTTATGATGATGCATATCTATTCGTTAGAAAATGTGACAAATGCTAGAGGTTTGCTAACATCTCGCAATTTCCACTGCAAGAGTTAACTACAATGACTAGTCCATGGCTATTTACGATGTCAAGAATCAACCTCATTGGAGCCCTACCAACTGGAAGAGGAGGAGTCAAATACGTAGTAGTCGCCGTAGATTACTTTCACCAAGGGTGTAGAAGCAAAACTTTTGACCACGATCACAACAAAAAAGCTCAAAGATTTTGTCTTCAAGAATATTATTTTTCATTTCGGAATACCCCATACTATCATTTCTGATAATGGAAAGTAGGTCGACAATGAAGATTTCAAAAAATTCTGCAATGACTTGGGGATCCACAAAAGCTTCACAGCAGTGGCACGACCACAAACCAATGGGTAGGTTGAAGTTGTAAACAAGTTAATAAACACATTATAAAAGCCAAGCTAGAAGAATCAAAAGGTAATTGGGTTGATGAGCTTCCAAAAACTTTATGGGCGTATAGAACTACTGTGAAAACATCAACAGGAGAAAATCCCTTTTCTCTAGCCTACGGATACGAGGCAATGGTTCCGGTCAAGGTAGGAACAGGTTCCCTTCGAAGGGATACCTACAATGAAGCAGATAACGAGGCACTCATGCATTTATACCTCGACATGATTGAGTCCTATCTTAACTCTGCCCAATTGCGATTTACTTCGTACTAGCAAAAAATACAAAGGTATTTCAACCCTAAAGTAAAATATGTAATTTTAGGGTTGGCGACCTTATCCTAAGGAATGTAATGCCAAACACATGGGAAGTAAACATTGGAGCTCTCAAATCTAATTGGGAAGGTCCATATCAAATTACCGAAGTCTTGAGGCTAGAAACTTATCATTTAAAGTAGCTAGATGGTACAATAATATCGAGGGTATGGAACATTGAGCACCTATGACCTTATCACTAGTAGATGATAAGCTCATGGACATACCTAACGAAATGCACCTCGCAAGGGATTGCTCGCAAGCATGTTAAGTATAACACTATTTGCAATAGATATGATTCCCTCACACTTCTAAAGATTTCATAAGTCATCGACCCATGACAAGTGTAAAGAGCCAATGCTGTGACTTTAACTCAAGAGTTAACTCCTGATATGCAGACGTCATACAAACCCAATGTGCATGTTCGCGTTTAGGGCAGGCTAAAGAAAAATCCTATGTGGCTAAGACTAGAAGTCGTAAACGTAACAATAGGCCACGAGGTTAGAATAATTTGGAATTAGAAAAAAGGTACAAGAAAATATCTTCTGTGAAAATGTTATCTTAACAAGTGCGAGAAAAGGATAAAAATTTTGTTTCATTCAAGCAAAAGTAATTACAAAGCAATATGTGTGTGTTTACAAAAAAAAATTCCTTTCTCTTCTCAAGGGCTTGGGGTCGGAGGTTTCCTTTGAGAATACCGCTTCTTAAGCTCGTTCCCATAATCAAGTGGGATCATTGAATAATCGAGATCCGGATATACTTCATAGACAAGCTTAAGGAATTCAAGAGCGAGGTCTGCAACTTCCTCCTCGACACCATCTTCAAGATTTTTTAGCTTACTTGTGATGCCTATGACCTTTTTAGTCGATGCCTCGTTCTCTCATCTAGCCTCCTCTGCAGTCTGTCTCACTTCCTCCATCAACCTCCTTGTTGCCTCCAACTCTTTCCTAAGGTCGCTAGATTCAGCTACTACCTGATCTCACTTGGCCTCACAAGCTGTCAGTTGATTACTCATGAAATTTGCATGCTAATAAAAGTGATCTCGCTCCCTTTCAACTTTTTTTATTTTCCTTTCAACGAACAACAGGTCCGTGGTGAGACAGTTTAACTGTTGGTTTTTATCCTCAATTTCACGCGACATCTCTTACATCTCCTCAGGAATGCGATCTCTTTCCTCAAGTTGTGCACATACAACCTCAAGATCTCTTCGTGCCTCAACAAGCTATTCCTCGACTTTATTTACCTTCTTCTGACCGACATTCAGATTACCTAAAGGAGTAAAAATCTCTTGGAACAACATTGACCCTACTGCATAAACCTACAAACATATAGCTGAGTTAGTCGCACGCATAGATATAAGCAAATACGCAAGGTAAATCACTAAATACCTGGCTATGCAACTCCATGTAAGGCTTGAGAAGGGTAATGTGATTATTTCTTTTCAACTTTCCCAAAAACACCTAGAACAAACAATCTGCCAACATAGGCATCGAGATTGACATGTACTTTGGAAGTTTTCCATCATTTTTCTGATAATCACTTGTAACTCCAAAAGGCCCTTGAGGTATAGCACTTGATCATCCAGGGGGAGCAGTTTGCTCTTAAAGAGAAGAGCGCGGATGTAGACGAAGAGCATCCTCGTGATAGAAATGGGGCATGTTCATTCTCTCCCTAGGAGTAGGATTGGAAGAATGCTTCTTTCTTTTATTCAGATTTGGGATCTAAACTTTGTTTCCTTTCTCCTCCTCTGTGAAAGGCCTTTTTGGTCTTGAAGGTGTAGTCAACCTCTGGTTGTCCCCACAAGCTCCCACAGTAGGAGTCCCCTAAATGGATCTCTCTTCTCTGCTCTATGAAACGGAGGCCTCAACTCATTCCGAGGTCTCCATCTGTTGAGGCCTTTCTTTAGGAGTTCTTTGAGAAGGAATATCCGCAACTCCGAGAGAAGGCGAAGACTCTGTGTCATAAGTCCTTTCCTTACATTTCAGCCTAAGATGACCAGACAATGATTTCTTTTTCATAGGAGGAGTTGAAGGGGTCTTTTGAGCTTGTTTCGTCAACTTTGGGATATGGAGAGTTACATTCCCTGTAGGTTTGGACTCTTGGGCAGTTCCCTTTGAGGGAGCTTTTGGTGAAATTTCTGCGCAGTCAAGACAAAATCATCAGTTATCAACCAATGCAAAATACAAAGACAAAAGGAAAGTCTTACTTTTGCGATCTGTAGTTGGCAAAGGATCTATAATTGCCAATGCATCCAAAAATTTATGTTTCTTTTACTTCTCGATAACAAGGAGATTTGTTATGTCTCGAATCCCTGAAGAAAGCCCATTAAATCGCCTAATCCTAGCACGATCAACGAGTTGAGTAAAATCTACTGTACGATTAGCTACGCAAAAGAGAAACACCATATGTTAGTAAAAACATAAATAAAAAGCCAGTCAAAAGAAAAAAGAGGGGGAGGTCGTAGGAACCTACATCCACCTCTAAAGTTTTCGATTCTGTCACATTTGAAGAAAAAATATTTAGACTCCTAGTCTCCAATGTTACTAGTAGTACCACCACTCCGCTCAAACCTTTCACCGCACGTTTGGCAAGGTAATTTGTACATTTTCTCGTGTTAGTTTTAATGTGTAAACATGGGTGACCTCCTCCACTGTGAGCTTGCCCAAACCATGCTCTTGGTATGCAATGTACATTCCCGTGATACATCGACATGAATTAGGGCTTAACTATAAAGGGGAAATCCCAAAGTAATCCAGCACTGCCTAAATAAAGGGATGGAGTGGTATTCCTACGCCGCATTTCAAATACACTTCGGTAGTCATGGCACCAGGAGAAGGGTTGTATGTAGGATAATCTAGCGAACGAATTACTTGCAGAGTAATCCCAAATTGGGATCTTATTCATTCAAATTCTGCCTCAAAGAATGTTATAGGTGTAAAAGAACCTAGAGTAAGGGGGTAGTGAGATGACTGTGTAGAAGAGCCAGCTACTCCATGTCTTTGGCTACTCCTGCCTTCCACGTGAGTAGACCCAGCAAAGAAGGCAACATTCCTTGAGTTGCCCACATTAGTTTTGTAAGCTCTAGCTTTTTCCCCTCCCTTATTACTTCTCTTTCTTTGTTGCACGGGAGTTCCACTTGGCGGATACCCAGTAGGAAGAGGAAGAGCCGCATGAATATATGACACCTCATCACCCTTTGGAGGTCCTTTTATCGTCTCTGAAATAGCCAACGAAGGTTCACCGTCGTCTCCCTCATTGTAATGACGGACACCATATCAGCACTATTATCGTTCATCTGGCGATAAACATAAAAACCACATAAAAAAAGACTATTCCCTACCGAATGCATTATAGGAACACAAAACAAACTTCTACTACCCACTAATGGTAGTACAAACTCAGTAAACTCCAAGTCAACTTAGACACTTTCCTACCTACACATACAATAACAAAGCTTACTCACCTAGGAACACATCCTTACTCATCCGTTTAACACACGTGGATGCGATTGGTGAACACATAGCCACGATCAAGGAAGTAAGGTTAGGTAATTGCTGAAAAACTTGGGAGAACGTATAACCGCCTAATAAACATTAAATGCCCGAATAGAGAATGTTGTTTTAGGTCTGCGTATACTCATTACACCAACCATGCTACATTAAGTGCGGTTAGACATGTCTAGCTGGCGGTCAATCACATCTCCAAAGATAAAACAAAAAGGAAAAAAGGCTAACAGTCAGAACCCCAACGGACACAACCATTTTAGGATGCAAAGGCAATAACTCAGACAAGCAATTCATGAGAAGCTAAAGCTTGACAATTTAAGGAGACGGATGAGCTTGTTAAATGCTCCCACCTGTCCATGAAAATAGCTCGTAGTCGATAATACACAACAGTTCGCGAAAGAGAGCTCATTATAAGTAGCTTGTGAATACTGATAGGAACTCACAACAACTCACAATGAGTAGTTTTTGAATATAGTCTACATAACAAGTCATAAAGGCAAAAGTTTTTAAAGCTCAAGCTCAAGCTTCAAAAATTTTTTTTTGGAGGAAAGGGGGGGAGGGGTAATTGTTGGAGGGTAAAAAGCATGTTGAATAAAGGCTTGACACGTGTCGCAAAAGTGGGCCATTACCTAGTAGAGGAAGCTTATAAGGGAAGAAAGAAAGCCGCCTTTCCTAAAGCCAGGTGTCCACTTGCATGAAGAGAGCTTCACCAATGAGAATGTTGTCCAATCTTCTTTCCACGTATCTGCTTACCTGAGGATTACTTCACTCATCAAAATAAGAATGTAGCACCCCATGCCCAGTTGCATGTAAACTACTTCACACTCAAGATTACCCCTAGAATGCTATAAATAAGGGGTCCTCACCCCACACAAGGGATATCAACATCTTTTTACTATAAGAGCAAATTCTCTTTATAAACCCATCAACAAAATAATAGTGGACGTAGGAATTGCTTATTGCTTCCGAACCGCTTTAAAAATCGTTTTTGTCTACTTTTCATTTACTTTTATGCATTTACTGTTTAGCACACCAATTAACTTCCACCATAAACCTCACTGAACCCATTGGTTTAGCATCATACCTACTATTTCACGATCTCTCGTAGATCCTTTGCACAAACTTTTTGAAGGCTTGTGTACATCTCGTTGGTGTGAAAAATCGCATCAACAATGATTGTAATCAATTCTTATTGTTCAAATTGTTTAGATTGTTTTACTTTAGTTTTATTAAGTTAGTTGAAATAGTTTAAGCAATAGTATTTATACAGGTTAGGTTGTTGTTAAGTAGTTGGGATACGGCTGTACTAATTCTAGTTAAATATAATACCATAGTTAAGTCTTCTTTTAGTAAACTCTAGTTGAAGATTAGTTTAGATATAAAAGAGTCAATGTTGTAAAGTGGATATGAGACTTTAATGATGAGTTAATGAAGAAAGTTGTTTTCTAGAAAGTTTCTTCTTTGTTTGTTTATTACTTCCTTCTCTGTTAGTTACATGGTATTAGAGCTCGTTTGAATGTATTCACCAGATGAACAAATTGGAAATTGAAGCTTATCATTTGAGTTTATTAAGATCAAATCTATTCTTTTTCAAATCACAACTTTCTTCTTCTGTCTAAGTTCGTTAGTTTGAAGTTGCTTGTAAGTATTGGCGAACATTAATGGAGAATCGGTATTCACTACAATAGATTCGAATTCACTACTCTATATTCATTCTTCAAATACACTTGGTTCGGTGTTAGTTTCAAAACAGTTGATTGGTACTAAAAACTATGGGATCTAGAGCCATGATAGTCTCATTGTAAGCAAAGAACAAGTTAGGGTTTGTTAATGGAACTTGTGATAAATCAAGCTTTGATTCTCTTTTAGATGCACAATGGGAGAGGTGTAATTCTTTGGTATTGGCCTGGATTTTCAACATAGTTTTAAAGGAGATTTTCAATGGTATTGTGTACTCGACAAATGCTTCTCGAGTGTGGCAAGACTTACAGAAGTAGTATAATATAGTGAATGGAAGAGAGTTTATGCTATTCATAAAGAAATTACGAATCTAGTTCAAGGTACAAACACAATAACAGTCTATTATAATAAACTCAAATCATTATGGGATGAATTGAGTTCTTTTGTCAGCTTACCTCCTCCAGATAGCATCTCTGCAAAAGCATACCTTGATCATCTTAATCAACAAAAGCTACTATAGTTTCTGATGGGACTAAATGATTCTTATTCTATGGTATGAAGCCAAATACTTCTTATGTCTCCATTACCTTATGTAAAACAAGCTTACTTTGTTGTGAATCAAGATGAAAGTCAAAAGCTTTTTTCTGGAATCAATAATAATTCAGAGGTCTTGATTGCTTTTGATGCGTGCAAATGCAACACCTAATTTTACCTCACTAAATTCTAATGCAAAGTCATGTAGTAGCAAAGAGCAAGTAAGGGTCTTTCCCGCAGAGGATTTGTGAACTTAATTAATTATCTACTTCTAACGGGGTTTGTCACGAATTATAAAAACTCAACAAAAACTAAAAAAATCTCAAAGCAAACAATGTAAATCAAGCAACTAATAACGAAAGAGAAATCAATGAGACAAACGAGATTGAAGGTTTATTTGCCACCACTAGACACAGATTGCATATAATAAAAGCACTCTTTAACTTTCTACCCTCTTGATCACATCAGCTTAGAAAATACCAAATATTGATAAGTCCCATCTCTCCTTACTGAGTCGTTGGACTAGACACGGTCATAACCCAATTCCCTATTTATTAAATAACCTAGGATACGATCTCTAGATTCAAAGTAATAAAAGCATTAAGTTGCGAGAGACCTACTGAATCAAGGCTAAACTCATATGGTCGGTTTAGTTATCTTGAGTGATTACCCCCATGTATGCAAGCATACACTTTACCACTAGTTATTTAGGTTAATAAAGCGATTCCGTACTAAAGAACCTAAATTGGCATTAATAGATTAATCCTAACGATTTAATTGGCCACTTAAACAATTAGAAAAATCTAGTTAGACCCTATTTTCAGAGAAATAATCACATAACTAAGAGGGATCAAAAGATAAAAAGATGCATATTTTATTAATCACAAGACATCACCCTCAATCACAAAAGAATTAGTTCTTCATGAATAAATATGAGAACATCATTGTATTATTCATAACAAATAATAATAACAATGAAGAAGAAAAACTTAGTGAAACTTGGTTGGATTAATGCAGTTGATGATGATCTCTTCCAATTCTTCTTCTCCAAGCCTTCTTTAATCTCCCTTTTTCTTCAGTTCTTGAATATCTTTGTTCTCTCTTTTTTTATCTCTAAAAGAATTCCCCAAAATAATGCTAAAAGACTTCTATTTATATCCCACAAGGGTTAGGGTTTTGTTTTCCTTAATTCTAGTTAGTTTAGGACTCTTAAACCCTATTTTCCTAGTAAAAAACGGAAGAAAAATTTCTAGTTGTCGTGACTGTGCCTCGGCACTGTGCTGCGGCATGGTTGATTTTGGACTAAGTGTGTTGTGGCACAGTATTGTGGCATGGTTGGGTTTGGACTAAGTGTGCTGCGGCATGGTCCAATTCCTTTGCTAACCTTGCATCATTCTTCAGCACTCTAGAGATAGTGATTTTTGAGCATGATAACAATGGAATCTGGAAATGTGATAAACGTATGAAATTTAGCCCTTTGAATCAGATTTCCAACGGTTTAAAAATCATCTTGATAAAATATCTACATCTCAAGTTATTATTGAAACACTGAGGCATGCTCAAACTGGAGCGTAATCTAGAATCTCCTATTCACTTCAAAGGTCCATAACTTCTTCAATGCAACTCCGATTCTCGATCCGTTTGTTCTCAGTTGTCACAAATTCTCTCGCCAACATTATTTCTCATTCGAATATTATTTTTGAGCCTTATTCCCTGAAAACACAAAAAAAATACCCGTGATCCTGAAAAGTGCGTTTATGAAACAATTAAGTTAATTCATGTGAATTAATCCTAGTTTCCTACAAATGATACCTATAAACCACTAAGTATAAGTGTATTTTCAAGCTCTTATAAGCTTTATATGTACAAAATAATCAAAGAGGTCAAAATCAGAACTCAAAATATGAAGGAAAGAAACCGTATATTGAGTGTGAACATTGTCACTTGCCTGGACATAAGAAGGAAACTTGCTACAAGCTACATGGGTATCTAGTAGATTTTTAGTTTATAAAAGGAAAAAGTGGACAAAGGCTAGAGAAAATCAAGCATAGTCTACAAATTTGACCATAGAAAATGCACAATCTGGCACGAATCTTGGGAATGTTTTTTTAGCAGAACAATATAGTCAACTTCTACAATTGCTTGGAAAGGAAAATGTGGCAGCTCAAACAGCTAATCTAGAAGGTAATTTCACTTCTTTATATTCTTGTCATATTACAAATAGTTGGATCTTAGATTTTGGTGCCACTTATCATATGACGCATAATTTCTTTAGTTTAGAATCTTCTATTGAAATTGCATCATCCCAAAATACACTAGTTAGCCTTCCCAATGGTACCAAGACCAATATCAAACACATTGGTTCTATTAAATTAGATAATGAGATTTGTCTAGACAATGTTCTTCATCTACCAGAATTTAAGTATAACCTTTTGTCAATATCTAAATTGACTGGTGCCAGTAAATGTTCTATCACATTTTATCCTGATTTTTGCTTAATTTGGGATCTTTGGAGTGGCAAGTTGAAGGGGATTGGTAAACATAATTGAGGATTGTACTATTTTGTACCTATTTTGAAATAAACTCAAATGTATTAAGTTTAGGAACAAAGAACAAAGTTATTGGTAGTGCATCTTGTTTCAATCACGCTATAACTCTTGATTCAGAAATGAATAAAAATTGTCTTTCTTTGTCTTTTTCAGCATTCTATTTGAATGTTACGTCAAAAATTTGGCATAAAAGGCTAGGTCATGCCCCTTATCATGTTTAAAATGTTACATAATGATTTGTCCATATCAAATCCACCTCATTGTTCAGTTTGCCCTTTAGCTAACTAGACTAGAATAACATTTCCTTTGAGCACTTCAAATACTTCTAACATTTTTGATCTCTTACATATGGATGTCTGGAGTCCATATAAAGTACCAACTCATGGAAATGCTAGATACTTTCTCACCATTGTAGATGATTATTCTAGGATTACCTGGTTGTTTCTCATTCAATTCAAATAAGATGTTTTTCAAACACTTAGAGAATTCTTGCTCATGGTTCAGAATCAATTTAAACAAACTCCTAAGTGCATAAGAACAAACAATGGTTTAGAATTTTTTAATAAACATTGTCATGATTAGTTACAAGATAAGGGCTTTATTCATCAAAGTAAATGTGTCTATTCACCTCAACAGAATGGTATATTTGAGAGAAAACAAGGCGTATCCTAGAGATAGCTAGAGCACTAAAATTTCAATCTAACATCCTAAATAGTTTTGGGGGATATTGTGTCAAAACTACCATTTAATAGATTGCCAACAAAAGTTCTAAAATGATTGTCACCATATGAAAAGTTTTTTGGCAAGAAATCTAAATTGATCATTTCAAAGTATTTGGTTCTTTGGCTTATGCTACTATCTTATCTCCTAAAGACAAGCTCTCCTCAAGATCTAATCCATGTGTATTCATAGGATATTCTCCCTCACAAAAAGGATATTCTTTATATGATTTAGCATCTCATTCTATGTATGTTACTAGGGATGTAGTTTTTCACGAAAATATTTTTCCTTTTACTTGGTGTTAATCATCCAAACCACTTTTCTTGTCTAAACCTTTCATGGAACTTGATTTTGTAGCTTCATCCTTATTTCTTGATCCGGTTGCATCAATTAGAGAAATGTCATCTATTCATAACATAGAACCAATACTTGTTTCTTCTTCACTTAGTTCACCATCTAGTTAACATTTTACTCATGTTAATACTCCTTAACTTAGAAAATCTACAAGACCATCAAAACCCCCTATTTGGACATTTGATATCACTTGTTCTACACTTTCACAGCCTAATCTAGCCAATCTTATCAGATATCCTATTCAAAATTCATTGTCTTATGCTCATCTATCTTCATCATACCAAGCCTGTCTATCCAAGTTTTCTTCCTTAAATGAACCAACAACTTTTAAACAAGCTTCTAAGATCCTAATTGGGTTAATGTTATGACAAAGGAGATTCAGGCTTTAGAGCTTAATGCCACATGGTCCTTTGTCCCTTTACGATTTGGTAAGATTCTTATTGGTTGCAAATGGGTTTATAAACTCAAATACATAGGTTGCTTGGAGAGATATAAGGTTATATTAGTTGCCAAAGGATATACACAACAAGCAAGGATAGATTATGATGAGACTTTTTCCCCTATTGTAAAAATGGTGACTATTCAGATAATTTTAACCTTAGCTTCCATGTATAATTGGCCTTTATATCAAATGGATGTGGATAATGCTTTTCTGCAAGGTAATCTACATGAGGATATCTATATGACTTTCCAACAAGGTTTTCATAAGCAAGAAGATCATAATTTAGTGTGTAGGTTACATAAATCTCTTTTTGGGTTGAAACAAACTTCTAGAGCTTGGAATCACAATCTAACTGCAACCCTTATCTCTAGTGGTTTTAAGCAATCTACATCTGATTACTCTCTTTTCATAAAAAGAGTCAATTCAAAAGTTATTATCTTGTTACTTTATGTGGATGATACAGTCATCACAGTGAATGATGAGTCCTTAATCAACAATGCAAAGACTTTACTTCATTCTCATTTCAAGCTTAAAGACTTATGATCTTTGAGATATTTTTTGGGATTGAAAGTTTGTAGATCTACTAAAGGTATTAGTATTTGTTAGAGGAAATATGCACTGGAGTTAATAGCTGATTCTAGTTTGTCTGCCACTAAAACTGCTTTGATTCCTCTAGACTAGAATATGAAGTTTACGTCTAAGGCATATGAGAAGCTTTTTAATATTGTTGGTGCTTTAGTTCTTTTTGATCCAACAATTTATCAAAGACTTATAGGTAAATTGTAGTATCTTTGCATGACCAGGCCTGATGATTGTTATTCAGTGAATCTGTTGAGTCAATTTATGTAGCCTCCTAAACAATCTTAAATGAATGCTGCTTTAAAAATGATCAAATATGTGAAGGCTGCACTTGGTTTAGGATTGTTCTTTCCTTACACTGATTCCATGCAATTATTGGCTTTCAGTGACTCAGATTGGGCATTCTGTCTTATGACTAAGAGGTCTATCATTGGATATTGTGTCTTTCTTGGTCAATCTCTTATCTCGTGAAAATCTAAAGGACAATCCATTATTTCCAGATCTTCTTCAGAGGCTGAATATAGGGCCATGGCTCCCATTATTTGTGAAGTTGTTTGGATTACTTAACTTTTATCTAATCTTGGCTTCAAGGATTTAGCACCTGTTTCTTTATATTGTGATAATCAGTCTACTCTTCATATTGCTTCTAATCCTATGTTCTGTGAAAGAGTCAAACATATTAATATTGATTGTCACATTGTCAGGACCAAGCTCAAGGGTGGTTTGATCAAAACTGCTCATATTTCTACTAATGAGTAACCAACTAAATCTATGGGTAGTAAAGTTCATCATCATCTTCTACACAAGTTGGGAGTGTTAGACATATATCACCCACCAACTGGAGGAGGGGTATTAGAATAATAATTGTAATTAGTTCTTATCGTTTAGATTGTTTTACTTCAGTTTTATTAAGCTAGTTTAGATAGTTTAAGCAATTGTATTTGTACGGCTTAGGTTGTTGTTAAGTAGTTAGGATACAATAGTACTAACTCTAGTTCAATATAATACCATAGTTAAGTCTTCTTTCAGTAAACTCTAGTTGAAGATTAGTTTAGTTATAAAAGAGCCAATGTTGTAAAGTGGACATGAGACTTGAATGATGAGTTAACAAAGAAAGTTGTTTTCCAAAAAGTTTCTTCTTTCTTTGTTTATTATTCCCTTCTCTGTTTGTTACAAAACTTTATAGAGTAATTAATCCAAAATCTAACTAAAAATATCAGAAATTTAGCACTGAAATTATGATAAAACATAAGGCAAATAGATAAAAAAAAAAAAAAAAAATGAACCCTTTAGAGCATTACAAGAAAATAGGGATAAAACAACACAAACCTTTTGCTGTTTCCAGTCAAATCCGCACTGCATAACTACTGTAATGATGCAAAAAACCTATGTCAAGATCTCACCTAACGTTTGTCATTGTGCAAGTTCCACGACACCAAACATTGCATCGTTTTCAAAATTTATATTATGTCAACATCCCATGTCATCTTACCTGCTAATTGGTCTCATATTGATTTCACAACAAGGTTCTGCATTATACTAGGGCTAGAATGTAGTGGCACAGAGTTGGTACCGAACTACAGAGGATACTATGCCAATTTTTTTCCATTTAAAAGGTTTATGTTTGATGGTCTAAGATGTTAAACAACGAGCATGCCTTCATCGTTCTATAGGTAATGACACCAGCTTCGTGTCGTGGTTCTGGAAAAGACTAAACTTTTTTGTCGTATGCCTTACATT
Organism: Pistacia integerrima; assembly: GCA_026225825.1. Classification (NCBI taxonomy): domain Eukaryota; kingdom Viridiplantae; phylum Streptophyta; class Magnoliopsida; order Sapindales; family Anacardiaceae; genus Pistacia; species Pistacia integerrima. The sequence continues at coordinate 17,427,128 of CM047742.1, read as the reverse complement.
TTTTGATACAATAACACCGTGTACACTCTCTTTTACAAAGAGAGAGTGAACAAACTGACGTGGCATGCCACATGGCGTGCCACGTGTAAGGGTGAACTAGGGTTGGAGCCCATGGCTATTCCTAAGTGGAATAGGGTTTTAATTGTTGAATTATGTAAGTGCAATTTAAAAATTGAAACATGAGAGAAAGAATTATTCATTCAATTAAAACCCTAGCCACCCTATCTCTCTCTCTCTCAAGAAGAAAACTTTTCTTGTTCTTCTTTCTTGATTCTTGAAGCCCTTGATTTCTCTAGCAAAATAATCAAGGGTTCTGCGGATTATCTTCGTGTGGACTTCCATGGGTGCGATCTTACTTTGGATCGATTGGGAAAAAATCACGTGAACAGTAGATGGTGAACACTAACCGTGAACAGTAACCATGAACAGTGCCATGAACAGTGTTCCTGTCTGAAATCAGAGATATTCGAAGGAGCCTCCAAACGTACGTTAGTATTCTAATCCTTGAATGGATTTACTTTATACAAATTTTTGTTTATAAACATGTAAACGATATAATCTATACTCAGATATAGGCAAAGAAAGGTAATTGATTTACCGATTGAATTTTTGTTTTCCGCTACATATGGTAGATCAATTACATACAGTGGTATTAGAGCCTTAGATATTAGATTATATTGTTTAATTGATGTTTGATAACATGTATATTTGTTTGATAACATGTTATTACATGATTTGAAGTGTATTTTAAATCTGGAAAATTCTGTATGTTGAATATCTTAATTAATCAATTGATTAAATAATGTGTTGATTGAATGTGTATTGGTTGGTATCCTGCTCGAATGTTTAAGCATTCAATTTGATTTGGATTCATGTCATTATGTGAAAAATTGCAAAAGACATCATTGTGCCTGATTCACTATTTTGCGATGTTAGCTAAGGCGAAATAACACTTCGCCACGGCGAGATGCAAAAAGTGAATCTGGCAAAATTCTGGAAAAATAGATCTAGTCACGAAGAAATAAAACTGCGCCATGACATAAAACTCTCAGGAACGATTTGTGTTTTCTGGAAGTTCCACTTACGCACAAGAAAATAAAACTTCAACTTTGCAAGTACCTTATGTGTGCATGAACTTTGCCTGGGAGAAGAATTTCTTTGCCATGGCAAGAAACCTACTGTTCTGTTTTTGCTTTTCGTTTTTCGCATAGGGGCTAAATTGAAGTTTTTTGAACCTTTAAAGCCAATATTCATTCTGCACATTTAAGGTGGTAACTTGATAAATCAACCCACCCAATTCAAAAATTTATTGTTTTTGAATGTATGCAATGTTCTTATTTGATAATTGCATGGTGCTTGGTACATGAGCCTTAGACCTATTGTTTATTGTTGATTGGGTTTGTTTGTAATTTTTATAAACAATTAGGACCTGCGTGTCCTGCCTCTCTCTCTTAAATCTCCATATATTTCTTCTCCTCATCTCACTCCCCTCATATGTAATGCGAGGTTTCTATTTTATTGATGTAAATAAGAATAGCTTTTTTTATTATAAAATTATTTGTAATGATCGTGAAGAAGAAACGAAGGAGCTATGAAGAGGAATAACTTTAAGATCCAAGATTTATTTTTAAACCCTAGGTTGACCCACCGATTCCTCTAGGCTCAAGGAAATCGGTTTTAGTGGGTCATGTACCAACACGCTTTATTTTGTTTAGAATGCATGTTAAGGTTGAATGTTCAATAACATGCCAAACAATGACATTTTAACAAAGATAATAATCTATTGAGTCATTAAATAAAAACCCTCAAATAAGATATATTAAGTCACTTATGCCTTCCATCACCATGGTTTTAATCAAACCACTGTTCGTCGGAACCTTGTTCGCCACAGCGAAGGGTACACTCCGAGGTGGGAGGTTAAAATTCATTGGAGTTTTCCTTAATGATGATGGGTCGACTTAAAATGAACGTTTTTCTTGTTTGCCACAGCGAAGTTTGATAAATAGTGGGAGTGTTTTTTAATAAAAGACCATATTAAGAAATAATAAACATTATATTGACTTTGCTTTTCTGAATTGTAGATTCACTTAAAAATGAGCATTATGAACCCGCGACCGATAATCGAGAAAGAAAGCAGGTTGGATGGATCCAATTTCTCTGACTGGTATCGTAATCTTCGGATTATACTTAAGTCCGAAAAAAATTGTATATCCTTGATGAGCCATACATGAGTGAGCCTATCTTGATGCCACTCAGGAAGTAAATGATACTTATCAAAAGTTCCTTGATGATGCTAATGGTGTTCAATGCTTGATGTTAGCATCGATAACACCAGTGTTGCAAAAGCAGCATGAGAATATGGACGTTCTGTTGCCATTATTCTACACCTCAAGGAGCTTTACGAAGGGAATGTTCGTCATGAGAGGTACAAGGTGTCAAAAGCACTGTTTTGAAGTCGCTTGACCGAGGGAGCCCAAGTTGGCCTTTATGTGCTCAAAATGATCGAGCACATGGAGAGGCTTGAGACTTTGCGGTTTAAGTTGGATGTAGAATTACAAGTAGATTTAATTTTGCAATCCTTGCTTGACTCTTATGCACCGTTCATAATGAACTTCACTATGAATGCTATGGTGAAAACCCTGTCAGAGCTTTTGAACATGCTAAGGACTGTAGAGCAGGACTTGAAGAAGTCAAGTACATTTCTTGGTACTTGCCCGTAGGTAAAGGAAAGGGTAAGGGCGAGGGAATGGCCAAGGCCAATCCCAAGCCCAAGCCCAAGCCTAAGCCTAAAAGCCAGGATGCTCTCAAGTCTGCGGCTAGCGTTGGGAAATGTGGGAAGGTAGTCTGCTTCTATTGTAGCAAGCCTGGCCACTAGAGGAAGCACTGCAAGGCTTTCCTTGCAAATAAGAAGAAGTCAAATGCTTTGACTTCAGGTATGTTTATGATTGAGATTAACTTCTCTCCTTCAACATCTTGGGTCATTGACACAGGATATGGTACACACATTTGTACTGACGTGTAAGGACTAAGGCAGAGTATATTGCTTGCCAAGGGAGAAGTGGACCTACGAGTTGGAATGGAGCACATGTGGCTACATTAGCTGTAGGGACTTATTGTTTGTCTTTGCCTTCGGGCTTATTATTAGAACTCAAAGACTGTTATTTCGTACTTGCAATTTCTAGAAACATTATTTCAGTATCCGCTTTGGATAATACAGGATATCGTTTTGAGATTTCTAATGGATTGTTGTCCTTTAGTTTGAATGGTATTCTATTTGGAATTGCAAGGTTATATAACAAATTATATGTTCTTGATTTGAACAATAAGGATATTCTCAACGTTGGAACTAAGAAAGCTAAACATAGCGAACAAAACCATACATACCTCTAGCATTGTAGATTAGGTCATGTTAATCAGACCCGCATTGCAAAACTTCAAAGGGATGGAGTTTTGGACCCTTTTGACTTCCAATCATTTGAGGTTTGCGAGTCATGCCTTTTAGGCAAGATGACCAAGTCACCTTTCACAGGACAAAGTGAAAGGGCTACTGAACTGTTAGGCATCAGCCATAGTGATGTATATGGTCCACTAACAGTTGAAGCCAGAGGTGGATATTCCTACTTCATCACATTTAGTGATGATTTCAGTTGATATGGTTATGTCTACCTCATGAGACATAAATCTGAAGTCTTTGATAAGTTCAAAGAATTCAGGAATGAAGTACAGAATATGTTGGGCAAAAGTATTAAAGCTTAGGGTTTTCTGAATACCTGAAGGAATGTGGGATAGTATCACAACTCACTCCTTCGTATACACCTCAACGCAATGGATTGTCTGAAAGAAGGAATAGGACCTTACTTGGCATGGTTAGGTCCATGATGAGTTTTAGTGATTTACCTGCATCATTCAGGGGTTATACCCTAGAGACTGTAACTCACATTTTTAACCATGTGCCGTCAAAGTCTATAGACAAGACTCCATTTGAACTATAGAATGGGCGAAAGCCTAATTTATCTTATCTAAGGATTTGGGGTTGCGAAGCTTATGTTAAGAAATTGACTTCGAACAAGATGGGCCCAAAATCCTACAAATGTATATTTGTGGGGTATCCTAAAGAGACCAAAGGATACTATTTCTACCATCTAGAAGAGCGCAAAATTTTTGTTGCTCGTACTGGTGTCTTTCTAGAAAAGGAATTTTTTCGAAGAAGTACTAGTGGGAGAAAAGTAGAACTCGATGAAGTTCTAGACCGACAAGATATACTAGACGAAGGACGGGAAGATGTGTCATAAGTAGTGGTTGAACATCAAGAAGAGGTTACTCCAAAACTTGTGGATCAAAGTGAACCACCTCAAGTAGCACAAGAGCTACGTAGATCAGGGAGAGTACGCCATGAGCCTGAGAAACATGGTTATCTTGTGAGTGAACATGGTGACGTACTTGTCTACCAAGACGATGAACCCAGAACCTACAAAGATGCTATATCCGATCCAAATTCTGTTAAATAGATTGAAGCCATGAAATCTGAAATGGACTCCATGTACCAGAACCAAGTATGGTGTCTGGTGGAACCACTTGAAGGGGTAAAACCCATAGGGTGTAAATGGGTCTTCAAGAAGAAGAGTGACATGGATGGCAAGGTGCACACTTATAAAGCACGACTGGTTGCCAAAGGTTTCAAACAAATTCATGGTATTGACCATGAGAAAACCTTTTCGCCGATTGCCATGATCAAATCCATTCGGATTATGCTTGCGATTGCTGCATATCATGATTATGAGATTTGGCAAATTGATGTCAAAACGGCTTTCCTGAATGGAAACCTTGAAGAGGATGTGTATATGACATAACCCGATGGTTTCGTTCTTGATGGGCAAGCTGAGAAGGTATGCAAGTTGCAAAGATCCATTTATGGACTCAAGCAAGCTTTAAGGAGCTAGAACATTCATTTTGATGAATCAGTAAAAGAATTCGGTTGTATCAAGAACGACGATGAGCCCTGTGTTTACAAGAAAGTGAGTGGGAGCGTAGTGGCATTCCCAGTGTTGTATGTCGACGACATACTTCTGATCGGGAATGATACACCAAACTTGCAGTCAGTAAAGACCTGGTTATCCAAGTGGTTCTCCATGAAAGACTTAGGAGAAGTAGCCTACATCCTCGGAATAAAGATCTACCAAGATAGATCACGTAGGTTGCTTGGCCTAAGTAAAAGTACATACATTGACAGAGTACTGAAGAGATTCAGTATGAAAGGATCCAAAAAGGGATTTCTTTCGATGTCACATGGTGTCTATCTCTCTAAGGATATCTGTCCTAAAACACATGATGAGAGAGATAGAATGAAGAGGATCCCATATGCATCAACAATTGGATCCATCATGTATGTTGGAGTAGGTGCCCTAGAGCCAATCAATTATTGTAGAATTGACTCTTTGTAATAATGTTCATTAATCAATAATAAAAGGCATCTTATTCTATATCGCGTAGCAAAATTAGATTTATTGACACTTGGATTAATGATAGAATTGACACTTGGATCGGTAGCAAAACATTCGTCGACAAATTTGGAGGACCTCCAACGTGTTTGTTTTCCTTAAACTCAGATTTATTTTTCAGATTTTACTTTAATATGAATTGTAAAATTATACCCTTGATCTTGGCTCATGTAAACGATCTCTATATCATATTTGTTTTTGTTTCCGCTGCGTATATGGGACCGTTTACTAACAACATTGTCTTGTTCTTGTAGTGGAAAGCGGAATAGCGTTTGTAGAAATGCCTTTAAAATGCAACCAATGGCAAAAACTGATTGTAAGGCATAGACTGGTGCTTCTGTACATTCTGATGGGAAATGACAAATATGTTCAATTGTCTTGGATCATAACCATGAACTCTATAGTCCTAGCAAAATTAGATTTTTCAAGAACAATCGAAAAATACGATTCGTGAAAAGGAAGCTTGAAGTGAATGATAGGACTAGGATTGGACCAAATAAAAATTTCAATTATTTGGTTGTTGAAGCAGGCGGTGCCGAGAATTTTCCTTTCCTACAGAAAGATTGTAGCAACTACATTGAAAAGCTAGGAGGCTACGACTTGGTGGTGGAGATGCTAATGCAATTCAAAAATATTTTTTGAAAATGCAAAATGAGAATTCTATTTTTTAATATAATGGATTTAGATGAGGAGGGTCGATTAAAGAATGTTCTATGGGCAAATGCAAGAAGTAGGGCTGCATTTAAAGAATTTGGTGACGTTGTGACATTCGACACAACATATTTGACCAACAAGTATGATATGCCATTTGCTGCTTTTGTTGGTGTTGATAATCATGGTCATTCAACACTATTAGGTTGTGGGTTAATCTCCAACGAGGACACAGGGATATTTGTATGAATTTTTCAATCTTGGCTTGCATGTATGTTCAATTATGCTCCAAAAGCAATAATCACTGATTAAGATAGGGCAATGCAAAATGCAATCGAGATTGTGTTCCTGGTACACAACATAGATGGTGTTTGTGGCATATAATGAAGAAATTCCATGAAAAGCTGAGAGGTTATATCCAATATGAATCTATCAAGTTTTCTTTGCAAAATGTCGTGTATGATTCATTGACATGTGAAGAGTTTGAAGAATGCTGGAATTGTTTCATTGACAAACACAACCTCCATGCCAATGAATGGTTAATTGGATTGTATAATGAACGACGACGTTGGGTGCCGGCATTTATGATAGATACTTTTTGGGCAGGTATGTCTACTACCCAACATAGTGAAAGTATGCATGCATTCTTTGATGGACATGTTAATTCAAAAATCACATTGAAACAATTTGTAGAACAATATGATAATGCATTGCGTGATAAAGTGGAGAAAGAAAATGAGGCTAATTTTAAATCTTTCAAATCATGGATCCCTTGCATAAGCACATATGCTATTGAGAAACAATTTCAAGATGCATATACCACTGCCAAATTCATAGAGTTCCAACAAGAACTTGCTGGTAAGCTTTATTTTCAAATATCTTCTTCTAAAGAGGTTGATTCGTATGTGAAATTTATAATAAAAGAAGATGTTCTGGTTGGAGAGACTCACTGTCCTGTTCCTTTTGTGGTTTGCTTTGTTGGAGCAAGTTTTGATGTTTGTTGCAATTGTCGATTGTTTGAGTTTAGGGGAATTTTATGTCTGTTAGGAATCGATCTACCCAACACAGCAAAAAACAAAATTTAAAGGATAAATTGATTCCTTTAAAACCCAAAATCAGAGTACAGATTATATAGTTATGTGTTAAATCAAAATCTACAAAAAATATAAATAATCCACACAAGGATCAAAGATCTTACACACGTTTGGATGCTCCTTCACTTTGTCCCTGATTCAGATTCACTACCGATTCAAAGTAGCATCGAACCAACGGTGATCCACACGAAGACAATCCAAAGAACCAAAGAGGGATTTGCTAGATCCTCTTTGGCTTCAAGAATCAACTTGAATCAAAGATTTTCTTTGATTCAAGGACCAAGGGAAAATGTGAGAGTGTGAAAAGGGAGAGAAGGCAACCTTTTTCAATCAATGATTGAATAATAATAAATTAGGCTATTTTTTTTCAACACACACATGCACTTATATAGTGCATGTGTGAAAACCCTAATCCTCTTAGAAATAGGATTGGGCTCGAATCCAAATTATCCCTTGTGTCCAAACACTCTCAATTTGTATTTTATTTTAATTATTATTATTGTAATTAAAATCAATTAATATATTAATAAAATATATTAACATTTAATAATAATAATAATTCATCTAAATATATGCGTACATATATTTAAATATAATCTCACTTACTTGATTTAATATTAAATCCAAGCAACAACCTCAGCAAATCTAATTGCACTGTGAGATTACCAAAATACCCTTTCATCGTAAAAGACGAAAATACTCCTTGCACAAACTAATTCTCAAATTATCTTCTATGTTTGTGACTCGCAGGCTCCTTATCATATTGACATTGAGTAGTATTGCGATTAACACCAATTAATCGTCTCACTACACATAGACTAGGATTGGCCCCTAGCAAGGCATCATGGCCACCCGATAGATTAAAATTCAACGAAATAGCTACCTATCAATGATATGGTTACTGTGTAATCAAATCCTTTCATCATCTGTTATCTCATCAAGATTGAGATACAAAAGTAGTGTCAACCTTAGTTACGCTCGATATGTTTGTATTCAGTTATTGGACCAATAACCGAAATAATAAATTAGATTGAGCAACAACTTAATCCCACGGTGGCCACAGCTTTAGTGTCATTGTCATTTACTAAATTGCGCAGTGAGATAACTTCTCTCGTATTCGGGAGTGATGAATCCTCTGTTGATCCACCATAGTCTTGATACACTTCTCAATGTGGCCAATCATTGTCATATTGACAACTCTAAGTAGAACTGTGTTGGGCTAGTGTCAAACTACACCAATCGGTGCACAAGGCGCTCTGGTGATCTCAAGTTTAAAGATCACATGTACCACCATTCGTTAAAGGATTTGTTCCATAGACACTAGGGTTACCATCTATATGGAATGCATTGGTGGGTCAGTCCAGTGAACTTGCCTACAACAAGCACCCATGTGTTACACCAGGTTGTTGGCAACGACATTGACAAGTAAGATCAGTCATTGCCTTTCGATAGGGTCGTTCAACACTATAATAGCCTTACCATATTATATGTGTCCTTGGTCAGAATAATCTAGGGCTACAGACATTTCTAGAATGGCCACCATATGTGATCATAGGGTTCTCACTATCAAGATTTGAAACATTTGATACCCTCGTCACAGTTCTACAATTTTAAGGGCATATATCAATACATACAGATATGATTTACATGATATAGAATAAAATGCCTTTTATTGATCAATGAACATTATTACAAAGAGTCAATTCTACAATATTTTATTAGCTCTAGGGCACCTACTCTAACAATGTCGACATGCAATTATGGTGTTGATTCATAAGAGAATTTCTCATGTGCTTGAAAAGTACATTTTAAGACGATGGAAGAATATAAGCAGATGTCATACAAAGGTTAAGATAAGTTACAATAGCTAGAGTACCAATATTGAAGGACAACAGTCTAATAAATTGTCTAATTTATTTTCTACTGTAGCAGACTTGGTATCTACTAATGAGGATGATTGTAATATGGTGATGAACGTGATTAATGATCTTAAGAACAAATTTATATTGAGTGAAAGTGTTGGTGGTAATGATAAAGGAGAAAACTTATCATCTCATAGTAGAACGAACTGTGAAAGTATTGATGGTGCTTCGAAAGAGGGGAATAGTAATATTCTTAATCCATGGGCTGTTCGTAGCAAAGGTCATCCTCCATTCAAAATAAAGCAATTGAGCCTTGAACAAAATGTTAGTAAATTAAAAAAGAAGAAATTGCAAAAGCAAGAAAAAGAGGATAAAGCATGAAGGTAAAAACTTAGTAATTATCCATTTTGTTGACTATTTCATTATATTTATTCTATTTATTGATAAATAACATGACTTCAACATATATGTTGCAGGAGACTTGGACGTGGACTCTCCTCAGGTGTACCTGTAGTCTAACTGCAATGTTGTTTGTGGTTTAGGGGGAGCTCAAGAATTTTTTCTCATTTTTGGTGTGCTGGTTTCAAGAGTAGCCAACTACTTCTAGGTGCATAGCCAGGTGGGTTGTAGGTGAGATTTTTCTGGGTTGGTTGCTGGCTACTAATGTGAGCTTTGGCAAGCTTGGTTTTGTGTTTTAGCAATCTGTATAGTGGGTGCTACATCTCAGTAGCTTGTACATTTTTTGATCAGCTTCCGGAAGCTGATTTTTGGTGTTTCCACGAGTGTTTTTATTGGTTGGGTATAGGTTTTTGTGTATAAAGGGTGTATATCCTTTTGTTGCTCTTGGTTTTTTTGTGTAGCTTAGTCTCTTGGGCATGTCTTAGGAACTTGGTTCCTTTGGGGAATCCCCATTTCTTAGTTTGTATCTTTTGTTCTTTATAAAATTACCGGGTGTATATCCTTTTGGCTATTGAAACTGATTGAAATTTCAAATATCATTGAATTTAAATTTGCATATGATGATGTTGAGTTGAGTTAATTGGTTATGTAAATCTACTGCTGAAAGCCCAGGTATCGAATTTCTTGAGTTTTAACATTGCATTGTCTTCTTTATATACGTCTAATGATATATATAAGATGCAGGATTGATGGGTTATGTCCCCTGTAAAAAAGAGGACTAATAGGCTGCAAGTGTAGTTTGTGTAGTATTTAGTGGGCTAGTGGTGCAGGTTTTGCATTTTTAGTTTGTGTAGTGTGTAAAGTGTTGGTTATAGGTTGTGCATTTGCAGTTTTTGTAGTGTGTAGTGTTCTGCTCATTGGAGTGTTGGTCGGGTAGGTTGGAGTGGTAGCAGCAGCTTTTGTAATGCTGTATCCTTTGCTCTTTGCTAGTAGTGAAGCTATTTTTTTGTTGTTGCTAGGTGTAAGTAATTGATCTACTATACGCAGCGGAAAAAAAAAATTCAATCGGTAAATCAATTACTTTTCTTTGCCTAGATTCGAGTATAGATTATACCGTTTACATGTTTATAAACAAAAATCTGTATAAAGTAAATCCATTCAAGGATTAGAATACTTAAGTACATTTGGAGGCTCCTTCGAGTATCTCTGATTTTGGGACAGGGAACAACTGCCCACGATACTGCTTCCACTGCATTCTTGTTCCGATCACTGTTCAAGGTTACTATTCACATGATTTTTCACCAATTGATAAAAAATAGGATCGCACTTACGGAAGTCTACACAAAGATAATCCGCATAACCCTTGATTATTTTGCTAGAACAATCAAGGGCTTCAAGAATCAAGAAAGAAGAACAAGAAAAGTTTTCTTCTTAAGAGAGAGAGAGAGAGAGAGAGAGAGGGTGCCCAAGGTTTTTAATTGAATGAATAATTCCTCTATGTTTTAATTTTAAGTTGCACTTATATAGTGCAACAATTAAAACCCTATTCCACTTAGAAATAGCCATGGGCTCCAACCTTAGTTTACCCTTGCAACCAAACACACCCTTTATGGTATTTTAATTAATTAATTATTATTATAATTAAAATCAATTAATATATAATAATATATTAATATTTAATTAATAATAATAATTCATTTAAATATATACAGAGATATACAACTTCAGCAAATTTAATTGCACTGTGAAATTACCAAAATACCCTTTCGTCCTAAAAGACGAAAATCCCCTTCTCACAAATTGATTCTTAAATTATCTTCTAAGTGTGTGACCCATAAGCTTCTCATCATATCGACAGTATGTAGTATCGCGATTAACACCAATTAATCGTCTCACTATACACAGACCAAGATTGGCCCCTAGCAAGGCATTATGGCCACCCGATAGATTTGGATTCAGTGAAACCGCAGCCTGTCAACGGTATGGTTACCGTGCAATCAAATCCTTTCATAAAATGTTATCTCATCGAGACTGAGGTAAAGAAATAATGTCAACCTCGGATATCCTCGACATGTTTGTATTCAGTTATTGGACCAATGACAGGAATATTAAATTGGATTAAGCATCAACTCAATCCCACTATGGCCACAGATTTAGTGTCATTGCCATTTACTAAATTGCCCAGTGAGATAACTTCTCCCATACCCAGGAGTGATGAATCATTTGTCGATCCACCATAGTCTCGATACACTTCTCAATGTAGCCAATCACTACCGTATTAATAGCTCTGAATAGAACTACGTTGGGCTAGTGTCAAACTACACCAATTGGTGCATAAGGCGCTCCAGTGATCTCAAGTCTAAGGATCACATGCACCACCATCCATTAGAGGATTTATGCCATAGACACTAGGGTTACCATCCATATGGAATCCTCTAGTGGGTCTGTCTAGTGAACTTGCCTCTAGCAAGTACCCATGCGTTGCACCGAGTTGTCAGGAAACAACCTTGACAAGTGAGATCAACCACTGCCTTTCGAAAGGGTCGTTCAACACTATGATAACCTTACCGTATTATATGTGTCCTTGGTCAGAATAATACTGGGGCTATAGACGTTTCTAGAATGACCACCATATGTGATCATAGTATTCTCACTATCAAGATTTGAAACACTTGATACCCTCATCACGGTTCTACCATCCTAAGGACATATATCAATACATATAATATGATTTACGTGATATAGTAGATTATGCCTTTTATTGATAAATAAACATTTATTACAGAGTCATTTTGCAATAATTGATTGGCTCTAGGGCACCTACTCTAACAATCTCCCACTTGCACTATAGCCAATCATTCTTGTATTTAATACCGAATGACCTTAAGTGTTTTCATGCTTCTAGTACCATAGAGGCTTCGTTAGTGGATCGGCGAGATTGTCATCAGTATGCACTTTACGATATGTGTATCTTTCCTCTCAACCATTTCTCTGATGAGATAAAAATGTTTGAGTATGTGTCTGGACTTCTGGTGAGACCGTGGTTCCTTTGCTTGAGCAATTGCTCTATTGTTGTCATAATAGACATCTATCGGATCAACAATTGTGGAAACCACACCAAGTTCGGTGACGAACTTCTTAATCCAGACTGCCTCCTTGGCCGCATCGGATAATGCAATATACTCAGCCTCCGTTGTAGAGTCCACTACAGTGCTTTGCTTGGAGCTCTTCTAGCTCACTGCACCCCTATTGAGACAAAATACAAACCCTGATTGCGATCGATAATCATCTTTATCTGTTTGGAAACTAGCATCACTGCATCCTCTTACAGTGAGCTCATCTTCCCCTCCATAAACCAAGAACATGTCCTTAGTCCTTTTCAGGTACTTAAGGATGTTATTGACAGCTATCCAGTGACGCTCACTTGGATCCAATTGATATCTACTACAAGTGCTTAATGCACATGAGACATCAATCTGAGTATATAACATGGCATACATGATGGATCCAATTGCAAACACATATGGGATCCTCTTCATTCTATCTCTCTTATCGTGTGTTTTAGGACACATATCCTTAGAGAGATAGACACCATGTGACATCGAAAGATCCCTTCTTGGATTCTTCCATACTGAATCTCTTCAGTACCTTGTCAATGCATGTACTCTAACTTAGGCCAAGCAACCTATGTGATCTATCTCAATAAATCTTTATTCAGAGGATGTAGGCTGCTTCTCTAAAGTCTTTTATGGAGAACCACTTGGATAACCAAGTCTTTACCGACTGCAAGTTCGGTATATCATTCCCGATCAGAAGTATGTCGTCGACATACAACACTAGGAATGCCACTACGCTCCCACTCACTTTCTTGTAAACACAGGGCTCATCTTCGTTCTTGATAAAATCGAATTCTTTTACGGCTTCATCAAAACGTATGTTCCAGCTCCTTGAAGCTTGCTCAAGTCCATAAATGGATCTTTGCAACTTGCATACCTTCTCAGCTTGCCCATCAAGAATGAAACCATCGGGTTGTGTCATATACACATCCTTTTCAAGGTTTCCATTCAGGAAAGTTGTTTTGAGATCCATTTGCCAATTCGCATAATCATGATATGCAATAATCACAAGCATAATCTGGATGGATTTAATCATGGCAACCGGCGAAAAGGTTTCCTCATAGTCAATACCATGAATTTGTTTGAAACCTTTGGGAACTAGTCATGCTTTACAAGTGTGCACCTTGCCATCCATGTCAGTCTTCTTCTTGAAGACCCATTTACACCCTATGGGATTTACCCCTTCAGGTGGTTCCACCAGAGACCATACTTGGTTCTGGTACATGGAATCTATCTCAGATTTCTTGACTTCAAGCCATTTAACAGAATCTGGATCCGATATAGCGTCTTCATAAGTTCTAGGTTCATCGTCTTGGTAGACAAGGACGTCACCATGTTGAGTCACGAGATAACCGTATCTCTCAAGCTTATGGCGTACTCTCCCTGATCTACGTAGCTCCTATGCTACTTGAGGTGGTTCACTTTGATCCAAAAGTTTTGGAGTAACCTCCTCCTAATGTTCAACCACTGCTTATGGCACATCTTCTCGTCCTTCGTCTAGTATATCTTTTGGCTCTAGAACTTCATCGAGTTATACTTTTCTCGCACTAGTACTTCTTAGAAAAAAATTCCTTTTCTAGGAAGACACTAGTACGAGCAACAAAAATTTTACTCTCTTCTAGATGGTAGAAATAGTATCCTTTGGTCTCTTTAGGATACCCCACAAATATACATTTGTAGGATTTTGGGCCCAACTTGTTCGAAGTCAATTTCTTGACATAAGCTTCGCAACCCCAAATCCTTAGGTAAGACAAATTGGGCTTTCTCCCATTCCATAGTTCAAATAGAGTCTTGTCTACAGACTTTGATGGCACAAGATTCAAAATGTGAGTTGCAGTCTCTAGGGCATAACCCTAGAATGATGCAGGTAAATCACTAAAACTCATTATGGACCTAACCATGTCAAGTAAGGTCATATTCCTCTTTTCAAACACTCTATTGTGTTGGGGTGTATACGAAGGGGTGAGTTATGATACTATCCCACATTGCTTCAGGTATTCAGAAAACCCTGAGCTTAAGTAGTCACCTCCTCGATCCGACCGAAGAGGTTTAATACTTTTGCCCAACATATTATGTACTTCATTCCTGAATTTTTGAACTTATCAAAGACTTCAGATTTATGTCTTATGAGGTAGACATAACCATATCTACTGAAATCATCAGTAAATGTGATGAAGTAGGAATATCCACCTCTAGCTTCAACTGTTAGTGGACCACATACATCACTATGGATGATGCCTAACAGTTCAATAGCGCTTTCACTTTGTCCTGTGAAAGGTGACTTGGTCATCTTGCTTAAAAGGAATGACTCGCAAACCTCAAATGACTGGAAGTCAAAAGGGTCCAAAACTCCATCCCTTTGAAGTTTTGTAATGCGGGTCTGATTAACATGACCTAATCTACAATGCTAGAGGTATGTATGGTTTTGTTCGCTATGTTTAGCTTTCTTAGTTTCAACGTTGAGAATATCCTTATTGTTCAAATCAAGAACATATAATCTGTTATATAACCTTGCAATTCCAAATAGAATACCATTCAAACTAAATGACAACAATCCATTAGAAATCTCAAAAACGATATCCTATATTATCCAAAGCGGATACTGACATAATGTTTCTAGAAATCGTAGGTACAAAATAACAGTCTTTGAGTTCTAATAATAAGCCTGAAGGCAAAGACAAACAATAAGTCCCGACAGCTAATGCAACCACATGTGCTCCATTTCCAACTTGTAGGTCCACTTCTCCCTTGGCAAGCAATATACTTTGCCTTAGTCCTTGCACATCAGTACAAATGTGAGTACCATATCCTGTGTCAATGACCGAAGATGTTGAAGGAGAGTAGTTAATCTCAATAATAAACATACCTGAAATCGAAGCATCTGACTTCTTCTTGTTTGTGAGGAAAGCCTTGCAGTGCTTCCTCCAGTGGCCAAGCTTGCCATAATAGAAGCAGACTACCTTCCCACATTTCTCAACGCGGACGCGACAGAGGCATCTGTCCTTTAGGCTTGGGCTTGGGATCGGCCCTGACCTTGACCTTGACCTTGACCTTTCCCTTGCCCTTGCCCTTTCATTTACTAGCAGCTACTAGTAAAACAGGCTTGGACTTCTTCAAGTCTTGCTCTGTAGTCCTTAGCATGTTCAAAAGCTCTGACGGGGTTTTCACCATAGCATTCATATTGAAGTTCATTATGAACGGAGCATAAGAGTCGAGCAAGGATTGCAGAATTAAATCCACTTGTAATTTTGCATCCAACTTAAACCCCAAAGTCTCAAGCCTCTCCGTGCTCGATCCTTTGAGCACATGAGGGGCCAACAGGCTCCTCGGTCAGGTGACTTCCAAAAAGTGGTTTTGACACCTTGTACCTCTCATGTCGAGCATTCCCTTCGTAAAGCTCCTTGAGGTGTAGAATAATGGCAGCAACGTCCATATTCTCATGCTGCTTTTGCAACACTGGTGTCATCGATGCTAACATCAAGCATTGAATGCCATCAACATCATCAAGGAACTTTTGATAAGTATCATTTACTTCCCGAGTGGTATCAAGATCAGGCTCAACCATGTATGGTTTATCAAGGATATACAATTTCTTTTCGGACTTAAGTATGATCCGAAGATTACAATACCAGTCTGAGAAATTGGATCCATCCAACTTGTTTTCTTTCTCGATTATCGCTTGAGTTCATAATGCTCATTTTTAAGTGAATCTACAATTCAGAAAAGTAAAGTCAATATAATGCTTATTATTTTTTAATATGGTCTTTTCTTAAAAAACACTCCCACTATTTTCCTCAAGCCAATATCCCTCACTATTAATTCGGGAAAGCCCATTGGCTTTCCTAGTGGAGTGAGATCCCATATGGCCCATTTCAAACCTTCGTTGTGGCGAACAAGCCAAAATGGGTTGATTATGTAGGCCAACAAACTTAATCCACACCAGTTGATAGCTCCCACTACCAACTTCAAATGTGAAGTAAGCCAACAAGCCAATCACACAATCCAACGGCCTAGCCATCGTCCTCAAGTATGATTCCCAGTATCAGTAGAGTGGACACTACATGTCGCCATGTACACTCTGTGAGAGTAGATGCCCAAGAGCCAATCAATTATTATAGAATTGACTTTTTGTAATAATGTTCATTAATCAATAATAAAAGGCATCTTATTCTATATCGTGTAAATCATTATTATTGCAATATGTATTGATATATGTCCTTAGAATGGTAGATCCGTGACGAAGGTATCAAGTGTTTCAAATCTTGATAGTGAGAACCCTATGAGCACATATGGTGGCCATTCTAGAAACGTCCAGTCGGCCCCAGTATTATTCCGAAGTAAGGGCACGAGATAATACGTTAAGGCTATCATAGTGTTGAGCGACCTGTCGAAGGCGGTGACTAATCTCACTTGTCAAGGTTGTTTGGTGACAACCTGGTGCAACACATGGGTGCTTGCTATAGGCGATTACACCGCAGCAAGTTCACTGGACTGACCCACCAAAGGATTCCATATGGATGGTAACCCTAGTGTCTATGGAACAAATCCTCTAACGAATGGTGGTGCATGTGATCCTTAGACTTGAGATCACCGGAGCGCCTTGTACACCAATTGGTGTAGTTTGACACTAACTTAACGCGTTCTTCTTTTGTGTCAATGCGGTGGTGATTGGCTGCATCAAGGAGTGTATCAAGACTATGGTGGATTGACAGAGGATTCATCACTCCCGGGTATGGGAGAAATTTATCTCACGGCGCAATTCAGTATAAGGCAATGACACTAAAACTGTGGCCACAGTGGGATTGAGTTGTTGCTCTATTCAATTTATAATATAGGTCATTGGTCTAGAAACTGAATACATAATATCGAGAGTAACCGAAGGTTGACACTATTTCTATGCCTTCGTCTCGTGAGATAGCATTATGATGAAAGGATCGAATTGCCACGGTAACCATATCGTTGACGGTAGCTACTTTGCTAAATCCGAATATATCGGGTGGCCATGATGCCTTGCTAGGGGCCAATCTTGGTCTGTGTATTAGTGAGACAATTAATTGGTGTTAATCGCGATACTATACACTGTCGATATGATGAGGAGCCTATGGGTCACACACATAGAAGATAATTTAAGATCCAAGAAGAAAGAATGGCGTTTTCGTCTTTTAAGGCAAAATGGTATTTTGGTAATTTCACAGTGCAATTAAATTTGCTGAGGTTGTAGCCTTTATTTAATTTGTTAGAAAAATTAAATAAGTGAAATTACGTTTAAATGTGTGTTCGCACATATTTAAATATATTATCATTATTGTCAAATGTTAATATATATTTAAATATATATATTAATTGATTTTAATTGAGATAATGATGGAAAATAAAATAAATCAAATTGGGAGTGTTTGGCAACATGGGGCGTTTGGGTTGGAGCCCAAGCCTATTCCGTATGGGATTAGGGCAAATTGTTTTTAATATAAAAAGAAAAGTGTGTGATTTTTTATTGTGGTTTTTTCTTTGAAAAACAAACATAGCAGCCCCAATATTGACTCTCCCACGAGAGATTCATTTTGCCTAGAAATCAATTTAATTGATTTTTCTTTCTTCTTAATCTTGAAGCCAAAGAGGATCTACCAAATCCCTCTTTGGTTCTTTTGAGATTGTCTTCGTGTGGACTACGTGGGTTCGATCCTACACTTGGATCGATAGCAAAAACATTCGTTAACAAATTTGGTGGAGCCTCCAACGTGCGTTTGTTTCTCTTAACTCATGTTTAATATTTCTGCAGATTCTTATTATGATAAAATTGTAAAATTATACCCTTGATCTTGGCTCATGTAAACGATCCTGAATTATTTGTTTTTGTTTCCGCTGCGTATATGGGACCGTTTACTAACACACTCAACATGTGTACTTCTATACTATGCCTATGACGTGTTTATCAACCTTCGCTGTGACGAACAAGCAAAACTGTCATTTTAAGTCAACCCATCATCATTAAGGAAAACTCCAATGAATTTTAACCTCCCACTGGTAGAAGTGTACCCTTCGCTGTGGCGAACAAGGTTCTGACGAACAGTGGTTTGATTAAAACCATGGTGATGGAATGCATACGTGACTTAATATATCTTATTTGAGGGTTTATATTTATTGACTCACCAGATTATTATCTTTGTTAGAATGTCATTGTTTGGCATGTTATTGAACATTCAACCTTAGCATGCATTCTAAACAAAATAAAACGTGCCGGTTCATGGCCCACTAAAACTGATTTTCTTGAGCTTAGAGGAATCGGTGGGTCAACCTAGGGTTTAAAAGTTAATCTTGGGTCTTCAAGTCATTCCTCTTCATCGCTCCTTTGTTTCTTCTTCACGATCATTACAAATAATTTTATAATAAAAATCCTATTCTAATTTACATCAATAAAATAGAAACTTCGCGTTACATACGAGGAGAGTGAGATGAGGAGAAGAAATAAAACTTTGCCACGGCAACCGTGAACTTCCAGAAAACACAAATTGCTCCAAAGAGTTTTATGCCCCGGCAAAGTGTTATTTCGCCGCGGCTAACACCGCAAAACAGTGAATCACACATAGTAATGTCTTTTGCAATTTTTCACATAACGACATGGATCCAAATCAAATCGAAAGCTTAAACATTCGACCAGGACACCAACCAACCAATACACATTCAATCAACACATTATTTAATCAATTGATTAATTAAGACATTCAACATACAAAATTTTTCTAGATTTAAAAACACTTCAAATCATGCAATAACATGTTATCAAACATCAATTAAACAATATAATCTAATACCCGAGGCTCTGATACCACTGTAAGTAATTGATCTACCATACGCAGCGGAAAACAAAAATTCAATCGGTAAATCAATTGCCTTTCTTTGCCTAGATCCAAGTATAGATTATACCGTTTAAATGTTTATAAACAAAAATTTGTATAGAGTAAATCCATTCAAGGATTAGAATACTTATGTACATTTGGAGGCTCCTTCTGATATCTCTGATTTCGGACAGGAACACTGTTCACAATACTGTTCAGATCACTGTTCATGGTTACTATTCATGTGATTTTTCGTCAATCAATCCAAAATAGGATCGCACTCACGGAAGTCCACACCAAGATAATCCACAGAACCCTTGATTATTTTGCTAGAACAATCAAGGGCTTCAAGAATCAAGAAAAAAGAACAAGAAAAGTTTTCTTCTTAAGAGAGAGAGAGAGAGATAGGGTGGTGGCTAGGGTTTTAATTGAATGAATAATTCTTTCTCTCATGTTTTAATTTTTAAGTTGCACTTATATAGTGCAACAATTAAAACCCTATTCCACTTAGGAATAGCCATAGGCTCCAACCCTAGTTCACCCTTGCAACCAAACACACCCTTTATTGTATTTTAATTAATTAATTATTATTATAATTAAAATCAATTAATATATAAAATAATATATTAACATTTAATTAATAATAATAATTCATTTAAATACATACAGAGATATATTTAAATATAATTTCACTAATTTAATTTTAATATTAAAATTAAATACAGGCAACAACCTCAGCAAATTTAATTGCATTGTGAAATCACCAAAATATCCTTTCATCCTAAAAGATGAAAATACCCTTCTCACAAATTGATTCTTAAATTATCTTCTAAGTGTGTGACCTGTAGGCTCATTATCATATCGGTAGTGTGTAGTATCGCGATTAACAACAATTAATCGTTTCACTACATACAAACCAAGATTAAGCCTTAACAAGACATCATGGCCACCCGATAGATTCAGATTCAATGAAACCCACAGCCTGTCAACGGTATGGTTACCGTGCAATCAAATCCTTTCATCAATTTGTTATCTCATCCAAGGGAGAGGTAAAGAAATAGTGTCAACCTCAGATATCCTCGACATGTTTGTATTCAATTACTAGACCAATGACAGGAATATTAAATTGGATTGAGCATCAACTCAATCCCACTGTGGCCACAGATTTAGTGTCATTGCCATTTACTAAATTATCCAGTGAGATAACTTCTTCCATATCCAGGAGTGTTGAATCCTTTGTTGATCCACCATAGTCTCGATACACTTCTCAATGTAGCCAATCACTAATGTATTGATAACTCTGAATAGAACTACGTTGGGCTAATGTCAAACTACACCAATTGGTGCACAAGGCGCTTCGGTGATCTCAAGTCTAAGGATCACACGCACCACCATCCGTTAGAGGATTTATTCCATAGACACTGGGGTTACCATCCATATGGAATCCTTTGGTGGGTCTGTCCAGTGAACTTGCCTCTAGCAAGAACCCATGTGTTGCACCAGGTTGTCGGCAAACAACCTTGACAAGTGAGATCAGTCACTGTCTTTCGATAGGGTCATTCAACACTATGATAGCTGATGCGTGTTTACTACAACATGCAAAACTAGCAAGTGCACTAGTCGTTCAAGTAATAGAGTGATGGGTAGGATATCGTTCCCACGGGAGGGAGGGTAGCAAAGCACTAAGTTTCTGACGTTAACAAGTTGAAGCAATCCGAAAATCTTGGATTTGTGGGAGCAATTTGTAATTAAGCGAAAACAAAATAAAATTTAACAAAGAATTAATTCTTAAAAAGGGAAGCAAATGAAACACAGAAATTCAATTTAAGTAAAACGGGTAGGGTTTTGACTTCGTTTGGATTATTTATGGGTTAAACCTAAGAATTACACTATTTTCACATTCAAGTGCAATGGTTGTAAATCGGATTCATTACTATGATAACATACCCTCTCGGGCTATGTTTTCCTATTCATCCTTATTAACATTCCGCTCCAACAAATTGAAGGTTAATAATTCTAAATCATGAAGCATAAGAATCCTAATTGATTTCATTAATTCTTGAATCTATCTCTAGCATCCAATACTATAATGGTTATTACCCATGAAGCTTAACATGAATTATTTCTCAATCTCATCATGTTCATCACATAAAACAATTAATTTGAGTAACACACAACCACAACTTATTCACATGGAAATAGCACAATCACATACTCAACCCATTTCAAATCCAAACTACAATCAAAACCCTAACCCATAGAAGATTAGTTCATAGCTAAATTAACGAACAAAAACGGAAAATAAAAAGTAAAAAGAATAAACATAATGGCCGAGATGAAAGAATAGAAATCTCCCCCAAAAGATGAATCCTCCCATCAAAATCTGAACCTTCTCTTTAACAATCCGAAAAAACTCAAGCTTTTTTCTCTAAGAAAAATGTAAAAGACGGCTAACCTAATGCTCGGACCACTGGTAAAAAAGTTTTTTCTTTTTCTTTTATACCTAGTCCCTAAAAACCCAGTCCAAAACACGCACACTCCCAAGCGTGCGTTTACAAAAGCGAAAACTTTGACTTTCGCCGCGGCGAAGAATGAAAAAATCCCAATTGAGTGCCTTGCTTACGCGGCGAGACAATTTTCTTCGGGAGCGAAGTTCCTTCAAAAGTTCTGGGGAAATTTCAGAGCGCCACTGCTTGCCTCTTCGTCCGATTCTTCGATTTTTCGACTCTCCACCTTGGAAACAAGCTTCATCGTGCGTTGTCCCTACTCGGAACTCTCCTATCTTGAAATCCTTCAATTCTGAGTCAAAACTATCAAATTTTGTTCTTATTCGCTCAAAGAGTCCATTTTAACACGAAACACGAAAAAGTAGAGAATTACGCACCAATTCGGGTGAAAATGCACTAGAAAAATACAGAAATCCGAAACAAAAAGATCAAATAAAAGCGTATAATTTACGGATTATCAACTACCCCCAAACTAAAGAGATGCTCGTCCCCTGAGGCATACATACAAAAAATAACGAAAACAAAGACCATAACGAAAAAACAAAAAAAATATGAAAATATGCACAAAAAGCGAAAAACCAAAATAAAACGAATTCCAAATGCCACACGAATTGCCTAGACATTGCAGATCTCATAAATTGTTGAAAGTTTATTATCAAGAAATGTTCGACATTCCAATAAGTTATAAGCCACATCATTGTCTTCCTCAATCGGTCCACCAAATAGGTAATCCCCACTTCAATCCACATTCCAACTTCCCGGATTATTTTATGCAAAAATTGTAAAGTTTATCAAATGGTGGCAGACTCCATAGGCCTAAATATCGAAATACTCTCCACTAATGAGGACTAAACACAGATGAGAATCAAAAGGTCTTTAAAGGCTTGTAATGTTAGGCTCGGGTCATGGGCTCCAATAAAGATAGGGAACAAAGTAAGAGAACTTCGGTTGTCCTAAAGCAAAACTCGAATCACGCCGAAACCCACGCTTCCTCAACACCAATTGACATGTCTACTCATTCCACGTCTTCATACGCGTATTCTTAACTTTTGGAGACCATAAATACGGGGAGACTTGTTTAAGGTGTACGTGGCGTTGTAAAACCGAGGTCGCCAAATCTTTGCTAGGCGTTTTAAAGCGGAGTTTTGGTTTTCAGTAAGGTATACCATAAACTAGGGTTTTGCATTGTGTTAGACAAATTTTTTTTTTTTTTTTTTCAAACAAACACAACACTAGAATTGAATTGAATTGAGGTGACTACCTCCTTTGTTTTAATTCTTTTCTCTCAACCCCCACATCATTCTTTTTGATCTCTTCTTCATTTTTTCTTCTTAACCCCCCAAACTAATCTTTTGCTCAATTGTACACTCTTTTCGTTCTCGGTTTTGCACTAAGACCGAATTCTCCTAAAGGTATGATAACGTGTTTAGGGCACAGGAATTTACAAATCCGTTGTTTTCTAAGAAAAATAAAGCAACGTTCCAATGGCTCAAATGGGTGACTAGTGACAATTTCAATCATGGGTTGGCTAGAAAGGTTCAAGCGTTCCAAAAAATCGCTGAATCATCTCCTCAACTATGTCTAATCCTAGAATTTCGCCTTAAGCATTTCTCAACTAGGTTCTAGAATCCACCAACATTATCAAGACTTTGCCTAATCGCATAAAATGAATCTAAGCATGTTGAAACAATTGAAAATCGTGGTTGAACCACTCAACAAACCTCAATCAAAATCCAGTCAATAAACGTAAACTTGAAGCAATGCTTAACATTTCTCAACAATAAAAATTCAACAATCTTATTCTCATCATTGATTTATACAACTCATCATCGGCAAAGCAGAACAACTGAAAGAAAAATGCAACACAAAAATACGTTTTATTTATTTATTTATTTATTTATTATTATTATTATTATTATTATTTTTTCAATTTTAAGGCGTACGCGGCGTTGTTAAACCCGAAGTCGCCAAATCTACTAGGCGATTCTTGGTTTCCACCAATATACCACCCTTAAAATAGATTTTACGGTTTTCAGATTTAAGGCATACGCGGCGTTGTTAATCCCGAGGTCGCCAAATACTGCTAGGCAGTTACTGGTTTCCAGCCAATATACCCTTAAACTCAAAATCTATTCCCTACCCCCATACTCAATATGACATTGTCCCCCAATGTTCCATCATGTACAAGTCAGGAATAGAGCACAAAATAACAAAAGAAAAAACTAAAGAACAAAATAAAGGATGCGAGAATGCTCCCTTTATAAGTCATGGTGTGGCTCCACAATGTGCACCCGTGCTTTCGGATTCTTCATCATCCAAGTTCTGTCAAAACAAAAAGCGTGGTGTCCTTCATGTTAGAAACGAATTCGCAACTAATATTGAAAGTATTACAACCTATCTCGCCCTTTAACAACTACTAACTAAAAACATTAACTAACAAATAACCGAATAAACAAAATCCAAAACCAAAAAAAAAAAAAAAGAGTTTTAGTTTCAATTGGACAAGAAAATTAAATGAAAGCAATTAAACCAAACACAAACAGGTGCTCGGGTTCAGTCTTGTTCTTCCTCTGATTCCTCTTCTTCCTCTGATTCCGGCCAATCATCTGAGTTCCAGTCAACCCAATGATACGCGGAAGTGTCAACCTTCAGTTCCTTGAAGCTGTCTGTCAGCAATTCATGAATGCTCTGTGTCCGCTCCATCATCCAATCCTGTCTTCTCTTCATGTATTTCATCATGCTCATCATTTCTTGCATCATCTCTTTTTGTGTACCTGTGGAGCTGGATGATGTGGCCATGCTCGTTCTCTGCCTCTTTGCCCCGCTTTTGGTTGGGCAGCTTCTATTCGGTCAAGGTGTTTCTTGAAATAGTCGGCATCTAGAGTCGGAGCTGGATTAATACGCGGCTCATCATCTTGAACCTTGACTCCTGCTTTCAGACACATGGCTGTGATGAGATGCGGGAAAGCTTGATAACAAGTCGCCCCTTTTCCCCCCCGGGATGCTACCGACACTATTAAAAATGATGTCTCCCACATCCATACTCTTTCCTGTGGCAATAGAGTAGAGCAATTCCGCCTTCTCATGAGTCACTGTGCTGTAGTGCGTCTCCGGCATTAGTTTACCAGACAAATCTTGCCCACTGTAGAGCCATTGGTGTCAAGCTTGTGTTCCTTTGAGTGTCTTTTCTTTTTGTTTTTTAGACACTTCCCATGCTGTCCCGAGGTTTTGCTATGGAACCGGCAAGATAATATCATGGTCATAGCCTGATCTTTTGAAGCATACAAACTCATCCCTTTGTAATGAGTTGCGGGCAAGTTATAGAATTTGTTGATTTCTATTCTTTGAGAATGGCACATCCTCCCCTCGCACAAACACAATCCCATCCTAACTCTCGGGGAAGTTGGCATAGAATTCTCTTACCAACGGTTCTACACCCAGCATCTCAGGAGCACTCATGAACATGTTCCAACGTCTACCCCTACTCCATTCCACAGTTGTAGTGCTTTGTTCATCCACGTTAGGATGAAACCCTCATCCTTTTCTTTGATCACGTCCTCATACGTTGGCCAGGGCGGCCTCGTTTACAAAGCGTTTGTCAAGCGTTCTTCCCTTGCCCGTATGCTTAATTTTCGGAGCCATTGATTTTCTGAAATTCAATCCAAACTGTTAAACACAAGGAATTTCCCCTGTAAAAACATAACCATGTCCAACCTGCAAAAACAATCCACATTTCCAAAAATTTGCAATTCAACCCCCAAACTACAATTTTTATACTTTAAGGTGTACGCGGCGTTGTTATACCAGATGTTGCCATCTTGCCGGGCGGATTTTAAGGCGGGTTACGGTTTCCGGCCAATATACCCACCCCAAAGGAAATTCCACATCACAATTTCAAAACAATCCACACTTCTAAAAATTCGCAATTCCACCCCCAAACTACGATTTTTCAATTCAACACAAACACTCCAAATAATCAACAACTACACTTCTAACAATCAATTGGCATACAAACTTCTCAACATGAATCATATCACAACTCAACAAACCCAAAATATCTCAAGTTAAAAGTTCACATAATTTCTAGATCTACGAATATAGACTAAAAATCTTCCAAAATAAAGCTTTGGGTTTTCGAAATCTTACCAATATGAAGTCATTTGCACCACCAATTGACCCAGAAACGATCCAAACAAGAAAACCCCAAATTTTTGATCCAAAAATTTTCGTGAAATTTTTGTGAAAATTGTTGTTGAAATGGGTTGATTTGGTGTTTAGGAATGTTGTGGAGTGATTATTTTGGTTGGAAAAGCAAAATAGAAGTGAAAGATTGAAAGAGGGAAAATTTGCTCTCAACTCAAGATGCGCGGCGTGAAAAATGAAAGAAGAAAAGTTGATATTTATAGAAAAGGCTCTTCGTGGCGGAAGTTCATCACGCATAAACCCTAAAAATTTCCCGGGAGGTTTCGCGCGGCGAAAGAAACTTCTTCGCCCGGGTGAAACACATTCATGAACCCTAAAACATTCCCAGTTTCGCCTAGGCGAAGAAAATTTCTTCGGAGGGCGAAACATTCCAAGAAGCACAAGGCTTACTTGCCGCGGCGAAATACCTTAGCCAAATTTCCACAATTTTATTCCCTTTTCTTCGCCGCGGCGAGACAATTACTTCGTCGTGAAATCGTCCGAGGCTAACCTGGTTTCTTCATGTCTCTTCGCCGCGGCGAAAATTCTTCGCCCGTGAATGCGGAAAAAATTTTATACCTTCTTTGGCTCTAGACTTCTGAAACACGAAACAATAAAAACATCAAATTTTATACATACTCATAATGAAATAAGAAGAATTCAAACAGCAAAAATTTAAAATCAAAAGCGTTAAAGGCGGCTTGGGTTGCCTCCCAGAAGCGCTTGTTTATAGTCGGAAGCTTGACTCTCTCCATCATTTAGGTTGGAATTTCAAGGCGGATTGGGGTGAACTTGCAACTCATCACCCCTTCAATGTATGGCTTCAACCTCTGTCCATTAACCGTGAAAGTTCCACTTTTCCTCATGTGTGACTTCCAGCTCAGGATGCATGAATCCTCCCTTGTTGTGAATGGCCGGACCATCGACTTAAGTTTTTCCCAGGGGAAAAGCCTAAGTCTAGAGTTCCACTGCTCCGGATGCATGAATCCTCCTTATTGTGAATGGCCCGGACCATCTAGACTTAAGTTTTAGGGGAAAAGCCTAAGTCTAGAGTTGAACAACAACACTTTACCTTGAACTTCAAAAGCCTTAACCGGATGTGGCTTGTCGTGCCACCTTTTTGTTTTCTCTTTATAATTAAGGGCGTTTTCATATGCTTCAGACGAAACTCATCCAGGCTCGTTCAAAGTCGGCATTCTCTCCTCTCCCATTGCTTTTAAGTCCATGTTCAAGCGCTTGCGGCCCAATATGCCTTATGTTCAAGTTCCACCGCCAGTGGCATGCTTTCCCATACACCAATCTGAACGGAGACATACCAATTGGGGATTTGAATGCAGTGCGATAAGCCCATAATGCATCGTCCAACTTCCGTGACCAATCCTTCCTCGAGGCATTGACTGTTTTCTCTAAAATCCCTTTCAGTTCCTATATTTGTAATTCTACTTGCCCGCTCGTTTGTGGATGATAGGGTGTTGCCACTCTATGTGTCACTCCATACTTACTCAGCAATGCATCCATTTGCCTATTGCAAAAATGCGTTCCTCTATCACTAATAATTGCTCGTGGTACTCCAAACCTTGAGAAAATATTCTTCCTCACAAAATTAATCACCACCCTAGCATCATTAGTTGGTAATGCAACTGCCTCAACCCATTTCGACACATAGTCCACACGCCTACCAATATAAACGTGTTCCCATAGAAACTTGGGAAAGGACCCATGAAATCAATCCCCCCAAGCGTCAAAAATTTCAACCACCAGGGATGTTGTTCAACGACATCTTATCTCTTTGAAATACTCCCCATCCGTTGACATTGGTCACACTCTGGATCATCAGGAAGGAATCCTTAAAGAGGGTTGGCCAATAAAACCCCAAGGATTGTAGCACCTTCGTTCTTTGTTCTAGCTCCCAGAAATGGCCACCTACTTCCTTCTCATGACAATGCCTTAAAATGCTCTCCATTTCTTCCTCGGGACACATCTCCGTATCATTTGGTCAGATGTACGTACAGGAATGGCTCTTTCCCAAAAATAGTATTTTTAAATCGAGGAGAAAAATTTTCTCTTAATTTGAAATGTCATACCACTTGGGAGCACCCTTGATGATAGGTAATTTGCAAAGTCCGCATACCATGGTGCTTCTTCCACTCTCATCAGCTTCTCATCAAGAAATGTTTCTGAAATTGGCATTTCCACCTCATCTCCCTTGATTGGTCTCTCGATTCTTGACAAATGATCAGCTACTACATTTTTCGACCCCTTTTTGTCTCGAATCTCCAACTCAAACTCTTGAAGTAGTAGAATCCATCTTATCAACCGAGGCTTTGCTTCTTGCTTTGCCGATAGGGTGTCGAGTGCTGAATAGTCGTGTACACGATCACCTTCGCACCTAATAAATAAGGAAACAGAACTTGTCAAAAGCAAACACTCTGACCCTAATAATTCTTTTTCAATGGTGGTGTAATTCAGTTGTGCATCAACGAGTGTCTTGCTAGCATACTGAATTACATGCAACACTTTATTTTTTCTTTGACCTAATACTACCCCTAAAGCAAAGTCACTAGCATCACACATTAGTTCAAATGGCAGTCCCCAATCAGGAACTGCAATAATGGGTGCAGAAACTAGCAATTTTTTTAAAGCTAAGAAAGCATGCATGCAATCATCATCAAAATCAAAAACAACATCTTTATTCAATAGATTGCAAAGGGGTTTAGAGATCTTAGAAAAATCCTTTATGAAGCGTCGATAAAACCCCGCATGCCCCAAAGCCTTCGGGTTGCTTTGACATTTGATGGCGGTGGTAGCTTCTCAATTACTTATCTTCCGCCCGATCAACTTCAATCCCATCCTTGGAAATTCTATGCCCGAGCACAATTCCCTCTTGGACCATGAAGTGACATTTCTCCCAATTCAGCACAAATTCGTTTCCTTGCATGTTGCAAAACAAGAGACAAATTTGTTAGACAATTGTCAAATGATGACCCCAAAAGCGAAGTCATCCATGAAGACTTCTATGAATCTTTCCACCATGTCTCCAAAGATTGACATCATGCATCTTTGGAATGTTGCTGGAGCATTGCATAACCCAAACGGCATTCTTCGGTAAGCAAAGGTGCCGTAAGGGCAAGTGAAGGTCGTTTTCTCTTGATCCTCGGGAGGCGATGGCAATTTGGTTATATCACGAATAGCCATCCGAGGGAAAGATAATATGCATGTCCTGCCAACCTCTCCAACATTTGATCGATGAAGGGCAATGGAAAATGATCCTTCCTTGTCGCCTCGTTCAGTTTACGGTAATCAATGCATACTCTCCAACCCGTTACCGTCCTTGTTGGAATCAACTCATTACTTTCATTCTTCTAGCGGTAATCCCTCATTTCTTTGGAACAACTTGTGCCAGGCTCACCCATGGACTATCAGAAATCGGATAGATGATTCCCGCATCTAAAAGTTTCACCACCTCCTTTCTCACCACTTCCTTCATTGAAGGATTCAATCTTCGTTGTGGTTGTACCCTCGGTTTAAAGTCATCTTCCATGAGAATCTTATGCATACAAAATGAGGGTGAGATGCCTCTAATGTCCGTAATGGTCCATCCAATGCTTGATCTATGTTCTCTTAACACTCTAATCAACTTCTCTTCCTCTAAGGCACTCAAATCTGCACTAATAATCAGGAAAAAGTATCGAATCTCCAAGATAGACATATTTGAGGTGAAGCGTAAAGGTTTCAATTCAAGCTTTGGAGCTTCTTTTATTATTTTCCTTTGCCTTCTCTTTGTCAAAGTCAAATTCCTCAAAGGTCTGCATCTTGACTCTCCTCAATCGGTTGGAGTGCTTCTAACATTCCTAGCACAATCGTTCTATTTGATTCTTCTACCTCCACCGTTTTCGATTTGGCTATACATGCTTCTAAAGGTAATTAGGGATGTTTTTCTTCCATGGACTCCACAACAAGTTCATCCACCACATCCACACTAAAACATGAATTTGCTTCCGGCCGGAAACTTCATTGCGTCGAACACATTAAAAGTTCTTTGTTTCATCTTGAACCCTTATTGACAACTTTCCTTCTTCACGTCAATCGGTGCTCTCCCAAGTAGGCCAAGAATGGTTCGGCCTAAAATGAGAGGAATCTCCTTATCCTCTTCCATGTCCAGCACTACAAAGTCCGCTGGAAAAATAATCTTCCCCACCTTCACTAATACATCCTCAACTATCCCCCTCGGGTGCTTTATCGGAACCGATCCGCCGGAGCAGCGACATTGTCGCCTTGGCTTCACTTCACCAATCCTAATCTCCGAAAACAGAAAAAGGGCATCAAATTTATACTAGCTCCTAAATCACAAAGCACACGATCAAAAGTAATATCCCCTATAACACAAGGAATAGTAAAACTCCTGGATCTTTGAGCTTCGGGGGTAGTTTCTTACGGAGGATTGCACTACTCTTCCGTTAGCATCACCGTTTCCTCATCTTCTAAACTCCTCTTGTTCGAAAGTATCTCCTTGAGGAACCGCATAACTTCGGCATTTCTTTGTATTGCATCTGCCAAAAGGAATGTTAATATGCAATTTTTTAAAGATTTCTATGAATTTCGAAAATTGCTTATCTGATTCTTTTTCTTCAATCTCGAGGGGAAAGGTACGGGTGGAGTGTGATGAGCTAATTCTGGTGGTATCTCGGGGAATGGTAATTTCTCCTTTTTCTTTTGCTTTTCATCCTCTTTCTTGTTCTCTTCCCCTACGGCTCCTGAATTCTCTTCACAATTAATCTCTTCATCAATTCTCTCTTCTAACTTTCTTCCTTTAAGGGTTGCTCCCCTTCTTTCGTGGCGCTACTTCTTCCAAAACTATCCCACTTCTTAAAATGATGGCATTTGCTTGTTCACGTGGGTTGGTCACTGTGTTGCTTGGTAGAACCTGTGGCCTATCATTCGGCTTCTCGGCCAATTGGCCCATCGTACCCTCAAGATTCCGAATGGGACGCCCCTTGGTTTCTAAAGTTTGTCCTCGTCTCATTCATGAACCACAGCAGACTCTTGCATGAATTTACCGAACAAATCCTCCAACTTCCCGACACTCTTGGATCTCTTGGCCTTGATTGGTCACCCCTAAGGTGGTTAATTGGAACTTGCCTCTGGTTCCATTGGTTACCTGTTGGTTTTGATTTCCCCAAGCCCGATTTGGATGATGTCTCCACCACAGGTTGTATGTGTTGGAGAACGGATTGTTGGGTTTGTCTTTGATTTCTGCCAAGTAATTTACTTGCTCGCTTGATGAAGGACGACTTGCAAATGTGTTTCGACTTGGCACTTTCATTTTGCTCCACATGATTTCCTGCACAAAAATCACATGTTAATTGAGGTGCTTGTATAGAATTTACCTGCATAGTTCCCAACTATTTTTTGGAGGCGGATGAGTTGGGTGAGATGGGTTTGTGAAAGCATCCAACTTCATGAAGACCCGAAGATTTCCTCGTAGTTACTCTCTCATTCGGTCTTTGATAGTTGTTGCTTGCCAAAACCTCAAGCAACTCATAAGCCTCTTCGGTGTCTTATTCGCAAAGCTCCTCTGCGCATCCACCATGGTTTGCGTTACCCATCAAACCATTATAAAATGTTTGGACTTGAAGCCAAAGAGGCAAACCATGATGTGGGCACTTCCTCATCAATTCTTTGTATCTCTCCCAAGCCTCGTACAAGCGACTGCGTCATCTTGTAGAAATGATGTGATATCATTTCTCAACCCATGACTTATTTGGAGGAAAGAACTTGGTCTAGAATTTTTGTGCGGATCATTCCATGTTGTTATCGTGCCCGGTGGTAATGCCATTAACCACCCCTTTGCTTTATCTCCCAATGAGAATGGGAATAAAAACGCAGCCTAATAGCATCATCCGACCTCCATTCGACTTGAAGGTGTCGCAAATTTCGAAATTTGTAATGTCTTGATTGGATCCTCCTTCAAATCACCCGTTAAATCTTACCAAGCTCTGGATCATCGGATGATTACGGCTTGATCTCGAAGTTGTTAGCTTGTGCTGTAGGTCTCGTAATACTTGACCCACTTCCGTTCCTTTGTGGGAACTAAAAAATTCCCTCAGTGTCCTATTTTACAGGTTCGGCCATTTCAACTACAACTTCTTAGTTTACGTAGTAAGTGTATCTCTTTCTCTTCTCTCTCTGTTTAGTCTTCGTACAGTCCTCTCAAGCTCAAGGTCAACAGGTACCATTGGTTGACGTCTTGCTCTTCGCATAAACTGAATGAACACAAGTGAAAGAAAAGTGAAATCACAAAAATAACAAAAATTAAAAACAAAAGTAAAACTTCAATCTAGTTAAACTCTAGGAAAAACTTAATGTTAACTTAAAAAAGCAGTCCCGAACAATGGCGCAAAAACTTGATGCGTGTTTACTACAACATGCAAAACTAGCAAGTGCACTAGTCGTTCAAGTAATAGAGTGATGGGTAGGATATCGTTCCCACCCGGGTGGTAGCAAAGCACTAAGTTTCTGACGTTAACAAGTTGAAGCAACCGAAAAATCTTGGATTTGTGGGGAGCAATTTGTAATTAAACGAAAACAAAATAAAATTTAACAAAGAATTAATTCTTTAAAAAGGGAAGCAAATGAAACACAGAAATTCAATTTAAGTAAAACGGGTAGGGTTTTGACTTCGTTTGGATTATTTATGGGTTAAACCTAAGAATTACACTATTTTCACATTCAAGTGCAATGGTTGTAAATCGGATTCATTACTATGATAACATACCCTCTCGGGCTATGTTTTCCTATTCATCCTTATTAACATTCCGCACCCAACAAATTGAAGGTTAATAATTCTAAATCATGAAGCATAAGAATCCTAATTGATTTCATTAATTCTTGAATCTATCTCTAGCATCCAATACTATAATGGTTATTACCCATGAAGCTTAACATGAATTATTTCTCAATCTCATCATGTTCATCACATAAAACAATTAATTTGAGTAACACACAACCCACAACTTATTCACATGGAAATAGCACAATCACATACTCAACCCATTTCAAATCCAAACTACAATCAAAACCCTAACCCATAGAAGATTAGTTCATAGCTAAATTAACGAACAAAAACGGAAAATAAAAAGTAAAGCAGAATAAACATAATGCCCTGAGATGAAAAGAATAGAAATCTCCCCAAAAGATGAATCCTCCAGTCAAAATCTGAACCTTCTCTTTAACAATCCGAAAAACTCAAGCTTTTTCTCTAAGAAAAATGTAAAAGACGGCTAACCTAACAGCTCGGACCCTGGTAAAAAGTTTTTCTTTTTCTTTTATACCTAGTCCTAAAAACCCAGTCCAAAACACGCACACCCGAAACTGTGCGTTTACAAAACTGAAAACTTTGACTTTCGCCGCGGCGAAGAATGAAAAATCCCAATTCGAGTCTGCCTAACTTCGCCGCGGCGCAGACAATTTCTTCGCCGGGGCGAAGTTCCTTCAAAAGTTCTGAAATTTACAGAACTGCCACTCTGCTTGCCTCTTCGTCGATTCTTGATTTTCGACTCTCCACCTTGGAAACAAGCTTCATCGTGCGTTGTCCTACTAAACTCTCCTATCTTCTGAAATCCTTCAGTCGAGTCAAAACTATCAAATTTTGTTCTTATTCGCTCAAAGAGTCCATTTTAACCTGAAACACGAAAAGTAGAGAATTACGCACCAATTTAGGTGAAAATGCACTAGAAAGTACCTGAAATCCGACAAAAAGATCAAATAAAAACTGTATAATTTACGGATTATCAATAGCCTTATCGTATTATCTATGTCCTTGGTCAAAATATACTGGGGCTACAGACGTTTCTAAAATGACGACCATATGTGATCATAGGGTTCTCACTATCAAGATTGAAACACTTGATACCTTCGTCACAGTTCTACCATCCTAAGGACATATATCAATATATATAATATGATTTACGTGATATAGTAGAATATGCCTTTTATTGATAAATAAAAACTTATTATAGAGTCAATTTTACAATAATTGATTGGCTCTAGCGCACCTACTCTAACACTAGGAAAATTAGGCGGGTTAGGGTATGTCTTGTTTTCCTTGCTGGTTTTTTTGTAAGGGCTCTCAAGATTGTAGAGTTTGGTTGTCTTGTGTTTGTGTTGCTTTTGTGTATAAGGAATATTGTATATCCTTGGCTGATCTTGTTTCTTTTTGAGTTATTCGGTCCCTTGGGTTTGTCCAAGTACCATTTACACAAGAAAGCGTGTTGTAAATGTAACATAAAACACTGTAATCGAAACAATGTGATGAGAATGCAAAATGTCATATTTACCCCCCCTTAATGTCTAGTATTTTATATTTATTTGTTACCTAAATGTACTCATTATTATTCTATTTTGATTTAGGATGCAAATGGAGGCGTTAAATGCAAAACAGAACTAATTAGCTGAATTCGGACAGTTTTGACATCGCTTCATAATCTGGGAATAACTCTTTCATCCGAGCTCCGATTGAGATGATTCAAAATGATGTGGAACCCTAAGAAAGATATCTACAACTTTCATGTTTTGAGTCTGGAGAGATACTCACTGCATTAAGGTTGTAATCGAGCTTGAAATTGATGCACCTGCATTGCTGACGTTCTGGAACATTCCGCCTTGTCATGCAATTCAAATAGGCAGTTTATTTTTGGAAGACTTGAAGACCTGTTGCACGCAAGTTACAGCTGGACACACCACTTTCCTATTTTATTTTAGGACTTTATTTTATTTTCAATTAATCAGAATCAGATTAGGATAAATGTTATTTTAGGATATTAGAATATTTTGAGGAGATTTACTAGAATTCAAATACTTGAATTGGATATCTTTAAGAGGAGAGAGAGATCAGATTGGAGGAGATATTACACACGCCTCTCCTTCTTCTCTTCTGGAATTTCTTTTTGTGTTTTGATTATGGCCATGAGCGGCTAAAACTTTTATAACTTGGTCGAAGGAAACGGAGGCCTCGGAATCAATAAAACTGTGAGATCTAATATGTTTTTAGTGTTCAATATATGCTTTGAGTATTGGATGTTCTTTTGTGCCTATTTTTCATTATTGTTTCATTTAATTACTAGGGGGCCTACTAGTTTATTATTTATTGCAATCTATTGCTTAATTAGATATTAAATCCGTAATTGTTTGATCCCTCTAATTTGTGAGTAAATAAGAGTTAAGAATTTGCTGCGTCAGGAATTGTTAAATCTTAAGGAGAACATTCGACTGAATTAAATATAACCGCTTGTGTTTGTGTTGTTCATCTTCATCGATCTCTCTAGTTCTTAAGGCTGCCACTAAATTAAACCTTTAGCGCTTGTCTTGGGTTGTTTAGTAGTAAGATTAATTAGATCGCTTGTTTCCTAATTAACTACAACTAAGGAGAGATAGGGAAATAGTTCCAACGGTGAATATTCAAAGTATGAATTGATTTATTTTTGCATCGATGATCAGTTGTAAAATTCCGATGGTGGATGTTGACTTAGACCAAGGTTTGTTATTCTGATTGATAATTTAATTTGAATTTTTTTTTTTCCTGAAATTGTTTCTGTTTTACTCAAACCACCCCCAACCCCACTCCCCCAGCCTTGTTCACATAACATAAAACTCAGCTAGACACTCTTTGTGGGAATGATCCTTACTCACACTACTACATGTGTTTTTAGGTTTTAATTTTGGTTGTCTACGACAGCACACCACAATGCATTTTGTGTATTTCTTTATTTCTTTTCCTCCCAAAATTGGGTAAGTTTAAAAATCCTTGCATTAACCAAAAGCCCTTAGAAAATTGGTAAAATAAAACTCTAAAGATTACATCCAATAAGACATCAGACATGTAGTGTACACAAGCAACTCGCACATGGATTCATCCGACTACTTTACATTGCTCAACACCATCTTTAACATACATCACATTCAAACAGTCATGCACAAGATCCGATATCAGACTCTCTTCTTGCCTGAGCCAACCTCGTTCAATTTTCAACTGCCATGAACAATTTACCAAAATAAACAAAACAAGAAAAAATCACTATCAGAATGTGGTTTGACTCCTCAAATGCCCGGATATACCTCCTTAATGTTGTTAGTAAACAAAAAAATTATAGAATCACCAACATAACTAGGAGTTTGTTGGGTTACAGCAAGTACACCAAAGATGGATGCCTATAACAACTATTAGAAGTTTGGTTTAAGGGATCACTAGCAAGTGAAA
Source organism: Pistacia integerrima (assembly GCA_026225825.1). Taxonomy (NCBI): domain Eukaryota; kingdom Viridiplantae; phylum Streptophyta; class Magnoliopsida; order Sapindales; family Anacardiaceae; genus Pistacia; species Pistacia integerrima. The sequence continues at coordinate 17,390,728 of CM047742.1, read as the reverse complement.
CTGAAACATCTGTTCTTGAGATAACACCTGCATCATTTATTGATTCCTTAAGGATTTCTTAGAACTAGAGGGCTTCAACAAAACCATCTGAAATATGCTTTACAGAATTTTTAGCAATTGAATCTGGAGTATCATGCTCCTTGAAAATTTTTAACATCTCAATACGCCGTTCTAATTTCACCTGATTATATATCAACATCAAAAAAGAATGTTAACTTATATGCACCCTCAAAATTAATAAGAGCCATAACTTAACATGTCATCACAAGAAGGTGGGGAAAAAACAATGAATAAATACCAACGAATATATGCATCTCAATACCATGTTTTCATTTCACCTGAATATACATCAATATCCAAAAGAATGTTAGGTATATGTATCCTCAAAATTAATAACAGTCAGAGCTTAATAGGCCATCATAGGAAGGTGTGAAAAAGAAGAAAAAAAACAAGATCTATAACGAATATGTGCATCTTTTCAAAGCGACAATGTTACCTTTCATATCAAATTCAGATTATCTTACTCTACTTGCAAAGAACCTATTACACGTGTCTAGCGAAACGTGGTGGATTTTGAATGTTTTTCTTAAGAATATACATTTGAGGAAGACTTGTGCTTGGAGTGGGCTAGGATGGGAGAACTCTCTCTGGCCACTTTAGTAGGCATTTTATTCTTTCTTTTTTAAAATGTTTGGTTACAAACAAGAAACAATGTGCACTAAGAGCCATAGGTTACAAGGGTGTGCATTTTGGGGCATTGTAGTACCTCACAATGACCAAGCTTGATCTATCATTTTCAGTCAATAAATTGAATCAATTATTTCAAGTTCCTGCAAAACTACAATGGCAAGCCCATAAGAGAGTATTAAGATATATGAAATGCACAACTCATTATGGGTTTCAATTTACTTTAGTAGCTATTCGAAAGTGGAGGCGTATGTAGATGAAAATTGGATTGGAAAAAATAACAGACCGAAGGTCAACAAGTGATTGTGGTTTTTCTTGTGGCAAGAATATGGTTTAGGGGTGTTTTTGAAAGCAAAAGAGCAGTTGCTTAATCTTTTACAGAACCCAAATACAAAGCTATAACACAAGTGTTTATAGAAATAGTTTGGCTAAAGAATCTATTTTCAGGAATTCAACTTGCATGTTCTTCAAATCATGTGATTTTGATTTTTGTGCGATAATAGTTGTCATTTTGCTTGCTAATCCAATTTTGTATGCTTACACTAAGCAAAAGGAATTTGATGTTCATTACATTCAGGGACAAGTCAAAGCGAAGCAACATGCAATTCAATATATGCCTACTAAATTTCATATTGTAGATGTTCATATTAAAGCTCCATCGACAACCAAAGTTCACAGTCGTAGAGATAAACTTAACGTAGTCCTTTCCCCATTGAAATCAACAAAAGATGATATACTACTTGAGGGAAGTTGTTAAAGAAGAATTTTAAGCAGTTAGTTATGTTAGTTGTAAACATGCAGAGTTAACAAGTTAGTTGGAGAAATTCTTCTAGTCACATGCTCATATCTTCCTTAAATTCCGAATTTTGTTTTGCCTTTGTATATAAATCTTGCTATGTCAGCATAATGAAGTAAGCAGTTCAGTTTTTATTATTTTTTTTTTCAGATTCTGTTTGTTTTTCACACAATATTGCAGAGATTATAGATGATCTTTAGCAATATTATGTGAGAGGTTATGTGCTATATATATCAGAGTAATTGATTCTCTTAATACAGAAAAAAAAAAAAAAGTATTACAATATCAAATAACCAAATAGAGCGCTTTAATAGAAGGAATTTATATAAAAAAAATTCAACTTATTTTAATAGACAGTTGAAAAGTTTATTTAATAAAAAAATTAACATTAACAAAAATTTGTTAGCAAGTACATAAATCTAATCTGTAGGGATTTAATCGAATATGCAGAATAATAAACAAAAAATTTATTCAAAACCCATTTAATCCCAGATCACAGATTAATGTTAATAACCCATTCAAAACAAACATATAGATGAGATTAAAGAATCGTAATAATCAAACCTTCAATTGGAGGCTCTTTCAATTTTGATTGTAGAAACGTTACCATTTCAAGAAGAGAAGTGAACCAACGGTGATCCATACAAAGACAATAATACTCACACGATCACTTTGCTAGTTTGAGAGTGAAGGTTCAAAGAAGAAGGGAAAAAAAATTTCTAAGACATTTTCTCTCTGCAACTTTAGCTTGGGAGGCAAAAATGAGCTAATTGGGAAATAAAGGGTTAAGACTCATTTTTATAGGCAAACTCTAACCCTAATACTCCCTTGGCATATTCTAAGAATATTCCCATTAATATCCATTATTTATAAATAAATAATTAGACTTTACTTAGTGCCCAAGAAAAGGTCAGTTTGGTATTTTATTATTATTGTTTTAATCATACAGTAATAATTCACTATTTAAAATCTATATACACCAATATATTAATTTAAATAATGATAATTTATTCTTTTAATATCTATACACCAATATATATATTTGAATAAATATGTAATCTTACAAATTAAAATCCAATATTTAAATTGGACATAGGCAAAAACCTTCCAAGCGACAACCTTAAGCAAATTTAATTACATCGTAAGAATTACAAAAAATACCCTTTCACCCTGAAATGACAAAATTGCCTTTATTCCAAATCTTCTTTGATTTGTCTTTTATGTATATGACCTGTAGGCTCTTTATCATATCGAATGTGGGTAATATCGCAATTACACTCAATCAATTGTCTCATTACACACCAACCTTGATTGGCCTCTAGCTATAAATCATGGTCACCTGATAGATTCAAATTCAGCATATCAACTATCTGTCAATGGTATGATTACTGTGCAATCGAATAATTTAATCAATCATTATCTCATCAAGGTTTAAAGTACAAAAATAATGTCAACTTCAAATATACTACCTTGATATGTTCGTATTCGGTAATTCAAACTAACGACTTAATCGAACTTAAGCACCAACTCAATTCCACTGTGGCCACAGTTTTGCAGTCATTGTCATTTATCAAATTACTCAGCGAGATAAATTCTCTTGTACCCAAGAGTAATGAATCCTATGTTGATCTACCATAGTCATAGTGTACTTCTCAATATAGTCAATCACTCTCGTACTAATAACTCTAAATAGAACTACATTAGGCTAGCGTCAAACTACACTAATATTTACACACGACGCTCTAGTGATCTCAAATCTAAGGATCACATGCACAACCATCCGTTAAAGGATATATTCCATAGACATTGGGGTTACCACCTATATGGAATCCTCTAGTTGGTCAGTCTAGTGAACTTGCCAATTGCAAGTACCCATGCGTTGCGCAAGTTGCCACCAAACAACTTCAACATGCAAGATTTGTTTCTATCTTTCGATAGGGTCGTTCAATGCTATGATAGCCATATCATATTATCTGTGCCTTTACTTCAGCATAATACTGGGGCTACAAACGATTTCTAGAATGGTCATCTAATGCGATCATAAAGTTCTTACAATCAAGATTTAAAGCACTTGATACTCTCGTCACGATTCTACCATTCTAAGGACATATATTATAACATCTGCGAAATATGATTTGCATAATATAGTCAAATTGCCTTTTATTAGTATCAACATGTTTTTACAAGTGGTCAATTACTACAATTAGTTTGTAACAATCTCCCACTTGCATTATAGCCAATCATTTATGTATTTAGTACCGGATGATACTAAGTGTTTATCATATTTCTGTTACGACAGAGCTTTCGTTAGTGGGTCTGCAACGTTGTCCTCAGTAGGAACTTTGTAGAGCTGCACATCGCCTCTGTAATAACTTCTTTCTTAACTAGTATACTCGGAAATTATACCGTGAAAAACATACGTACATATAATATGAAAAATAATGGGCCCAAAATTTTCTTTATTTAACATATAATTCTTTACTTATAAAATATTATTCCATACATAGCAAAATAACATATACAAGAACATTGATAACGGTAGACAGTGATGCCATGTCTCTCTGCTATATATATCAGAGTAATTGATTCTCTTAATACAGAAAATAAAAAAGTATTACAATATCAAATTACCAAATAGAGCGCTTTAATGGAAGGAATTTATATCAAAAAAATTCAACTTATTTTAATAGATAGTTGAAAAGTTTATTTAATAAAAAAATTAACATTAACAAAAATTTGTTAGCAAATACATAAATCTAATCTGTAGGGATTTAATCAAATATGCGGAATAATAAACAAAAATTTAATTCAAAACCCATTTAATCCCAGATCATAGATTGATGTTAATAACCCATTCAAAACAAACATATATATGAGATTAAAGAATCTTAATAATCAAACCTTCAATTGGAGGCTCCTTCGATTTTGATTGTAGAAACGTTACCATTTCAAGAAGAGAAGTGAACCAACGGTGATCCACACAAAGACAATAATACCCACACGATCACTTTGCTAGTTTGAGAGTGAAGGTTCAAAGAAGAAGGGAAAAAAAATTTCTAAGAAATTTTCTCTCTACAACTTTAGCTTGGGAGGCAAAAATGAGCTAATTGGGAAATAAAGGGTTAAGACTCATTTTTATAGGCAAACTCTAACCCTAATACTCCCTTGGCATATTCTAAGAATATTCCCATTAATATCCATTATTTATAAATAAATAATTAGACTTTACTTAGTGCCCAAGAAAAGGTCAGTTTGGTATTTTATTATTATTGTTTTAATCATACAGTAATAATTCACTATTTAAAATCTATATACACCAATATATTAATTTAAATAATAATAATTTATTCTTTTAATATATATGCACCAATATATATATATTTGAATAAATATGTAATCTTACAAATTAAAATCCAATATTTAAATTGGACATAGGCAAAAACCTTCCAAGCGACAACCTTCAGCAAATTTAATTACATCGTAAGAATTACAAAAAATACCCTTTCACCCTGAAATGACGAAATTGCCGTTACTCCAAATCTTCTTTGATTTGTCTTTTATGTGTATGACCTATAGGCTCCTTATCATATCGAATGTGGGTAATATCGCAATTACACTCAATCAATTGTCTCATTACACACCGACCTTGATTGGCCTCTAGCTATAAATCATGGTCACCTGATAGATTCAAATTCAGCATATCAACTACCTGTCAATGGTATGATTACTGTGCAATCGAATCATTTAATCAACCATTATCTCATCAAGGTATAAAGTACAAAAATAATGTCAACTTCAAATATACTACCTTGATATGTTCATATTCGGTAATTCAAACTAACGACTTAATCGAACTTAAGCACCAACTCAATTCCACCGTGGCCACAGTTTTGCGGTCGTTGTCATTTACCAAATTACTCAGCGAGATAAATTCTCTTGTACCCAAGAGTAATGAATCCTATGTTGATCTACCATAGCCATAGTGTACTTCTCAATATAGTCAATCACTCTCGTACTAATAACCCTAAATAGAACTATATTAGGCTAGCGTCAAACTACACTAATATTTACACACGACGCTCTGGTGATCCCAAATCTAAGGATCACATGCACAACTATCTGTTAGAGGATATATTCCATAGACATTGGGGTACCACCTATATAGAATCCTCTAGTTGGTCAGTCTAGTGAACTTGCCAATTGCAAGTACCCATGCGTTGCACAAGTTGCCACCAAACAACTTTAACATGCAAGATCCGTTTCTATCTTTCTATAGGGTCGTTCAATGCTATGATAGCCATATCATATTATTTGTGCCTTTACTTCAGCATAATACTGGGGCTACAAACGATTTCTAGAATGGTCATCTAATGCGATCATAGAGTTCTTACAATCAAGATTTAAAGCACTTGATACCGTCATCACGATTCTACCATTCTAAGGACATATATTATAACATCTGCGAAATATGATTTACATAATATAGTCAAATTGCCTTTTATTTGTATCAACATGTTTTTACAAGTGGTCAATTAATTGTAACAATCTCCCACTTGCATTATAGCCAATCATTTATGTATTTAGTACCGGATGATACTAAGTGTTTATCATATTTCTGTTGCGATAGAGCTTTCGTTAGTGGGTCTGCAACGTTGTCCTCAATAGGAACTTTGTAGAGCTGCGCATCGCCTCTGTAATAACTTCTTTCTTAACTAGTATACTCGGAAATTATACTGTGAAAAACATACGTACATATAATATGAAAAATAATGGGCCCAAAATTTTCTTTATTTAACATATAATTCTTTACTTATAAAATATTATTCCATACATAGCAAAATAACATGTACAAGAACTTTGATAACGGTGGACAGTGATGCCATGTCTCTCTTCTTCTCGATGTCCATCCGACCGCTTCTCACCTATTTCCTACAAAACAAGGAGAAACAACAGGGTGAACACTAATTGCTCAGTAAATAAATCCTCTACTCTTACATCCCCATAACTTACTCGTGAGTCCTTTCCTTACTATATTCTTTTTCTTCTTCATTCTCACTTGTTCTTTCTCTTTTCTTTCATTGTTTCTACTTCTCACAGTCCTTCCATTCTAACTTTCTTTGTTCTTTCTTTCTAATTTTCTCTATTCTTTTTTATTCTCACTATTCTTTCTTTCTTTCTTATTGTCACTAACCATGATAGAACTCATGGTAACATGCATGGATGAGATGCACATGCAGTAATGCAAAGAAATGCCTTTTCTTTTCTTCTTTTCTTTTTCTTATTCTATTTCTTTTCTTTCTCTATGTTTCTTTCTTTCTGTTTCGTTTCTTTCTTTCTGTTTCTTTTCTTTCTTGCTCTCTCTTTTCTTTTCTTGCTCATGCTTTCTCATTCTTATTCTTATTCTTATTCTTTCTTATTCTTTGCCGATCAGACTCGGTTGATGCATAGATTCGAAACCCTAGCCGTGTGAGTGAGTACAATCATCATCTACATGCACTCTTGCGGACCATACAAATTCTTTGATTTTCTTAGGCCACTCAATTAAGGTGGCGTGCATGTAGGAACTTGTTCTTGGTACAGCCCTCATCCACATACACTCTTACGGGCCATACAAATTCTTCTTTTTCTTAGGCCACTCACTTAAGGCGGCGTGTATGTGGGAATTTCTTCTTCTTATCACCCACGGGTTCCCCATCGCAACAACCTATTCTTTTCTCTTCTTTAGCACTTTTCTTTCTTTTACTTCTTTAATGCTTTTCTTTTTTTCTCTTTATTCTTAAAATTCTTTATTCTTTCTTTAAGTCTTTAAAGTCTTATACATATGCAAATATATGCATGTGGATGGCTCATGCTTATAATTCTTTCTAACTGCAAACATGTAATGCAAATATGTAATGTTGCACAAAGTAAGGTTTTCTCTACTCATACATGCACTTCTCGTAGGCATTTCATCAAACAATATGCATGCATACCCAAATACTATCTTTGGTAAATTTCTACTTCTTTCATAAACCATCCATTCTTGGAGTAAAACTCCTCTATAACAAAGTTAAACCTGGCCAAGAAACACAGTTCAAATATTCTACTCAAAGTCTTTCTAAATTCAAACAAACTACACTTGATCACCATAACATCAACACCACTTCTCATGGCTTAAACCTACTCATCAAAAACATCATTCTCAACAATCAATCTCAAAATTATAAGTATATATATGTATTTAAAATCTCTACACAAATTGATTATTTGAAGCTTACCTTGAGTTGGATTTACTTACCTTGTGCTTGAGTAAGTCCACAAGAATCTCTCTATCTTTGGTAGACTTGTTCTTTCTCTCAAACCCTAAGCATAAACTTTATAAGAATTCAACACTTACACAAATCTCATATTTATAACAAGAATCCTTACCTTTTGATGTTTAGGATCAAATCTCTATCAAAATCCAACCAAAAGCCCTTAAATCTTCCTTGGGAATTTGATGAAAAGATGTGAGAAATGGAGAGTGGAAGTGGTGTGTGGGGTGTAGAGAATGGGAGGGTTTGTAAAACTAAACCCTTAATATCTCATTAAAAACACATTCTTTCCTGTTTTGCCCTTACACTTTCTTAGAAATTTCATCTTTGCCCTTTAGTTCTTTACAATACACCCCTATTTCCAATGCATTCTCTATGAAATTTTCTTACTTTTCACTCCCCACTTTTCTTGCTAATTAGGGGTAGAATGGTCACTTTACCCCTATGGAAAAATTTCACTTTACCACTTTTTAGCCAGCTTTTCGCCCCGGCGAAGATTTTTCTTCGCCTTGATGAAAAATTACAGAACGTACGTCGCCACGGCGAGGTTTATTCTTTGCCCTGGCGAAGTCTGTAATTCTCTAATTTCGCCAATCCTTCACCAAATTCAGGGAAACCAAGCATTATTTACAATATACAAACGTAACTAAGGACAAACAAACAACCTTAAAGGCCAATAGCATATATAAATGACATACCTCAAAGTGGGCACTACAGCCTCTCTGATCGGATGGAAACTTCTAAGTATGTATTTGGATCGTTGATGAGGTCATGGTTCCTTAGATTGAGCAATGACACCAGTGTTGTCATAGTAGAGCTCTATTGGATCAACTATGCTCGGGACCACTTCAAGTTCAGTAATGAACTTCTTAATCCAAACCACCTCTTTGGCCGCATCGGACAATGCAATATACTCAGCTTCCATTGTAGAATCTGCTACAGTGCTTTGCTTGGAGCTTTTCCAACTCACTATAGCCCCATTGAGATAGAACACGTATCCTGATTGCGATTTAAAATCATCTTTATCAATTTGGAAACTAGTATTACTGTATCCTCTGATAGTGTGTTCTTCATCCCCTCCATAAACCAAGAATGCATCCTTTGTTCTCTTCAAGTACTTAAGGATATTCTTGACAATTGTCCAGTGTTGTTCACTTGGATCTGATTGATATCTACTACAAGTGCTCAAGGCACATGAGACATCAATCCTAGTACCATAACATAGCGTACATGATAGACCCAATAGCGAAAACATATGGGATCCTCCTCATCTTATCTCTCTCTTAGTTTTAGGACATATGCCCTTAGAGAGATATACGCTATGTGACATTGGAAGAAATCCATTATTGGATTCTTCCATGTTGAATCTCTTCAGCATCTTGTCAATATTTGTACTCTGACTTAGGCCTAGCAGCCTATTGTTGGGATTTAAGCATTTTGGACATGGAAAATGTGTAAAAATGATGAACAAGATGATGGATGCAAGGCATAACAAAAACATAACACATAAGCTCAAAAAATTTCAAGGTAAGGATGGAATATTACCTACTCCTTTGCTGTTCAACACTTGAATCTTGTTTCTTGGAGTCTTAGTTCTTCAAGTGAACTTGAAGAACCTCAAAATGTGATCCACACAAGTCAAGGAAGAGAGAGCCGAGAGAGTGAGAGAGAAAATGAGAGAGTGATTTTGTTTAAATTTTTCAATTCAATGAAAATGGTATAACACTTGTTTTATATACCATGGGCACAAAGTGCAATTTTAAATTAATCTTGGAAAAGAGCATTTATGTCAAGTCTTTGGTTTTATGGTTAATTTATAATTAGCCCAAATTTTAATCCCATTAAATATTCTAACTCTTTAGAATAAAACCAATGCACTTTTGTCCCCATTATTGAATCCGATTCAATAATAATATTTAATAAATCCTTGTTACCCTTGGTTAGTGCTAGCTATCCATGGATAATCATTTCTCACCAATACATTAATCCAGATGCAACTGTTTACGTCCGAACATCAGGAATCGATTAACGATATGTATTACTCTCTCCTTGAGCTCGGTTTTATGTGTGACCATTTTGATTCATTGTGATCTAGTCGTGGGCCCAATATTGGATTCTGATATGTTTCATTATAACTCTTTATAATCGAAACTCCCACTGATTATCGTAGACGTCTAGCAATGTTCCATAACCCGTAAACCACATTGAAGTACAAACTTCAATGAACCTATTCTGATAGTACGTACCATGTAGTAAAATCCCTCCATTTTCTAATCCCGATTAAGAATGGTTCATGGTATGTCAAAACCCTTAACTTAATCTTTAATCGAATTGTCAATCGATACAATGGAACTCGTCAACATGAAACTACTTTTCATCTGACATTTATTATACTCTAGCCACAGATTTCCCTTTTCCAATGTTTATTAACATTTGTCTGGGAACTCGAGATTAGACTATTTTGACTTAACGGATCCCATCTTGACATCACTTGTCCTCACACATGAATAACATATGATCAAACCAGCTTATTACACAAGACATGACTAGTCTCGTGCTTATACACCATATGAACCATATGCATCCTATGTTGACTCTGTAAGTAATTGATCTACCACACATATCAGAAAACAAAAATTCATCGGTAAATCAATTACCTTTCTTTGCCTAGATCCGAGTATAGATTATACAGTTTACATGTTTATAAACAAAAATCTGTATAAAGTAAATCCATTCAAGGATTAGAATATTTATGTACGTTTGGAGGCTCCTTCGAATATCTTTGATTTCAGACAGGAACACCGTTTATGGTTACTGTTCACCATCTCCTGTTATGGGTCACTGTTACTGTTCACCATATATTGTTCACTATTACTGTTCACCATATATTGTTCACTATTACTGTTCACCATCTACTGTTCAACGTTACTGTTCACGTGATTTTTCGCCAATTGATCCAAAGTAGGATCGCTCTCACAAAAGTCCACACGAAGATAATCCATAGAACCCTTGATTATTTTGCTAGAACAATCAAGGTCTTCAAGAATCAAGAAAGAAGAACAAAAAACATTTTCTTCTTGAGAGAGAGAGAGATAGGGTGGCTAGGGTTTTAATTGAATGAATAATTCTTTTATGTTTTAATTTTAAGTTGCACTTATATAGTGCAACAATTAAAACCCTATTCCACTTAGGAATAGCCATGGGCTCCAACCCTAGTTCACCCTTGCAACCAAACATACCCTTTATGGTATTTTAATGAATTAATTATTATTATAATTAAAATCAGTTAATATATAATAATATATATTAACATTCAATTAATAATAATAATTCATTTAAATATATACATAGATATATTTAAATATAATCTCACTAATTTAATTTTAATATTAAAATTAAAATAAATATGACAACCTAACCTCATCAAATTTAATTGCTGTGAGATTACCAAAATACCTTTTCGTCACAAAGAAAGGCGAAAAATACCCTTCTCGCAAATTGATTCTTAACTTATCTTCTAAGTGTGTGACCTGTAGGCTCCTCATCATATCGACAGTGTGTAGTATTGCGATTAACACCAATTAATCGTGTGCATACACGTATCAAGATTGGCCCCTAGCAAGGCATCATGGCCACCCGATAAATTCGGATTCAGCGGAACCGCAGCCTATCAACGGTATGGTTATCGTGTAATCAAATCCTTTCATCAACTATTATCTCATCGAGACTGAGGTACATAAATAGTTTCAACCTCAGATATCCTCGACATGTTTGTATTCAGTTACTGGACCAATGACAGGAATATTAAATTGGATTGAGCATCAACTAAATCCCACTCTGGCCACAGATTTAGTGTCATTGCCATTTACTGAATTACCCAGTGAGATAACTTCTCCCGTACCCAAGAGTGATGAATCCTTTGTCGATCCACCATAATCTTGATACACTTCTCGATGTAGCCAATCACTACCGTATTGATAGCTGAATAGAATTACGTTGGGCTAGTGTCAAACTACACCAATTGGTGCACAAGGCGCTCCGGTGATCTCAAGTCTAAGGATCACATGCACCACCATCCGTTCAAGGATTTATTCCATAGACACTAGGGTTACCATCCATATGGAATCCTCTGGTGGATCTGTCCAGTGAACTTGCCTTTAGCAAGCACCCATGCATTGCACTAGGTTGTCGGCAAATAACCTTGACAAGTGAGATCAGTCACTGCCTTTCGACAGGGTCATTCAACCCTATGATAGCCTTATCGTATTATCTGTGTCCTTGGTTAGAATAATACTGGGGCTACGGACATTTCTAGAATGGTCACCATATGTGATCATAGGGTTCTCACTATCAAGATTTGAAACACTTGATACCCTCGTCATGGTTCTACCATCCTAAGGACATAAATCATTACTTATAATATGATTTACATGATATAGTAGAATATGCCTTTTATTGATAAATAATCATTTATTACAGAGTCAATTTTACAATAATTGATTGGCTCTAGGGCACCTATTCTAACAGGGATTCCCATAGTGAGGACAAACGTTCGTACTTTCCATAATAATTCCTTTCAATAACTCCTTAGCCTTTTCATATGCACTTGAGTAAGCTTTAACTAACATCAATGCCTTAGACATATTCATGCATAGCTCAGTAGCCTCCAACATATCCAGAATCTCAGGAAGGTTTTTCTTCTCATTGTTTTTGACAAAGTCATAGACAAAGTGAGAATAAGAATCTGGCAAGGACTGTAATGTCAGGTCTATTGCTAAGCCTTCATTAAGTCCACATCCTAAAATCTCAAGCGTGTTGTAACGCCCCGCTTGAGGTACGTTGTTATTGTTTCCTCTTTCGCCCTTAATCGAGTTGGTTTTTGTTATTATTGTTTGATTGAGTGTTGTGTTGAATGGTTGCCCTGAAATTGGTTGAAAACGAAGGATTTGATTTCTGTCATTGCCCTGGCAAGGGCGAAGAAGAATCTTCGCGGCGAAGAGAGGGTTGAAGCCTCGGGAAGGCTGCTAGGGACGTTTCGCCGCGGCGACAGAAGTTTCTTCGCCGCGGCGACAACCCGATTAAATTGTTGATTGAGTTTTAGATATTTTCTTCTTTAAGGGCAATTTGACCTTTCTACCCCTAATTAGCGGGGAAAAGTGGGGAGTTAATTGTAAGGATTTTTTCATGGAGAATGTGTTGATATGGGGGTGAGTTTGTAATGAATCAAAGGATATGGATGGAATTCCCAAAGAAGAATAAGGGCAAAATGGGAATGAATGTGTTAATATTTCATTAAAAGGAATTAGAATCAAAGAACCCCCTCATTTTCTTCTTCTCAAACGTGACTCTTCATTTCTTCTCCTCTCAATTTCTCTTTTCTTTTGATCAAGGAATTTCAAGGGGTTTTTGAAGTTATTTGGAGTTGAAAAAGCAACCTAAGGCTTCCTAAGGTAAGGATTTCTCCTTAAGTTGTGTGATTTGTGGATTTTTAGTTCATTTTGGTTTTTGAGGGTTTTCATTCTTTTGGTTAAGAGTTGAGAGAATAGTCAAGCAAACCAAGTGAAAAGAAGATTTGGTGAAGTCTCTCCATAGCAAGTAAGTAAAACCCAACCCAAGTTGAGATTTATGAATTTTCTTGATTAGGGTTTTGATAGAGATGATGTATGTATGTGATATGCATGTATTATAGCATGTATGAAGGATTAAGTAGAGATTTCTATGCTTTGTGAATGTTATTACCTTGCAAATTTGAGAAATGGGTTGTTGGTTTGGCAAGGTAGTTGAGATGGAATTTAAGGGGTATTATGGAACCCTTTTTGGAAGTGTTTTATTTGACAGGTTATTATGACTTTGTGAAGGGGTTTTTCCCCATTTTGGATGGTTAGGAAAAGTTTTAGATTCATGGCTATGATAGAGTTTTATAATGCACATGAGTTGTTTGATGAAATGCCTAATAGAGGTTTGAGTGTGAGAAATGAACCTTATTTCTTGCAACATTGCATGTTGGCATTTCACAAGTGCATTAGTAGAGATGAATCATCCATGTGCATTGTTATATGCATTGAAAAGTGACCTAAGAAAGTGTAAGGAAATGGTTTATACAATTACCCTATGGAGGAGAGCTTAGTGGGTAAAATTACTCTAAGGGTAGAGAGCATTGAAAGATGCTACACTAGAATGAGTTAGAAGAGTAGTATAGTTGGGATGATGCTTTGTGATCATCACCCTGACCGTTATGGGAATCGGATTGATGCTTTGTGATCATCATCGAATAGCCTTAGAGAGATGGAGTCGACGCTTTGTGATCGTCACCCAATGAGTAATAGAAATGGGTAGATGCTTTGTGACCACTACCCGATTAGTTAAGAGATATGTAGGTTGATGCTTTGTGATCATCATCCAATGGCTAGTAGAAGCGGGTTGATGCTTTGTGATCATCACCCGATAGTGACTAGAGACGGGTAAATGCTTGGTGATCGTTACCCGAATTCATGAGGAACGAGTAGGTGCTAGGTGATCTCCACTGATAGTTAGAGAACCGAGTTGGTGCTTTGTGATCCTCACTCGGTAGTCACTAAGAACGGGTTGGTACTTGTGTGAATTTCACCCCGATAGCCATAGAGAGTGAGATGGTGTGTGTGAACGCCATCCGTGTACCTCCCGGTAAGATGAGGCCATGATGTTATAGAAACGAGAAATAGAAACAGAATTAGAAAAGGAAAGAATTAAGAGTCACACACAGGGACGAGCAGGTTAGAGTTTTACTTACGAGCATTATTTGTGCTCACCCCCGTTATTTTCCTTTGTGGATGCGGGTTCTAGGTGATGTTGCGGTTGGAGGGCGTCGGCGCGCGAGGAGCAATATCTACTCTTGTTCCCTATTTTGTCTTTTTGAAATGCACTTTTTGTAAATGATAACTTTTGTGTATAAAAGACATGTGAATTGTAATGAAAAGAAGCTTTTTGGGCCCAATTTTCCATTGTTAATTGCATGCATTGTACTAGTTTTCGGTAGGTGTTACATTTTTTGGTATCGAGCAAAGATTTTGGGATTGAGAGTGTACTATTCTCATCGCCACGGACGTCCTCCTAACCATTGTGTGAGTAATTCTTTCCTTACATTAATTGTTTCTTGAGTTCATTAGTGTGATCATTTTGTAGATGAGGCGTAGTTATCGAAATCGCGGTAAAGGTGTGGTGAATGAAGGAGAACCTTCTAACCCACTGCAGTCACGCCCCCTCCCTTGGATGAAGCTAGAATCGGGGAATTATTCAGCAAGTTATGGCTGAAACTCGGGGAGAGTTGTACCTCCCGTCTGAACACCGCCGATTACGCCTTTGTTGAGAGAGGGCAAGGCGGCATACCTCCCCGAGTGCGAGCAGTGGAAGGCAGTTTACGGTCTTTCCGGGCCGCATCAACCCTCGAGTTTAAGGGTACTGACGATCCGGTGATAGCGAAGAGTGGCTTGGGAGGGTCGGAGTAGAGCGAGCCACGAGCTTATTTCCCATGTCGGGACCGGGAGAAGATCCGGTATGCGAGTTTCTTGTTTCGGGGTGATGCCCGAATTTGAGTGGGAATTGATGGAAGAAACTCACGGCCTGCTTGATAATGACGTGGGAAGAGTTTAGGCAAGAGTTTGAGGCTGAGTATAGATCAGAGGACCAAGTTCATGAGAAGGTCCAAGAATTTATCAATCTACAGCAAGGAACTAGAGCTGTGAAAGAGTACTCAGTGAAGTTCAACGCTCTTGCAAGGTTTGCACCGAGAATAGTTAGCACTCCGGCCTTGAGAAGGGATAAGTTTGTGCATGGATTGAAGCCGGAGATAGCCCGGGATATTATGACAAGCTCCACCCTCCTCGGAATTACAGGTGAGGCCTTGAGGCGGGCAATGAAGGCGGAGATTTTTGAGAATAAAATCTTCCCCGTAGGATCCTCGACAGGAGGACCGAAGGAGCTACCCTCTACTCCTCAGAGAGAGAAGCATGAGGGTGTAAGAGGCAAAGAAATGAAGAATCAGAAGAAGAAGTTTCAGTATAGACAGAATAGAAAGGAGTGGAAGAATAAGCGACCTCGGACGGAAGGGTTTCCTCCTTGCCCTAAATGCGGGAAGAATCACCCGGGGAGAGTGTCGAGGGGATCGAGAGTATGCTATAGGTGCCGACAGCCAGGGCACATGATGAGGGATTGCAAAGCTCCTCTTCCACCAAGCTGCTCGAGTTCGGGAGAGTCTGCGAATGCCGAGTGTTTCTTGTGGCACGGGGGTGAAAGCAGAGGCCGATCCATCGGCAATTCTTCGGGTCGGGGTTATTATTTCATGCGATCCCTTTATATGCTTTAATTGATTCGGGTGCTACCCATTCATTTATATCTTATGGGATGCTTGAGAGATTAGGTTTGAAACCTACTAGAGTGACTCACCCATTAAGATAGAACTACCCGATGGGGTTAGGTGTTGTGACTCGAGATTTTGTTAAGGGAGTCCTTAGTGATCCGGGGTAGAGAGTTAATCGTTGACTTAATAGTCTTGATATGCCCGATTTTGATGTGATTACGGGCATGGACTTCCTAGGGAGTTATGGAGTAGAGATTGTTTGTCGGAAAAAGAAGGCGAGTTTAACCTCGATTGTGGAGATAAGTTTAGTTTTGGAGAAGGCCATCGTTGAGTATCTTGATTAGTAATGTAAAGGCCGGGAAGATGTTGAGAAAGGGGTGTTCGGGGTATATTGCCCATGTAGTGCGAGTGGTGATGTTCCACAGGTTAGAGATCCGAGAGGGTGCCGGTAGTTCGAGACTTTCTAGATGTGTTTGGAAGAGTTACGGGTTTGCCTCCCGAGAGAGAGAGGTAGAATTTAGTATCGAACTAGCACCGACAGCACCAATATCCAAAGCCCCCTTATCGAATGGCCCCGGGCTAAGCTCCAAGAACTAAAGCAACTCAAGAGCAGTTAGATAAAGGCTTTATCCGACCAAGTCATTCCCTTGAGGGAGCTCCAATCTTGTTTGTGAAAAAGAAGGATGGATCACTAAGGATGTGTATTGATTATAGGGAGGTGAATAAAGGTTACGTGAAGAATAAGTACCCACTACCTCGGATAGATGATCTTTTTTGATCGGTTGAAAGGAGCGGAGGTGTTCTCCAAAATTGATTTGAGGTCCGGGTATCATCGGGTGAGAGTGGTTGAAAAAGATGTGGCTAAGGCGCTTTCGTACAAGGTATGGGCATTATGAATTTGTAGTAATCTTTGTTTGGCTTGACTAATGCCCCGGCAGTTTTTATGGACTTGATGAACGGGGGTATTTCACGAGTACTTGGATCAGTTTATTGTTGTCTTCATCGACGACATTCTGATTTACTCAAAGTCAAGAGAAGAGCATGAGAAACACTTGGAATTAGTATTGCAACGGCTGAGAGAAAAGAAGTTGTGTGCTAAATTTTCCAAATGTGAGTTTTGGCAAAAGCCGAGAACAGTGAAAGAAATCAGGAGCTTCTTAGGCTTGCGAGGGCTACTACCGGTGATTTGTAGAGGATTCGCCCGATTGGCTAAACCGTTGTGACTCTTACCAAGCGAAAACTCCTTTTGTGCAGTGGCGACTTGTGAAGAAAGCTTCCAAGAGTTGAAGAAGAGGTTAACATCGGCTCCTGTGCTAGTGTTACCACAGGAGGGTGTAGATTATGACATTTATACAGATGCCTCTTTGCAGGGACTCGGAGCTGTGTTGATGCAGTTAGGTAGGGTTATAGCTTATGCTTCTCGTCAATTGAAAGAGTACGAGACCAGATACCCTACGCATGACCTAGAGTTAGCAGCTGTGGTCTTTGCTTTAAAGATTTGGAGGCATTACCTTTATGGTGTGAAGAGTAATATCTACACCGATCATAAGAGTTTGAAGTACTTCTTCACTCAAAAGGAGTTGAATATGAGGCAGAGAAGGCTGGTTAGAGCTAGTCAAGGATTATGATTGTGAGATCAAGTATCAACCAGGGAAAGCCAATGTAGTAGCAGATGCCTTGAGTAGAAAAGCTCATGTTTTCCGGCTTACCAGGCAGAAAGAGTTAATAGAAGAATTGTCTAAGGAACAGATTGAGGTGGTTCAGGGAAGAATTGCCAGCCTAGTGGTACAGTCCTTTTTACTAGAGGAAATTAGAGAGAAGCAAATGGCAGATGAGTGGTGTCAGAAAATAGTTCAGCAAGTGCATGAGGGCAAGACATCAGAGTTCTTTGTGAGAGATGGTGCCCTCTATTTCAGAAATCGGTTGTACATTCCTCCAATTGAGGAGTTGAAACAGAAAATTCTTATGGAGGCTCATGACACACCGTACACCGCTCATCCGGGAGCAACCAAGATGTATCAGGATATAAAGAAAGGCTATTGGTGGTCAGGTATGAAGAAAGACGTCGCTGAGTTTGTGGCTAAATGCCTAACTCTCGTGGTGAAGGCGAGAACACCAACGGCCATCGGGGGTTGCTTCACCATTGAGTATCCCAGTAGAAATGGGAGAGTATTTCGATGGATTTTATCACGGGTCTCCCAGTGCAGAGAGGGTATAATGCTATATGGGTGATTGTGGGCCAGCTAACCAAATCAGCCCATTTCCTCCCGATAAGGATAGTACCACTACGAATCAGGTTGGCCCGATTTACCTTAAGGAGATAGTCGATTGCATGGTGTGCCCAAGACTATAGTATCGAGATAGATTCCGGTTTGTTTCAGGCCTTACGGACAAGTTTCTGAGGAGTTTGGGTACCGTTTAGCATTGATCTGCCTATCATCCTCGAGAGATGGCCAAACCGAGAGAAACGAATCGGGTGCTCGAGGATATGTTGAAGCTTTGTTGCATGGATTACAGTATCTGGCATGAGATGTTACCCTTAGTGGAATTTGCCTATAACAACGGTTATCGTCTACAATTAGAATGGCGCCTTACGAGGCTTTGTATGGTAGACGGTGTAGGTCTCCGCTTCATTGGGATGAAGTAGGAGAAAGAGATGAGTTAGTACCGCTCTTGGGCCGAGAGATGACTCGAAGCTAGTAGAAGATGTGAAGGTAGTCGAAATAGAATGAAACAAGCCCAGATCGTCAGAAGAGTTATGCCAGCTTGAAGAGGAAAGAGGTAGAATTCCAAGTGGGCGATAAAGTATTTCCGAAAGTTTCCCCTTACAAGCGAGTAATGCGCTTTGGAGGCCAAGGGAAGCTAGCAGAGGTATGTAGGTCCTTTTGAGGTCTTGCAACGAGTGGGGAAGGTGGCCTATAGATTGGCACTACCACCTAGTATGGACAGGGGTGCATGATGTCTTCCATGTCTCGATGCTACGAAAGTATGTAAGTGATCCCCTCCATGTCGAGGCGTAGAAGACGTTGAAGTATCGGAGAATCTAGTATATGAAGAACGTCCGGTTCGATTTTGGATCGAAGGGTTAAAGAACTTGGAACAAGAGTGTTCCGCTAGTGAAGGTCCTTTGGAGGAATCACAAAGTGGAAGAAGCCACTTGGGAAGTAGAGGCGGGACATGCGGGAATCGTTTCCCGAGTTATTTGTTTGAATTTCGGGACGAAATTCTTTTAAGGGGAAGAATTGTAACGCCCAGCTTGAGGTACGTTGTTATTGTTTCCTCTTTCGCCCTTGGTCGAGTTGGTTTTTGTTATTATTGTTTGATTGAGTGTTGTGTTGAATGGTTGCCCTGAAATTGGTTGAAAACGAAGGATTTCGGTCAGTGCTTGGCCGGCGGGAAGAAGAATCTTAAATCGCGGCGAAGAGGTTGAAGGGCCTCGGGGAAGGCTGCTCAGACGGTTTCGCGCGCGGCAGTTTCTTCGCCCCGCGGCAACAACCCGATTAAATTGTTGATTGAGTTTTAGATATTTTCTTCTTTAAGGGCAATTTGACCTTTCTACCCCTAATTAGCGGGAAAAGTGGGGAGTTAATTGTAAGGATTTTTCATGGAGAATGTGTTGATATGGGGGTGAGTTTGTAATGAATCAAAGGATATGGATGGAATTCCCAAAGAAGAATAAGGGCAAAATGGGAATGAATGTGTTAATATTTCATTAAAAGGAATTAGAATCAAAAGAACCCCTCATTTTCTTCTTCTCAAGCGTGACTCTTCATTTCTTCTCCTCTCAATTTCTCTTTTCTTTTGATCAAGGAATTTCAAGGGGTTTTTGAAGTTATTTGGAGTTGAAAAGCAACCTAAGGCTTCCTAAGGTAAGGATTTCTCCTTAAGTTGTGTGATTTGTGGATTTTTAGTTCATTTTGGTTTTTGAGGGTTTTCATTCTTTTGGTTAAGAGTTGAGAGAATAGTCAAGCAAACCAAGTGAAAAGAAGATTTGGTGAAGTCTCTCCATAGCAAGTAAGTAAAACCCAACCCAAGTTGAGATTTATGAATTTTTCTTGATTAGGGTTTTGATAGAGATGATGTATGTATGTGATATGCATGTATTATAGCATGTATGAAGGATTAAGTAGAGATTTCTATGCTTTGTGAATGTTATTACCTTGCAAATTTGAGAAATGGGTTGTTGGTTTGGCAAGGTAGTTGAGATGGAATTTAAGGGGTATTATGGAACCCTTTTTTGGAAGTGTTTTTATTTGACAGGTTATTATGACTTTGTGAAGGGGTTTTTCCCCATTTTGGATGGTTAGGAAAAGTTTTAGATTCATGGCTATGATAGAGTTTTATAATGCACATGAGTTGTTTGATGGAAATGCCTAATAGAGGTTTGAGTGTGAGAAATGAACCTTATTTCTTGCAACATTGCATGTTGGCATTTCACAAGTGCATTAGTAGAGATGAATCATCCATGTGCATTGTTATATGCATTGAAAAGTGACCTAAGAAAGTGTAAGGAAATGGTTTATACAATTACCCTATGGTGGAGAGCTTAGTGGGTAAAATTACTCTAAGGGTAGAGAGCATTGAAAGATGCTACACTAGAATGAGTTAGAAGAGTAGTATAGTTGGGATGATGCTTTGTGATCATCACCCGACCGTTATGGGGAATCGGATTGATGCTTTGTGATCATCATCCGAATAGCCTTAGAGAGATGGGTCGGCGCTTTGTGATCGTCACCCAATGAGTAATAGAAATGGGTAGATGCTTTGTGACCCACTACCCGATTAGTTAAGAGATATGTAGGGTTGATGCTTTGTGATCATCATCCAATGGCTAGTAGAAGCGGGTTGATGCTTTGTGATCATCACCCCGATAGTGACTAGAGACGGGTAAATGCTTGGTGATCGTTACCCCGGAATTCATGAGGAGCGGGTAGGGTGCTAGGTGATCTCCACCCGATAGTTAGAGAGAACCGGAGTTGGTGCTTTGTGATCCTCACTCGGTAGTCACTAAGAACGGGTTGGTGTCTGTGTGAATTCCACCCGATAGCCATAGAGAGTGAGATGGTCTTTGTGTGACGCCATCCGGCCGTACCTGCGGTAAGATGAGGCCATGATGTTATAGAAACAGAAATAGAAAGCGAATTAGAAAAGGAAAGAATTAAGAGTCACACGAGACGAGACGGTTAGAGTTTTACTTGCCCCGAGGCATTATTTGTGCTCACCCGGGTTATTTTCCTTTGTGGATGCGGGTTCTAGGTGATGTTGCGGTTGGAGGGCGTCGGCGCGAGGAGCAATGCTTATACTTGTTCCCCTATTTTGTCTTTTGAAATGCACTTTTTGTAAACAGTAACTTTTGTGTATAAAAGACATGTGGTTGTAATGAAAAGAAGCTTTTTGGGCCCAATTTTCCATTGTTAATTGCATGCATTGTACTAGTTTTCGGTAGGTGTTACACGTGTTCATATACTCGGTCAACTTGAGGTATATGAGAGTCAATTTTGGCATCCTTATCCATCTTGCATCTGAATAGTGACTGTGACACCTTATACTTCTCCTTATTCCAAAGAGTATAAATTATGGTAGACCATCCATATTCCCATACTGCATTTGCAATAATGGTGTCGTTGATGCTAACACGATATGCCTCGTAAGTTCAATGTTAGCATCATGTGTATGTTTCACATAAACTTACCCACTCTGTTGGATGGAACTATTAGTAGACTATGGTGACAAAGCCTGTTCGATGGTATATAATCCACTGTTAGACTTAAGTATATTGTTGAAACTTCTATACCAATTAATGAAATTCTCACCATCAAACTTGTTGCTCAGTTTGATGATCGATTGCCGTGATGACGTGTTCATTTTAGAATCTACAATTGTAGAATTAGTAAAATTAAAACATGTTAATTAAATTATTTAATAAGGCCTTTATAAATAATTACTCCCACTATTTTACTCAAGTCTTGATAGCTCTCACTATCAAACTCGAGAATGCCCGTTGGACTTTCTAGTGGGCGAGATCCATTAATTCCATTCCAAACCTTGTTTGTGACAAACAAGCCAGAATGGGTTAATTAGGTAGGCCAACAAACTCGATCTTATACCAGCTAATGGCACCAACCATTAATCCTCAAATATAAATTGAGCCAACAAACCACTTACACAATTTGACAGCACCAACCATCATTCTCAATCTAATTCTCGGGTTAATAGAGTGGACACTACATGCCACCATGTATACTTTGGTAAGTATACTTCTCTATTAAGCCTTTAGTGTACTTATCAACCTTTGTTGTGGCAAACAAGCAAAGCAGACTCAGTTAAGTCATACCAATCGCCATTAAGGAAAAACTCTAATGACCTTTTAACCTCCCCAAAGGTAGAAGCATATCCTTCGTTATGGAAAACAAGGTAACAACGAATAGTGGTTTTATTAAATTCAAGGCATTAGGTTTCTTTGTTTGACTTAATATTTGTTATTACATCTCATCATACATTATTGTTTTGACATGCTTTCCAAACTGTAAAAACATCCTAGCATGCATTCTACAACAATAATAAATATGTCCTGGTACATGGCCCATCTAAAACCAATCTCCCCAAGCCAACGGGAATCGGTTGGTCAACCTAAGGATCCTATTAAAACAAATCTTGGGGATTGGCTTCAATTCTTCTTCGTAATTTTCTTTACATCATAAATACAATTACAAAGGAAAGGAAGCTCGATTTACATTCGAGGAGAATTAGATGACAAAATAAATTACAAAGACATTATTAGAAGAAGGTAAGACATGCGAGTCTATTTAATAAAATATAATTTTACAACCATTCATTCCCAAAATTAAAACAATCCCATAGGTCTTAGGCTCATGTGCCAACACCATGCAATCTCAACCATCATGGCATTTGCATATTATCAATCAAAATAAAAAAAACATCGATTTTTGATTGGTATTTGGAATTACGAATACCGCTTTGAATCTTTGTCGAATCTCAAATTAGTCCCTAAACTTGCAAACTTTGAAGTTCAATCCCTACCTAGTTCAAACAAAATTGAACAATCCAAAACAGTGTCAACTGCTCCCTTTAGATGGCTTGGCAAAACACCCACTCTACAATCCCCAAACGACCCTTCTCTCTCAACAACGTGAGAAGTCTCATTACCCTTCCAACTCCATAGGAAAGGCTCGCAAAGAAAGTGTCAATCGACCACGTTGTTGCTAGCAACAACCCGACAACCTCTTAACAACCTGAAAACATGTTTCTCCCACTAAGCGCGCACATTAACAATCTCCCGGAGGCTTGGGTGCACACTTGGCCCGCCACAGGGTAGGCCATGGATAAGGCCGCGGCCTAAGCTTGCATGCGGCCAGGGTTAACACCGCTTGCATTGGGAGACAACAATGAGCTAATTGGGAAATAAAGGTTAAGACCCCTTTTTATAGGCAAACCTCAACCCTAATATTCCATTGGCGTATTCCAAGAATATTCCCACTAATATCCATTATTTATAAATAAATAATTAGACGTTACTTAGTGTCCAAGAAAATGTCGGTTTGGTATTTGATTATTATTGCTTTAATCATACAATAATAATTCACTATCTAAAATGCATATACACGGATATATTAATTTGATTAATGATAATTTATTCTTTTAATATATGTACACCAATATATATATTTGAATAAATATGTAATCTTACAATTTAAAATCCAATATTTAAATTGGATATAGCAACAACCTTCCAAGTGATAACCTTCAACAAATTTAATTGCACCATAAGAATTACCAAAATGCCCTTTTTCCTTGAAATGACGAAATTGCCTTTACTCCAAATCTTCTTTGATTTGTCTTTTAAGTGTGTGACCCATAGGCTCCTTATCATATTGACAGTAGGTAAGATCACAATTGACACTCAATCAATTGTCTCATTACACACCGACCCTAATTGGCCTCTAGCCAGGCATCATGGCCACCCGATTGATTCAGATTTAGCGTATCAACTACCTGTCAATGGTATGGTTACCGTGTAATCGAATCCTTTCATCAACTATTATCTCATCAAGGTTTGAAGCACATAAATAATGCCAACTCAAATATACTACCTTGATATGTTCGTATTCGGTAATTCAAACTAACGACTTAATCAAACTTGAGCACCAATTCAATTCCACTGTGGCCATAGTTTTACAGTCATTGTCATTTACCGAATTACTCAGCGATGTAAATTCTTTTGTACCTGAGAGTGATGAATCTTATTTCGATCCACCATAGCTATAGTTACTTCTCAATGTAGTATTTCACTCCGATACTGATAACCCTAAATAGGACTACGTTAGGCTAACGCCAAACTACACCGATATTTACACAAGACGCTCTGGTGATCTCAAGTCTAAGGATCATATGCACCACCATCCGTTAGAGGATATATTCCATAGAAATTGGGGTTACCATCTATATGGAATCCTTTGGTTGTTCAGTCAAATGAACTTACCAACTACAAGCACCCATGCATTGCACCAAGTTGTCACCAAACAACTTTAACATGCAAGATCTGTTACTATCTTTCGATATGGTTGTTCAACGCTATGATAGTCTTACCGTATTATCTGTGCCTTTACTGCAACATAATATTGGGGCTACGAACGATTTTTAGAATGGTCATCTAATGTGATCATAAAGTTGTTACAATCAAGATTTAAAGCACTTGATACCCTCGTCACAATTCTACCATTCTAAGGACATATATTATAACATATGCAAAATATGATTTACATAATATAGTTAGACATAATATAGTCGAATTGCCTTTTATTAATATTAACATGTTTTTACAAGTAGTCAATTACTACAATTAGATTGGCTCGAGGGCACCTACCCTAACATAATCAAACTAATAAATTAATTTATTAAGAATAATCACGTAATTTTAATAGCTATGAATCAGAAGTTTAATCAATGTCAAACTTGTTTGTGAATGTATTTCACCTACATTTAGATTAAAACTTAGCGTTTATTTAGTTTTCTCCTTGTAAAGGGATTTTTGAAAAAAATTGTAAGCGGAAGTTTGATAGTTTTAAGTGGTTTTATTATATATATAGACACTTTTTTGTACTTTTTCAACGAAACGGATGTGAAGTAAACCCTTAAAATTTATAACTAATTGAGGTTATTAAAGCCAAGAGATTACTAAGTTAATATTAGAACATGATACATGCTTTTAATGTGATGATATAGATAAACCTATAGGGTAAAGAGTAATTTGAAAAAGACAAATTGAAAATTGTTATAAGGTCCACGAAAACTATGGCATCATATATAATTTAGGTTATTAGTCCACGATTTACACAAAAAAAAAAAAAAAAAAGTTAATGAAACATATTTTAAGAAATCAAAATACCCCCAATCATTGCAAACGATTGCCAACCGCTAGCCACCATCGCCGACCCTTGCCAGTAGTCGTTGGAATAGCGTACGACCAACCAGATTTGGCCAATCGTGCGCCAACCTAGTAAAAAATGGCTAGATCCACCATTAACAACTAGATCTATTCTAGTACTTAATGGCCATATTAGATCTGGCTGTCTCCTGCCAAATCCATAACCATCTGGTCATTTTCGGCCTTCGATCTCGTCACAAACGGCCATATCGATGCACAGCTAGCCAGATCCAGAAAGTCGTGCACCGTTTCGATATTGTTGGTGGTGGTGGCCGATGGTCGGCAATCGTTTGCAGTGGTGACTAATTTTGAGTGGTATTCATATAAATAGGGAGGGACATTTATGTCCAAAAAATTAATGTATGAGGTTATAGAAGTCATTTTGCAAAGTTGGGCTAATTGTTATTTGGTAGACACATGAGGGCATTTGAGTTTGAAGTGTTTTTTAATTAAGGGTAAAATTTGTATGAATAGTGGATTACCTCGGTAATCTTGTAATAACACCCCTTGAGATAGCTAGTAATCTAATTACCCCCTATATCATCTACAGTAAATACTATTGGCTTTACAATATTACCGAAATCTTTTATTATTTCAAAACCAAACATGGGAATGTCCAGAATCAAAGATAAATTATTGATGTTATCTTCTTACAGCCCTAACCAAACGCACCCTTAATGGGATGATATATATAAACCTATAGGCCAAAGAGTAATTTGAAAAAGACAAATTGAAAATCATTATAAGGTCCATGAAAACAATAGCATCATATATAATTTATGTTATTAGTGCATGATTTACATTATATATATATAATGAAACATATTTTAAGAAATCAAAATTTAGAAAGCGGGTCTATTGGCAATGTTACTATCAAATATTATTTACTAATATAATTATAGTGATCAATAGTTCCATATTTTGACTATTTGTGAGTGAATTGTGTGTACTAGACAAGATCTTTCTTATTAGTGTGTAAAGATTTGCCTTCGTATTGCAGCAATATAATGTGCTGCTTTGATTTCCACGTTTTTGTTATGTCTCTTGACAAAGGATGCCACTATCTCAATTATTAATTGGATTTGGCCCACACCAAGCCATTGTCGGCTGGCAACCACCACCGCCAGCCACCGTCGACAGTCATTGGAACAGTGCATGACCGGTCGAATTTGTCCGTTTCTAGCAAGATCAATGGCTGAAAAATGGCCAGATGGCATGGATCTAGCCAAAAACAGCCAGACCAATGGCCGTTGACAACCAGATCTGTGGCCATTGTGCGCCATGGATTTAGTCGTTAATGGCCAAATCTATTCCCATGTCGTGCGTCACAGCCAGATCCATGGCCGTTAATAGCCAAATTTTCTATAGATCTAGCTGTTAATAGCCAGAGTTGCCACAAATCTGGCCATTAACTGCCATGGATCTCGCCGTTTTCGGCTTTTCCAATTCCTAACAAGGAATGGTTCCCATGTAATTAAATGCACACCAAGCTTTTCCAATTCCTTCACGGTTAGGCTTGCAATTATAAGACAAATATCATTTCGATCCTTTTATTTTATTTCTCTCATTCTGTTCCTTGGGCTTTAATCTCTACATAGATCTACAATTGTCTTGGCCCAAATAAAGTTTAATTTCTCCTCTTTAACTTAGATTGACTTTATATCTAAAGCAATTGACTTGAATTAAAGACTTTTCTCCATGCTTCCAAATTTGTTCACCTAAAACAAAAATAAACATTAATTAAATAAAACAACTAACAAAATTTACTTAAGGATAATAAATATGATTTAAAATAGGCCCAAGAAATACCCCCAAACCTAGATTTTGCTAGTTCTCGAACAAAATTAAACTACAAACCAAGAAATATAAAATCTCAACTACGTACACCACTTTCGCAAGAAATCTCAATTTCATTTAGCATATACAAAAAGCTTTTAAACCTCCAAATCCCCCTAGTGGATGAATTGTAGTCTCATGAAGGTTTACTACGATATCACATATGACTCAAAAACATAATAAAAACCAAACTAAAGAAAAATAAAAGAAATTTTCTAATGTGTGAGACGATAACTTATTACATCAAATCAATAATAAACAACAAATTCATGTATAAGAGCATTAATCTCAACTTAGAAAAACAACACTCTCCATTTAAACTAAAACACACATAAAAGTCAATTAAACTCATGGAAAAAAGGGATTGACTATTAAAACATAATCTCAAGTTTGGAATAAATTAAATACTTATGAACTTTATTGCTTAAGCGATTTAACACATATTGCTTAACAGATAAGTTTATAGATAAGCATATATCCCTTAAGCGAATGGTCATTTAGTAAAGAGTTTCAAACTTCATGGCTATTTAATTCATTTCAAACTTGAAATGGTATTTTAATTAATTTTCCCTTGAAAAAAATATCCACTATCAAAGCTACATAAATCAAGTCATCTATTGTGACATGATCCAATTAACAACCTAGAACAGTTCTTGCTAACAAATCAAAGCAAACACACATAAACAACACACAAGAATTACCGTGGTTCACCTATTCAAGAATGAATAGGCTACGTCCACGTTGAGCTCCACAACTGATGGGGCTCTTTGCACTAATCGATTCAAATATCCAAGTTACAACTTAATCAAGACTCAATCTCTTTACACAAGCTCAAATCCCTCTGCTCAAGACAAAACAGACCCGTAATTAAACCTAGGAGAAACTCTAACCTGGAGACGCCTAACCCGAGAGCAATATACCCTCTAAGAGTGAATTTTAGCCACACTTAATTGATTACAACATATCTTTAAAGAAGAGCAGAAAAATACAGAGCAAGAATCACTCAAAACACAGTAAAAATGTGAGCAAAAGAGAAAGAATATCTGATATTTGTTTGACTTGAAATCTGGGAAAAATATACTACTTTTATATTGCTATAGATGTGGATGAATGAAAGACGTGAGATCTAATTGGGAATCAATGGTTGGATGCGTGTATTAACTTTAGGCAGATATGACAACGTTTTCCGACTTCACTTTCAACAATCTCCACCTTGAAGTCAGATCTCTTGAAGTAATGTAGCAGCTTTCAATAGTGTAAAGGACCCAATCATCAGATTGCTTCTCAACTCTTTCCATGGCTTCTAGGCAATATGCAATAAATCCAAGCAACGCTTGAATTTTGTAGTTGTAACCACTTTGGTGCCCATATCAACAGGGTTGTCTTCGATTGGAATTTTCTTAAGGTCAATTACCCCTTTTGCAACTAGATCCCTTATGAAATGAAATCTAACGTCTACATATTTAGTTCTCTCGTGGTAGACAGGTGGATAGCACTCTAGCTATCTGAATACACAATGGCAACGCTGTCTACTAGCTTAGCTTCCTTCAGGATTCCTTGGAGCCACAAGGCCTCTTTGAAGACATCAGCCACTACCACATATTCAGTCTCTGTTGTGGATAGGGCTACAAGTGGCTACAGTTGTGACTTCTAGCCAACACAGTTTCTGCCTAGGGTAAAGTAGTAGGATGTTGTAGACTTCCTTTTAACCTTGTCATCTGCAAAATCAGAGTCTATAAAACCTACAAGATCAAGTGAGTCACTTCTTTTAGAGTAATTTAAACCAACATGTGAAGGGCCATTAAGATATCTCAACACCCATTTCAATGCAACCCAATGTTCACTGCCTAGATTTGACATAAACCGACTAAGTAATGAAATTACAAATGCTAACTCAGGCCTTATACTAATCATGCTATACATTATAGACCCTATAACATTAGAATAAGGAATATTTTACATCCTAATTATCTCTGTGTAAAATTTAAGGCATTGTAATTTACTTAGGATAAAATGACTTGCTAAAGGCATACTAACAGGTTTAGAATCAGACATGCCAAACTTCATGACCAGTTTTTTCAAATATGACAATTAATGAACCTTTAATTCATGCTTTTTTCTAATTCTATCTATTGTCATTCCCAACATCTTCTTAGCACACCCTAGATCTTTTATATCAAACTCAAAATTCAGTTTTGATTTCAATTCACTTATCATAGATTCAGACTTACTAATCAGGAGCATATCATTAACATATAAAAGCAAGTAAATAGGCATATCATCAGTGGAAGCATAATAAAAGTAGTTATCTCCTAGAAAATCCAATACTCAATATAAAGGTCTCAAACTGTTTCTACCATTGCCTAGGTGATTTCTTTAGACCATACAATGATTTATGCAACATGCAAACATGATTGGGCCGTTTTTTGTCTAAGAATCCATCCGGTTGGGTTATAAAGATTTTTTTCTTCGAGTTCACCATGTAGAAAAGTTGTTTTAACGTTCAATTTCTAAATCATGGCGAGCTACTATAGCAAGCATTAACCTAATTGTTTTAAATTTGACAACAAGTGAAAAAAATCTCATTAAAATCTATCCCAACCCTCTAAGTGTAGCCCTTAGCAACCAAACGGGCCTTATACCTAGGAGGATCAGTAGGAGACATACATTCTTTGAGTTTAAATAGCCATTTGCATTCCACATGTTTAGGGTCTTTGGGTTTAGGGACCAAAAACCATGTGCCATTTACCTTTAGGGACTGCATCTCCTCCTCCATTGCTGATTTCCATTTCTCTTTCTCTTTGGACCTTGTGGCCTCATCATATGTTTCTGGTTCAGACCTCTGGACCTTTGTACCTGCAAGCAAAGCTGTATAGATTAAATCAGCATATGAAAACCTAGTCGAGGTTCTTATTTCCCTTCTAGTTTTATCCCTTGCCAGTTGGTAATGGGACAGGTCATCTTGTTGAGGTTCTTCTACATCTTCAGCTTGAACAAGGTCATGTGGTATGGTTTCAACCTCTGGTTCAAGTTCCAAATCTCGATGAGATGGTTCAGTTTGTTGTGGTGTTGACTCCACCTCAATTAGAGTAACATCCAATTGATTTTGGTTAGTGGCATTGTCATTTGGATCAGTTTCAATCCTAATAGTAGACTTACATGAAAAAATATTCTCGTTAAACACCACATCTCTACTAATTATGACTTTAACCCCTAGTGTATCCCTATCCCACAGTCTATAACCCTTGGTTCCTTCTTAGTATCTTAGGAATACACACCTTATAGATCTAGGTTCTAACTTTCCATCATTTGTGTGTGCATAAGCAGCACACCCAAAGATTTTCAGATGGCTTAAGTTCAGATCTCTCCTTGACCATTTTGATTCTGGGCACTTAAAACCTATGGCACTGGATGGGCTTCTGTTTACTAAGTATGAAGCACTAGTAAGGGCTTCTTCCCAAAAAGACTTAGGCAGACTTGAGGTAAACAGAAGACATCTTACCTTCTCTAGGAGAGTTATATTCATTCTCTCAGCAACACCATTTTGCTGAGGTGTTTTTCTAATTATCCTATGCCTTAGGATTTCCTAGTACTATAATACTTACCAAATTTTGCATTACAAAACTCCAGGCCATTATTAGTCCTAAGAGCCTTAACCCTCATATCAATTTGATTCTCCACTTACAGTTTCCAACTTTTAAATTTGGTTAAGGTCTCATACTTAGATCTAAGTAAGTAAACCTAGACTTTTCTATTGAAATCATCCACAATTAAGAGAAAATAACTATTTCCTCCATGGGACCTAACCTGTTCAGGTCACCACAGATTAGCATGAAGGTATTCTAGACAATTAGTTGCTAGATGGGTTCCTTTTGTGAAACTACCCTTGTGTTGCTTGCCCAACACACATGTTTCGTAGAAATCCAGAGATTTAATAGTATCTTTGCCAAACAGCCCCTATTGACCTAAGATATCCAACCCCCTTTGACTCATGTGACCTAATCTTAAATGCCATTTTTCTATTGCATTCAGGTTTGAAGAAATCGGTGCACTATTGTTTTTCCCAGAGTAATAGTCCCCACGTAAAATATACAACCCATTTCTTTTTAGCACCCTTAGCACTAAGTTGTTATTCTTGTATACATTGATGCAACCATTTTCTGCCCTATAACAACAGCAAACTTCATCTAAAGTTCCTAGGGATATTAGGTTTCTTTTTAGTTTAGGAATGAACCTAACCTTAGATAGCATTATCAGTTTACCATCTTCCAGTTTTAAGGTTATGTTACTTATTCCTCTAACCTTACATGCATTATTATTACCCATGAAGATAGTCTCATGCTCATCATCTCTAAACTCTTGAAACCACTCCCTGTTTGGGCTTATATGGAAGGAATAACCTGAGTATAGGACCTACTTCTAAATCTGGTCTGATCTAGACATGGTGAAGACATTTGAGACAACAATGTTTTCACTAGTGGAGGCTACATTACTCTCAGTGTTTCCCTGTTTTTGCTTTTTCATCCACTCAAAACAATTTTTTTTTTAAATGCCCAGTTTTGTTATAGTAAAAACACTTTCTAGTCTCCCATTTTGTTTTACTAACACCTTTCCATTTCTTCTTATTCTTTGAGCCATTATTACGTTGCATGTTATACCCTGAATGCCCTAAGTCTACTTTACCCTTCACAAACAAATTATTGTCGTTCCTCTTTTGGACCTTTAACTCTAATTCTCTAGCTTTTAATCAAGCAATTATTAGGTCAACACTGGGTACAGTACCAGTGTATTGAAGTGCATTTTTAACAACCAGGTACTCATCAGTTAGGGAATTCAATAAAATCATGGCTAAACTAGTATCACCTAACTCCTGATCTGTTCCTTTTAGAATTAGAGTCATTTTCAGAAATTTGTCCAGATTATCTCTAAAGACATTGAGTTATCCATTTTATAAGAGAATAATGCACCTTTAAGAAAAACGAAATTTGGAGCAGATTGTAAAGCATACAATATTTCGAGTTTACCCCATAAGGTGAGAGGAGTTTCCATGCCATCTACCTTCCTCAACACATTGTCCAAAAGGTTCATCACGATCAGATTGTAGGCTTCCTCATCAACCTCGGCCTTTTTCTTCAGTTTTTCCTTTGGCCACTTTGTTGAGTCTTTGTCCAGAGCAATTGCAACCTTGTTATGCGATAGTAATGCCTTGATCTTCTTCTTCCAGCTATTGAAGTCAATTTTCCCATTGTATTGGGAAATTTCCATCCGTGTGGTACTCATGGTGAGGTGTTTGTCAGACAGTGTTAAGAATCACTCTAAGATTCTTAGAATCTATGAATTGATTTTGTTCTCAGACGATTGAAACACTAATTGAACGAAGCAACAACCCTAAATTATCTAGGAGTAGTCTGTTTTCAAAACCCCCATAAAATTTGGGTAAACCCTAGATCATCAAGAGAAATTTTTGAATCAGAGAATCTTTTGACTTAAATCTAAGATCTAAGAGCCCTAGAGTGCTAAGGAACAATTAGATCAAGAAAGCACCAAATTTCTACGAAACCCCAAAATCCCAAAAGTTCAATTTGATTTACCCAAAAGAATTCTAGAAAGACTGACCCTAAAACTTCTAGCTCTGATACCATGTTGTGACTTGATCCAATTAACAACTTAGAACAGTTCTTGCAAACAAATCAAAGCAAACACACATAAACAACACACAAGAATTACCGTGATTCACCTATTCAAGAGTGAATAGGCTACATCCACATTGAGCTTCACAACTGATGGGGCTCTCTGCACTAATCAATTCAAATATCCATGTTACAATCAATCAAGACTCAATTTGTTTACACAAGCTCAAATCCCTCTTCTCAAGACAAAACAGACCCGTAATCAAATCTAGGAGAAACTCTAACCTGGAGACCCCTAACCCGAGAGCAATCTACCCTCTAAGAGTGAATTTCAGCCACACTCAATTGATTACAACATATCTTTAAAGAAGAGCAGAAAAATATAGAGCAATAATCACTCAAAACACAGCAAAAACATGAGCAAAAGAGAGAGAATATCTAATATTTGTTTAACTTGAAATCTAGGGAAAATAGGCTGCTTTTATATCGTTGTAGACGTGGCTGAATGAGAGGCGTGAGATCTGATTGGGAATCAATGGCTGGATGTGTGTTTTAATTTTAGGCAGATACGGCAACGTTTTCTGATTTCACTTTCAACATCATCTTTATAAAGACATGTCAACCCCATATCTGATAAAGGAATAGATGATAATGGCACTCTTAAAAGAAAATACCCAAGATATATAACAAATGTCACTCACTCAATACAGGAGTGTGAGTAAAAATAAATAAAAGAACAATATCGCACGCTCGCACCAAGATCAAAGAACATAATGCCCATAGCTTAGAAAGAAGAAAACAAATGATCTGATTGCGAATTGAGTATGAGTCTAACCAAATTGTTAATTGTTAGAGAGGATCAATTGGGATTAGAAAAAAAACAAATTGTTAATTATTTTTAATTTTTTGTCCAATTTATTAATTGTGAGAGGATAAATTGGAATTAGAAAAATAATTGTAAAAGATATCAAAAAAGATAAAAGGTTGGGAGCCAATAGTATTAGATAATTTCAAAATTAAATATAAAAT
This sequence comes from Pistacia integerrima, assembly GCA_026225825.1. Taxonomy (NCBI): domain Eukaryota; kingdom Viridiplantae; phylum Streptophyta; class Magnoliopsida; order Sapindales; family Anacardiaceae; genus Pistacia; species Pistacia integerrima. Next base: position 17,356,677 of record CM047742.1, on the reverse strand, counting down.
TAATTTAATTTCGGAATTTTTAATATCTTTACACATGAATTCATGATGGCTAAGTTTGACTTTGAGCTTTTTCAAGATAAATTGTGTCAATTTAAGGGTGATACCACGTCACTTTTATGCTTAAGTTTGTATACAAATTTTGTAAGAGTAATACTACTCTTATAAAAACATAAAAGTTTAAAAAAGAAGAATAAAGTGAAAACATAATTGCTCACGATCTAAAATTGATTGACATTATTTTTGTGCATGCATGGTAAATTGGATATATCAAAGATAAATCCTAGGCATAAGCCATAAAGGATTCTTCTTGTGCATGGTAAGACTAGGCAGAGAATCAATATCTAAATCATCCTCACTAATCGTTTCCCAATTAAACTTGTAAAGAAGATTAGCAAGTGATAGTTCCAGTGTTGCAACTCCCATGAGCATTCCTGGACAAATTCTTCTGCCACTACCAAATGGTATTAGTTCATAATGTTGTCCGTTAAAGTCAATAGGGCTTTCAATGAATCTATCAGGATCAAATTCTTCAGGGTTTTTCCAAACTGTAGGATCTCTTCCTATTGCCCATGCATTCACATAAACCGTTGTTTTAGATGCTATTTCATACCCATCTACAATGCAATTTTCAATTATTTCTCTTGGAACTAATAATGGACCTACTGGTTGCAATCTTGTTAGGGCCAAAAATCGTCTTGGGCTTGACGAGGCCCAATAACAAAATAAACATGTCACGGCCCAAGGCTTCAACCCAATCCCGATTGGGCCTACGCTTAAAATCACATTGCGACCTACCCACTCTATGAGTTGGGCTATCTTATAAGTTAAGCTAAACTGGGTTTCAGCCCATTAGCCTGCAACAGTCTATAAATAGGAAATCAGAATCCCATTCTATTTCCTCTTCTACTAAGATTCCAAATCTTACTCAAACTATTAAACTTGATCTGATAAGGTCAAGAAATCATATCTCTTTCATGATAGGGATTATCTCCCAAAATAGGACTTAGTGTCCTACTGAGATTCCAAATCTTATTTAAACTATTAAACTTAATCTGATAAGGTCAAGAAATCATATTTCTTTCTTGATAGGGATTATCTCCCAAAAAAGAGGACTCAATGTCCTACTAGGATTCCAACCCCTTGGGCTCACAATAAAAACTGAAGCTTGCCCTCTCATTAAAGGGCAATCTCCCATAGTCAATGTAATACACTGTATAGCTAGTAATTCTTTGAAAAATATATGATAAAATCCACTAAATAACTTTTATAAACATATATACATAATGTAAAATCCGAAAATTCTAATTTTAATTCGTATAAATATATACACAAAATACTGATATACATTAGTAAGTACAAGGTAATCTTGAACAGTACCGCCAAACTCCCACCACTTCTTGACGTCCCACCCGATTGCAAATCATCTAGGACCTACAAAACAGTAAAATAACGGAGTGAGCACTAATTGCTCACTAAGTAAACCAAACTGCACGACTGTTCTTCCTCCGTTACTCATGTTCTGATTTTCCTTTTCTCACTTTATTCTTTGCTAATATTATTCATTCCTTTCTGTTATTCTGCATTCTTTTATGATATTCTACATTCTTTTCTGATACTCTGATTTGCTACTTACCAATGTGCAAAGACAATGAATAAAACTATACATCGTCGAGCACATAAAAATACTGAATCATGTAAGTAGCATAATACATATGCAGAATAATAAAACTTTCATGAGAAAAGAACTTTCTTTTCTTTTCTGTTTCTGTTTCTCTTATGTTGTATCTCTTTCTTTTCTTCTCTGTTTCTCTTTCTTTTCTTTCTTCTTTCTAGTTTGCCGATCAGACTAGGTTGATGCATGGATTTGGAACCCTGGCCATGTGAGTGGGTACAGCCCTCATCTACATGCACTACTTACGGCAGTGACAATGCGTATCTCTCACGATGTGGCCGCTCACTCGTGGCGGCGTGCGTGTAGGTATACTCTGCTGGGTATAGTCCTCATCCACATACACTACTCACGGACTGTACAAATACTATATCTCTCTGCTGATGTTGCTCGCTCGTGACGGCATGTATGTGGGCATCTCTATCACTCACGGGTTCCCCATCGCAAAAACCTTATATCATAGTATAGAATAGAAAGAGATACTATGCACATTTCAACATGAATTTCCAAGCTATGGAAATTCTAAACTTGCATTCTTTAAAAAACATAAACTTCCATATATGAACATATCATTTCATCATGACCATTTTGTGGATGCATAATAAATTCATAGAAATATATCATCCTTAGGCTTGTTTATACATGCACAAGCTCATACTTAGGTGATATATAACATATTACACATAGCCTCCATGGTCATTCATTACATCAAATATATATCTTCATACAATCATTAAATAATCATAAAGACCACTCATTCAAACATGCTTCACAACCCTTTAAGCATCATTTTCATACTTGGAATCAATTATAGATTATTAGACTACAAATAAACTAATAAAGTGGAAGCACTTTTGAGATAGTCATTCTGCACACGTCATATTTAAGAAGGCATATCTTGAGTTATACAACTCCGATTGCTATGATCTTGGTCTCATTTTAAAGCCTAGAGAAAGGGCTACAGTTTTTATGTTTATGACTCAACCCAGTTCGATAGCTAAGATGCCCAAAAATCACTCAGAAAGTCACGGATTTGACAGGGCAACCTTGGTAACATGCCTACTTTAAGGCTTTTCCATACCTATTTACCTCCACTTACTCCCTAACCTTTCCTAACCATTCTCCCCTGTGAAAACAGGTTAACAGATCAATAATATATATTCAAACTTCAAGTCTTGCCTTTCTCTAACCCTTTCCTTTTAGCCAACTCATGCATGCACTTTCTCTTTGGATTTTCATCAAATACTTCATATGCACATGCAACTACCTTATTGGCTACACTTCCACAACTCTCTAATTCAACCAAATTGTGAGCCAAAAACTCACTAATTATAGCATCAAACCTGTCCATTTTCAATAATTCTCTACGCTTCAAAAATCTCAACACCAAATCTTCCACAACTTCACCAAATCTTCACATAACCATACACTACTTCTCATGGCTAGAATTAATACATCAATAAACATCAAAGACAGCCCACAATTCTCTTATACCATCACATATAAACATGCAAAAATTCATTGAACACAAGTTTTGCCCAAATTAAGGTTCAAATTAGGATTACTGACCTTGAATATATGAGATCATTTCCCTTTTGCTCTAAATCTCTTCTTCTTGGACCTAGATCATATAAAAACCATAAAAATTTAAAAGTTTAAAGTTTAATCACATTCCTTTTGCTAGAATCTTACCTTAGGATGCTTTAGGATTGAAAATCTCCAAAAATCCAAACCAAATCCTATGATTTTCCTTTGAAATTTAATGAAGGAAATTGAGAGAAAATGGGGTATAGGTGTTGTTAACAAGGGCTGAAGTATGTTAGGGTTTCTTCAAATAAATCCTTATATCAAATAATATATGCATGTATTCCCATTTAGCCCTTGCACTTTCGCTAAAATTCCATCTATGTCCCTTAGTCAATTACCATAATGCCCTCAGTTTTATTGCATTCTCCATGAAATTCTATCTCTTTTCACTCTCCACAATTTCAACTAATTTTGAGTGAAAAGACCATTTTACCCTTAATGAACTTTTAAGGAATTTTCTTCACATTTGTCTAAGGTAACTTCAAAGAAATCCAACGAAGGGTATTAGGGCATAAGTAAAATTACATACCTTGATGTGGGTGTTACAGACAATCTACACGACTCAAAACCATCTATTTGCTCCTAAAGTTCTTGCTCCCAAGAACTCGACACCTCCGCCGTAGTCCTAGCCTCCGATAAGACTCCTGGTAATTCTTCATCTCCTTAATTCTTATCAAATAATCTCTTTCAGCCTCGCTGACTTGAGCGTCGGAATGCCTACGGTAAACACCACCCCGGTGTTTTTCGTAAGCTTCACGCTTGCCCTTTCATATGTGCAGGTCTAGCGGATTGTCAGTGGCCTCAACCTCACGGGATCAGACCCTATTTTCATGATGGTAGATTTTTTGCATCTACAGTTTGGCGCCCACTGTGGGGCCTTGACAATCATCTGTCAATGACGACTTGCAACATGAGAGGAGACGCATAACTCCCGCTGACTAACATCCTTAATCAGAAAGTTCCATCACGATAAGAAATTTTTTTCTTTACTTTTCTTTTTGTGTTACCTATTCACATCATATTAGATCTATTTCGGCATATCATAATTTGTTTTATATTGTGATTATCCCCCTAGTAGTATGATCCCTTGAAGCCTCAAAACACGTCTCCCATGTTCGTAATAAGTTCATATGACTCTCTTTTTCTTTTTAGCAATAAAGATAAAGTACAGATGTTATTCGGCTGTGCAAAGTGGGCACATTCCAATTAACTTTTTCAGGGGAATATTCAGCTTTGTGCTTCACACCTCAAACCACTACCCAAATCTTAGAAGCACAGAACTCTCCTCCTTGCTCTTTCAAGATCGAGAACCCACAAGGAATCCACCAAAACCCACCAGAAGAAAGGAAGAAACTAGAAGAAAACTAACACTAAAGACTCTTTTACTTAAAAGAACTGGAATAATTTTGGTTTTACTTACCAGAGACCAGTGTAATCTCATGCATATATAATCAGAACTGTTACAAGAGATAAGAGAAATATCCTGTGTTGGTTACAAGAGATAAGATTTACAAGAGATTCAAGAGATAAGATTTACAAGAGATTTAAAATATAAATAGAGGATTATGCTAAGATACACCGCAACGTCTTCAACATTTTCAACATCAAGCCACAATCTATTTGGTTTGAATATTCGGGTCCTTATCCTTATCATTACTATGATTCTTTTTCGTCTTCTCCTCAAAAAATACACAAAGCTTAATAGACTCATAAAACCCATCGCCTCCTTCGAAACCCAATATCAAAACTCCCCAAGAATCGCTAAAACACTTCACACCTTTTGGAATTAAAAAGAATCATAGAAAAAGCAAAAGAATAAGAACTTTGCCAAGAAATCTCGAAGAAACGCGTCTAGGAAATCTTCAGCCGTAGGAATTCTCTCCCAAATTATTCTTTCCAAAGAAAAATAAAGAAGCCCTCTTTCAAAGCAAAAAGAAACGAAGGGAAAAGAATGGTTTTGAAAGTCAAAGTTGAAACACCTTTTTATGCCATTCAATGCACACCATTTCAAAAATGCCACATGTCAAAACTTTGGAGCTTTTCATTCCCACCTCTTGCGCAATTAATCCAGATTCCCCGTGTCATGCCCACATGCTTTGATACTCTTTGACAAAGAGGCCAAATGAATCAAAGCATTATTTGAAAATTGTTTTGCTTGCCGAAATTGAGACAGTCAACAGCACCACTCGGTCCTGCCTGGCCAAGTAAACGTTAAGTAATAGACTATACACCTCCCTTATGGTCACCACTCACTAGTCAATGTTAGCATCACCTGAAACTTGTTCGGCTCTTCCTCCACGAAGCATCTACTCCATTGAGCTCCTTTCAGCTTGGCTAGACGGTAAAAGTTCCTCTCAGCCCCATATGTCAAATGGTGTTTTACACTAAACATTTTGGCAATCATGTATCAATCACGTAAATTAGAACATTCCAGATTTTTCTCCATTAGGTTCCATAAGCCACACTCGACCTTGTTGCCTCCTTTCCGTTCATATAACTTCACTTCTCCATTCGGCTCAGTCGACGTAACCGAGCCAAACCGAGAGTAAAATGCCAGTATGCCGAAGAGAATAAAGACGACATCCACTTTGTCTACTATGCACCAGCCACGTAGGGGGTTCTGAAATTGCTTGTTTCATCCCACACGGCTTAGTCGATCGCTCGTCCATGTTGTCAAATGCTACACTCGATTCAACAAGCATGGATGTCAGCACTTGAAGGGGAAAGGTATGTGTTATTATCTCCTTTTAACTACCACTCTATTTGGTTAAATATTTCTCTATTCGGCCCATTACTTAAATACATGCAGCCCATTTTTCCATTTACCTCACTCTTCATTCAGTCCATAACACATGCACATCATGCATATTAACTCTCAATTCGGCTTTTTGCTTAAAACATGCATGCCATACATGTCACTGCTCTAGCTTCAATCAAATGTTTTCAACTACAAAGTCGGTCACGCCAACTGGGCCATATAGGCCCCAAAGGATTCAACTACAAGTCAGCCACGCCGACTCGAGTGCAAGCTCCATACAAGCTCCACTTGGCATACACCATCGGATCGGCCCTACCCAATCCACGGATTAGCACCTTCGGATCAGCCCTGCCCGATCCACGGATTAGCACCTTCGGATCGGCCCTGCCCGATCCACAAATTTACACTTCGGATCGACCCTGCTCGATCCATGGATTTACACCTTCGGATTGACCCTGCTCAATCCACGGATCTACACCTTCGAGATTGATCCTGCTTAATCCACGGACCTACACCTTCGAATCGGCCCTGCCCGATCCACAGTTTACACCTTCGGATCGACCCTGCTCGATCCACAGATTTACACCTTCGGATTGACCCTGCTCAATCCACGGATCAACACCTTCGAATCGGCCCTGCCCGATCCACGGATTTACACCTTCAGATCGACCCTACCCAATCCATGGATTTACACCTTTGGATCGACCCTGCTCGATCCACGGATTTACACCTTCGGATTGACCCTGCTCAATCCATGGATCTGCACATTCGGATTGGCCCTGCCCGATCCACGGATTTACACCTTCGGATCGACCCTGCCGATCCACGAATTTACACCTTTGGATCAACCCTACTCGATCCACGGATTTACACCTTCGGATCGACCCTACTCGATCCACGGATTTACACCTTTGGATTAACCCTGCTCCATCCATGAACATACACCTTTGGATCAGCCCTGCCCGATCTATGTCTTTACACCTTCGGATCGACCCTACTCGATCCACAGATTTGCACCTTCGGATTGACCCTGCTCAATATACGGAGTTACACCTTGGGATCGACCTTGCTCAATCCATAGATTTACACCTTCGGATTGACCCTGCTCAATCCACAGATCTACACCTTCGTATCGGTCCCCGCCCCGATCCGGGCAGATGACATCTTCGGATCGATCCTGCTCGATCCATGGATTTACACTTTCGGATTGACCCTGCTCAATCTACGGATTTACACCTATGGATCGACCCTGCTCGATCCATAGATTTACACCTTCGGATTGACCTTGCTCAATCCACGAATTTATACCTTCGGATCGGCCCTGCTCGATCCACGGATTTACACCTTCGGATTGACCCTGCTCCATCCACGGATTTACACCTTCGGATTGACCCTGCTCCATCCACGGATTTATACCTTCAGATCGACCCTGCTCAACCTACGGATTTACACCTTGGGATCGACCCTGCTCGATCAACAGATTTACATCTTCGGATTGACCCTACCCAATCTACAGATCTACACCTTTAGATCGGCCCTGCCCGATCCATAGATTTACAACTTCTACTCGACCCTACTCGATCCACCGATTTACACCTTCGGATTGACCCTGCTCAATCTACGGATTTACACCTTTGGATCGACCTTGCTTGATCCACGGATTTACACCTTCAGATTGACCTTGCTCAATCCACGGATCTACACCTTCGGATCGGCCCTGCCCGATCCACAGATTTACACCTTCGGATCGACCCTGCTCTATCCACAGATTTACACCTTTGGATTGACCCTGCTCAATCCATGGATCTACACCTTCGGATCGGCCCTGCCCGATCCATGGATTTACACCTTCGGATCGACCCTGCTCGATCCACGGATTTACACCTTCGGATGGACCTTACTCGATCCACGGATTTACACCTTCGGATTGACCTTGCTAAATCCACGGAATTACACCTTCGGATCGACTCTGCTCGATCCACGAATTTACACCTTCGGATCGACCTTGCTCGATCCACGGATTTACACCTTCGGATTGACCTTGCTCGATCCATGAAATTACACCTTCGAATCGACCCTGCTCGATCCACGGCTTTACACCTTCGGATTAACCCTACTCGATCCACGTAATTACACCTTTGGATCGACCCTGCTCGATCCACGAATTTACACCTTCAGATTGACCTTACTCAATCCATGGAATTACACCTTCGGATCGACCTTGCCCGATCCATGGAATCTAGACCTTTGGATCGACCCTGCTCGATCCACGGATTTACACATTCGAATTGACCCTTCTCAATCCACAAAATTACACCTTCGGATCGACCCTACTCGATCCATGGAATCTACACCTTCGGATCGACCCTACTCGATCCACAAATTTACTCCTTTGGATTGACCCTGCTCAATCCACGAAATTACACCTTCAGATCGACACTGCTCGATCCACAGAATTACACCTTCGGATCTGCCTACCCGATCCATAGATTTACACCTTCGACTAGCTTCGCCTGATTCATAAAGCTACCCATCTAGACAGCCAGACCGAGTGAAGGGTTCTTACACCTCAAAATCGATAAGTCATCGATCCAGCCTAGTACAGAGTCCACACGACTCAACCACTGGGCCGCACCAAAATCATAACACAAGCATAAGAGTTCAACCCCTAGTGCATCTACGAACAAAAAAGCAATCAACAACTCAATTCAGCCATCAGGAAAACATCAAAAACAAAACAGCAAGTTTTAACATATAAACAGGCTCAAGCGGCTTAGTTCAGAAATACAATAAAGGCATACACGCCAAGAAAGGGCATCGCAAGCCCCAAAATACATGAGCAAAGCATAAATAAAACTACGTATCATCGATGTCAGTCATCTTTCCTATCTCCGACTTTGTCACCCCATCGCCAGAACCCGTCCCTGCAACCTAGTCGCTCACATCCCCAATAACCGATTGTCCTGGCCGACTAGCAAAATTGAGCATCTGCTCATCAATTTGCTTCTCCGTATGCTTAACCCCCTCCTCCAGCATCTCCTGCATGAGCTGGATGTCCTCATCCGAATTCCAGTGAAAAGTGTTCCCAGCTTTATACTCGAGCATGAGCTCCCCCCAGGCCCTAATAATGGCATCATCAGCAATGGTGAGGCACTGCTCCTCGAGGGAGTCAATCTCTGTAATCTTCTCGGCTAACTCTCTCTTCAACCTCTCCAACTCACCCTTGGCCACCTTCAAACACTATTGGCTCTCCTGCTCGGCCTTCTGGGCTGCCACCTCCCTCTGGCGCAAACTGGAGTTTGCCTTGGACACATCTTGTATCCTATTCTCCTGTACCACTACGGACTTCCTCAGATGCAGACTTCTCGTGAATGCCTGCACAACAAAACATTGTCATCAGTACAAACCATGATGAACAAGATAAAATAAAACTATGCTACTACCCGAAAAGCAGGACACCCCCGTCGAAATGCTGCTCTATCCTGGTTCAAACAAAAAAGAGTCAGCCAATTTGCTCATAGAAGCCGCGTTAGAGTAGGTTGACGCGGAAGCCAGAATACGGAAGGTAATCGTCTCAGTCTCTTCATCCAAGATCGCTGTCTGGGATGACCTGGCTCCGGCGGTGTCGCCACTACATCCTCCGCTCTCCTATCCTCTCTGGCCGAGGATTTCCTCTTCCTCTTCTCCCGACGCCAAGCGATGGACTCACTCGCAATGGGGATGGTCAGCTTCTTCATCAGTGTCTCTGCAAGTGCAAACTCTCCAACGGTTAGTGGGTTCAGCCTAGACTCACCATAAATGATATGATTGCAGTACTGGGTCAAAAGCATATCCCAAGTCTGCTTCAACGAAGGGAAAGGAATGCCTCCCTGAATCGCCTCTACTCCGACCCAGATATGGCTAGTCCTAAGGTTGGCCTCCGCCAATACTACTTGCCAATCCCTCTATGCCTTCGAAATAGCTAGCACCTTCTAGGTTTGCACGTCCAAACCATCTCCACTCTGCCCGACCCGATTGTACTCAAACTCTGCAAGCAAAAAACACAATAAGATTTAGTAATCAAAGTACAAAAAAAGACAAAGGTTCTCACCAGTGGCTCGCCAACTACTCGAAATATCGCCCTGGCCTCTCTCCCCAAAGACAGCCTGACCCTGCACAAAGAAGTATCGATCTTTCCAGTTCTTGTCACTAGACCGAAGGTCGGTCACTAGATGAGACCGATCATGCCTGAGGTTGATCAGATACTAACCCTTCTCTTTGTCGTTTTCCTTCAAAAAATACGAGTACAACTGCTCATGCAGCCTAAACATCACCTAGTTCCGCACACAGAGGTCCTCCAGTGCCATAAGCAACCTCCTACCGTTTGGCATGATCTATGATGGGGCAATCATGAAGTTTAGCACCTCCCAAACGAGGTGAGGAATAGGCAACCTCAGCCCGTCATGAAACCACTTCTCATATACACTCACCCAGCCTTTCGCCTCCCAATCAACCCGCTCATACGACCGTGGCGCTCGGATCTCAACCAAACCTGGAATGTGATACATAGTCTGGATTCGCCACACGTCGCTATCCTTAAGCACGGGCGGATAATCCTTGGCCAAGATCCCACTACCTTGTTGGCTTGGCTCCTCGTCAGAGCTACTACTGGACAAGGGTGAACTACCAGTACCTTTGGAGTCTTCCCCACTTCCCCCATGCCTGCCCGAACTACTCGGACCAGTAGCACTCATCCCGGGGGCAGCTACACTAACACCGGTCGATACACCTATCAGAATGCCCCCTTCGGGCATCATCACTATGGTGGGAGCACATTCATACTCGTTCCCAACGTTGGCCCCTCTCAGCCCCGTTCGAGCCACCCGAATCTGAGTCTCACATGTTAACCTACTCACCCAACCTGACCGATCGACCGATTCGATCTTACGATTAGACTCCAAAAACGGCACCATTTGCCCTGCACTACTGACCGAACGATGATACAAGAACACCTCCGAACTGTTGCACGCCCCCTAACACTGGGTGACCTACCCCCGTTGACACAACTTGGTCAACCTTCACCACCCCAGCTTGAACTCCGGTCGATCCTCCCAATCAACCAACCAAGCCTCAAACCCAGCAGACTGAACCCGTTCACCCCAAGCGACTGACCTATGAATGAGCCCTACACCCCTTTCTAATGAGCCCACTCGCCCCGAAACACTGACCGACCCCTTTCACGTAGGACGACCCCTCGCTACTCGGTTGTACGGACCGGACGACTAACCTAAGCCACTTAAAACTACCTTACAACCCTATTCCAGCCTGCCACTCGATTCGATCAGGTAGACCGACCAAGCCAATATGCAGCCTAATCTGATGTCTTCTCTGTCCCGTCCAAAAAACCCGAAAACACCAAAAAAATGGGAACTCTCTGGAAATCCACCAGAAATCCCAAAATCCACACCTTTTCTAAAAAATCAAAACTCTAGTACATGAAATCCCTCAAACTTCACAAAATCAAACAAAATCTCCCATAAACTCAATGCAAACGAAGCAGAAAAAGCAAAACAAACCAAATCTTCCAAAAAACGCAACTCAACCTCTTTAGAAAACAATGCACAAACACAAAGGAAACAGAAGAAGCAAAGAAGAAAATTTTTTTACCGTGAAAATGGCCCAATCTCGAAATCTCCTTCGAAGCAATGACAAAAACCCAAGTTTCAGAGAAAAGGAAAAACGCGAAGGGAAGAAAAACGGCCAGATGAAACGAACAGTCGCGAGCCAGACTTTTATTAGCAAAAACTGTCAGTGACACATGTCACCACACGATTGGGCATTGAAAGTCGTGAGTGTTTTAATTTTCCTGCCCAAGTTCGGAGGGCATCCCAGCCATATGTTGGAGTAGGTGCCCTAGAGCCAACAATTATTATGGAATTGACTCTTTGTAATGACGTTCATTAATCAATAAAAGGCATTTTATACTATATCGCGTAAATCATTATTATTGCAATATGTATTGATATATGTCCTTAGAATGGTAGAACCGTGACGAGGGTATCAAGTGTTTCAAATCTTGATAGTGAGAACCCTATGAGCACATATGGTGGCCATTCTAGAAACGTCCATAGCCCCTGATATTCTCAAGTAAGGGCACGAGATAATACGGTAAGGCTAATCATAGCGTTGAACGAGTCGAAAGGCGATGCGATCTCACTTGTCAAGGTTGTTTGGTGACAACCTGGTGCAACACATGGGTGCCTGTTATAGGCGGATACACCACAGCAAGTTCACTGGACTGACCCACTAGAGGATTCCTTATGGATGGTAACCCAGTGTCTATGGAACAAATCCTCTCACGAATGGTGGTGCATGTGATCCTTAGATTTGAGATCACCAGAGCGCCTTGTGCACCGATTGGTGTAGTTTGACACTAGCCTAACGCAGCTTTCTTTTCGAGTCACAATACGGTAGTGATTGGCTGCATCGAGGAGTGTATCAAGACTATGGTGGATCAACAGAGGATTCATCACTCTCGGGTACGGGAGAAGTTATCTCATGGCGCGATTCAGTATATGTCAATGACATTAAAACTGTGGCCACAGTGGGATTTAGTTGTTGCTCTATCCAGTTTATAATACAGGTCATTGGTCTAGAAACTGAATATATAATATCGAGAGTAACCGGAGGTTGACACTATTTCTATGCCTTCGTCTCGTCGAGATAACTTATGATGAAAGGATCGAATTGTACGGTAACCATATTGTTGACAGGTAGCTACTTTGTTGAATCCGGAATCTTTATCGGGTGGCCATGATGCCTTGCTAGGGGCCAATCTTGGTCTGTGTATTAGTGAGACGACTAATTGGTGTTAATCGCGATACTATACACTGCCGGTATGATGAGGAGCCTATGGGTCACACACATAGAAGATAATTTAAGATCCAAGAAGAAGGAAGGGCGTTTTCGTCTTTTTAAGGTGAAAATGTATTTTGGTAATTTCACAGTGCAATTAAATTTGCTGAGGTTGTAGCTTTTATTTAATTTATTAGAAAAATTAAATAAGTGAAATTACGTTTAAATATGTGTTCGCATATATTTAATGAAATCATCATTATTGTTAAATGTTAACATATAGATTAAATATATATTAATTGAGTTTAATTGAGATAATGATGAAATAAATAAAATATCTAATTTGGGAGTGTTTGGTAACATAGGGTGTTTGGGTTGGAGCCCAAGGCTATTCCATATGGGAATAGAGCATTAAAGTTTCACTATAAAAGAAAATGATTATTTGTAAAAGAAAGTGATTTTCATTAGTTCATTTTCTTTGAAAAGGAAAAAAACACACAGCCCCCATATCTCTCTCTCACACCAGATTTGGTTTTTGCCAAAATCAAAGTTCCTTTGATTGATTCCTTCTTGATTCTTAAGGCTAAGGAGGATCTAGCAAATCCCTCCTTAGTTCCTTGTGATTGTCTTTGTGTGGACTTCGTGGGTTCGATCCTACACTTGGATCGGTAGCAAAACACGATCAGAGACAAAATTGGAGGAGCCTCCAACGTGGGTATGGTTTCTAAATCCAGATTTATTTCTGCAGATTCTTGTATTTTATAAACTGTAAAATTTATACCTTTGATCTTGGCTCAGTGGGAACGATCCTATAAATTATTGTTTTGTTTTCCACTGCATTAACGGGTCATTTCCTAACACCGTACATGTGTTAGGTTCATGCCAGCTATACTCAATCCCCGAGGCGAAACCATTCATTCGGGTTGCCCGACCGACTGGGATTGACATCACCATACCTAACCACCTAGCTCTGGTTACCTAGGATCACACCAAACGCAGGCTAGGCATAAGCTTCACCACTCGGTCACCCCTACCGAATGAGCAACGACGCCGAACTATTCGCTCAGACTCGACCAGTCCCCAAAGCGCCGTAACCAATTAGGGACTAATGTAACCCACTCGACTAGCGACACCAGCTGAACGCACCTTTATGACTCATTCAATCACCCATTCGGCCAGACCGAGCGAACGGACCATCAGCAGATCGATCTCCATTTCTGTATCTCGTTAGACACCCCGAGCCATTGAGTGTACGTTGGACTGTTTGCCCATTCGGCCCTGAACAGCGATCAACTGAATCCCACTGGAATGATCAATCCCTCTAACTCGGATAGTGGCATTGAGCATAACCACGAATTACCCCCGTTTGACTGAACAATCATACCGAAAAACCGACCCAACTGTAGCTTCAGCCACACCGCTAATCGGTCCACCGCGAAGGCTGACCTAATGCCTCTTAGGTGACGCCTACTCTCTAAGTTAAGCACTCCTTAACTCAGAGAGTGGGGGGCAAACTGTTAGGGCCAAAAATCGTCCTTGGCCCAAATATGGAAACGGGACTGACAATGAGGAAAATTCGAGACCCAATCCCAATGCGGCCCAATCTAAAACTCACCGGATTAGGTCCATTTGATACGAGGTACAGTCGGCCCAAACCGTGCAGACACAAGCCTCCTAGTTCCAGTCCACTTCCTGGATCTATGAACGAATTCAGAGCCCATGGTCACCTACAGATCACATTCATATTCGACCACAGGTAAAAGTAGCCCACTACAACCCCAACTCCTCCAAGGTTCGTGTCAGAGTCATGCCTAGACTCCTTTTCAGGCAGGGATAATGTGACCAGAGGATATGTCCCAAGAGGGAACGGATTACTACGAGAACGCTCAATCCTAGTGGGATTGGGAGACCAGACAGTCACTATTTAAACAGAGGTCAGCCTCTCACAAGGCAAATTACACTTCACCTTCAGACCCCAGCGTTCTAGCTTGAGAACTTCGCATCACAGCAGTAGTCACAATCCCCAACTAGACTTTTGGTAACCTCTCTACTCCCTAGCCCTCATTAAATCAGCCTCTTTCAGTCTTGCTAACTTGAGTGTCGGAGTGCCTACGGCAAACACCACCCCGGTGTTTTCCGTTGCTTCACGTTTGTTTCTTTATGTGTGCAGGTATAGTAGATCGCTAATGGCCTCTACCTCACGAGATCAGTCCCTCCTTCCGTACAGGTAGATTTTTATGTCTATAATACGCCCACCTGTATAATTCATGTATTATTCGGGAACAACCGTATCCGTATTATTCACAAATTATATGCCTTAGTCGTATTATTAGTGAATTATTCCCGTATCCGAATTTTTGCCAAATTTTTATAAACGTATTTTTCACCATTTTCCGTATCATACCGGTAAAATTCCTGTACCCTTTTTTTGCCGTACCTATATATTTGAAATGTTATATAGATTTTAACCAAGTGGCCCATGAAAAGTGCTAAAACTAGGATTGATATTACCGTATTTTTCAAAACGTATTATTGACAATGTGTCGTATTAAACTCGTATATACCTGTATCGTATTTTTTCAGTATCTGAATTTTATGGCCGAATTTTTACAAAAGTATTTTTCACCATTTGCCGTATTATACCCGTAAAATTCTCATACCGTTTTTTTGTCGTACCCGTATTTACTAACTAGGGACTAGACCATAAATATAGAGATCAAGTAATACAAAGAAATCACTAATCTGTATAATGATGAGTTGGGCCGACAAGGTTCACTCCAACAAAAAATATAGGCTTAAAACTCACATAGAACAATATCATTTCGATCCTTTTATTTTATTCTTCTCTCATTTTTCTCCTTGGGCTTTAATCTCTACTTGGATTTTTAATTGTCTTGGCCCAAATAAAGCCCAATTTCTTCTCTTCAACTTAGATTGACTTTATTTCTAATGTAATTGACTTGAATTACAGACTTTTCTCCATTCTTCCAAATTTATTCACCTAAAAAAAATTAATTAAATAAAATAATTAACAAAATATATTTAAGAGTAATAAATATGATATAAAATAGGCGCAATAGAAGTCTTAATAATTATTAAAAGAATATATTTAAAGAGAGATAATTAGAAAACAATTAAAGAGAGATAATTAGGGAAAATAGAGACAATTCTTAGTAAGGATTTATATAAAGATTAAGAAAATAATAGAAGAAATAAATGAAGACTAAATTGTGTCTAGGTTCATTTGAGAAAACATTTATTAAAATAAAAGGATTTTTGATAATCCTATTTTTCATAGTGATTTTGCATTGAATTTCAATAGGATTTAAACTATTTTTCATACATTTTGGGTCATAATTGATACTTAATTATATTATTTGTGCTTTGCGGGCATAAAACAATGAAGTTGAGCATAAATGACGGTTTTGAGCGTAAATGGCATAACTTGAGTTCTACAACTCAAAATCACCTGAATTTAGAAGCTATAGAAAGCTAACTAGCAGAGATACAACTTTCATGTTTTGGGTTTTTCCTAATTCTGACTGAGAGAGGGTGAAACCTTGGCTTGAAATTGTGAATAGCATGTTGCGAAATGAAGAAAACGTCTTTTAGAATATGCTTCAGTATTTTGGCTATAACTTGAGCTGTAGACCTCTGATTGAGATGATTCTTGAATGATTTAAAATATAATTGAAAGGGATATAATTCTTATGTTTACAACTTTTCCAGATTCAAACGGTATCATGCTCATTTTGGCCATTTAAGCTTCACCGCGGTAAAGAAAAAGTTTTGTTGAAGCAAAATTGCGTTTGATGCAAAAAAAAAAAAAAAAATGACACATTTTGGCTTGCTACGATTTCATCCTTAAGTAAGAGGGGTATAAATTGGAATGAAAATGAAGGGAAAGAGAAGTTGGAAGGTCTCTGGTTCATTTTTGGGAAGAAATCAACAAAGAAGAAGAAGAGAAGTAAAGATTGAACATGATCTAAAGAAGATTCTTCATCCTTTGTGTTTATTTTCAATAATAAACCTAGATTCTTCTTGTTCCTTTTGTTTTATTTCAATTTTGAGTATGAGCTAAACTGTTGTGTTAGGGTTTTGATGTAACCTTTGATACAATAGTTCAATTTTTTATATGATTTGAGTTGCTTTTAGTTCTAATTTCATGATTTGAGTGTTTATTTCTTCTATGCTTATTGTCTTTGGATATTTGATCATCATTCAAATGATGTTTTGTTCATGATGAGAATGAGAAGTTATTCATGATATGTGCTTCTTGGGATAAACATCATATATTAAGCGAAAACTAGAGATAGATAAACGCAATCTCTAAAATCTAGGTAGAATTCCACAAAACTTAAGAGACTTGGAACTATTGAACCTCAATTTATGGCCCTAAACCCTAAACCCTTCGGAAGGTTAATAGGAAGAGTTGGGGTGGTATAACCTGAGAAGGAGTACCAAACATCATAGGGAATTCGATTTTCAACCAAAGGAATTAGAGCTTGGGTAATAGAATCTATAAATTGAACTAGCATAACTAGGTGAAATCAAATACTGGCGTGCTATTGTAGGCACCCAGAATTAAAACCTAAAAACACATATAGTAGTGTGAGTCAGGGTCATTCCCACGGAGAGTGTCTAGCCGTATTTTATGTTATGTGAACAAGGCTGAGGGGGGTTGATGAGAATGCAAAATGTCATATTTACCCCCCTTAATGTCTAGTCTTTTATACTCATTTGCTGCCTAAATATACTCATTATTATTCTATTTTGATTTAGGATGCAAATGGAGGCGTTAATTGCAAAACGGAATTCATTAAGTGAATTTGGACAGTTTCGATGTCATTTTGTAATCTGGGCATAACTCTCTCATCCAAGCTCTGATTGAGATGATTCAAAATTCTGTGGAAATCTAAGAAAGAGATCTACAACTTTAATGTTTTGAGTTTGGAGAGATACTCGCTGCATCAAGGTTGTAATCGGGCTTGAAGTTGACGCATCTGCACTGGACGTTCTGGAACATTCTGCCTTGTCATGCAATTCAAATAGGCAGATTTTTATTGGAAGATTTGAAGACCTATTGCACGAAAATTACAGCTGGACACACTATTTTCATATTTTGTATTAAGACTTTATTTTATTTTCAATTACTCAGATTAGGATAAAGGTTATCTTGGGATTTTAGAATATTTTTAGGAGATTTAGATTGAGTAGAATTAGAATTCGAATTAGATATTTTTAAAGGGAGATCAGATTAGGGACAAGACATATCACACCACGCCTCTCTCTTCTCTTCTCGGGAATTTTTCTTTCTTTTGAGTTTTGTTTATGGCCATGAGCGGCTAAAACTTTTATAACTTGGTCGAAGGAAACGGAGGCCTCGGAATCAATAAACTGTGAGATCTAATCTATTTTTCTTAGTGTTCAATTTTCGTGTTTGAGTATTGGATGTTTTTCTGTGCCTAATTTTATGATTGTTTCGTTTAATTACTAGGAGGCCTACTAGTTTATTAATTGTTGCAATCTATTGCTAAGTTAGATATTAAATCCGTAATTGTTTGATCCCTCTAACTTGTGAAGCAATTAGGGTTAATAATTTACTACGTCAGGAATTAGTAATCTTAAGAAGAACACTCAACTAAATTAAATACAACCGCTTGAGTTTGTGTTGTTTAGCTTCATCGATCTCTCTAATTCTTAAAGGCTGCCATTAGATTAAATCTTTAGCGCTTGTCTAGGGTTGTTTAATGGTAAGATTAATTAAGATCGCTTGTTTCCTAATTAATTACAATTAAAGAGAGATAGGAAAATAGTTCCAACGGTGAATATTCAGGTATGAATTGATTTAATTTTGCATTAATGATCAGTTGTAAGATTCTGATGGTGGATGTTGTAACATCTACTGAAAACTGTACAATGCATGCATAATAAAATAGAAAATTGGGCCCAAAACTTTCTTTTCATTAGTAAGCATGTGTCTTTTATACATAAAGTGTACTGTTTACAAAAAATGTATTTTAAAAGACAAAACAGGGGAAACAGAGTAGCTATTCCTCATTGCTTGCCGACGCCCCTCCGACCGCAACATCACCTAGAACCTGCATCCACAAAGGAAAATAACGGGGTGAGCACAAAATAATGCTCAGTAAGTAAAACTCTCTCTCTGTCTGTCCCCGTATAAATAACTCTTAATTCTTTCCTTATGCTATTTCTGATTCTGTTTCTGTTCCTAGTAATCTCATGGCCTCATCTTACCGGAGGTACGGCCGGATGGCGTTCACACAAAGACCATCTCACTCTATGGCTATCGGGTGGAATTCACACAGTACCAACCCGTTCTTAGTGACTACCGAGTGAGGATCACAAAGCATCAACTCGATTCTTTCTAACTATCGGGTGGAGGTCACCTAGCACCTACCCGTTCCTCATGAAATTTGGGTAACGATCACCAAGCATTTACCCGTCTCTAGTCACTATCGGGTGATGGTCACAAAGCATCAACCCGCTTCTACTAGCCGTTGGATGATGATCACAAAGCATCAACCTACATATCTCTTAACTAATCGGGTAGTGGTCACAAAGCATCTACCCATTTCTACTACTCATCGGGTGACGATCACAAAGCATCGACCCATCTCTCTAAGGGCTATTCGGATGATGATCACAAAGCATCAATCCGATTCCCATTACGGCGGGTGATGATCACAAAGCATCATCCCAACTATACTAATCTTCTAATTCACTCTATTGTAGCATTTTTCAATGCTCTCTACCCTTAGAGTAATTTTACTCACTAAGCTCTCTACTCATAGGGTAATTGCATAAACCATTTCCTTACACTTTCTTAGGTCACTTTTCAATACACAATTAGTGCCTATGGATGGT
This sequence comes from Pistacia integerrima, assembly GCA_026225825.1. NCBI lineage: Eukaryota > Viridiplantae > Streptophyta > Magnoliopsida > Sapindales > Anacardiaceae > Pistacia > Pistacia integerrima. Next base: position 17,336,941 of record CM047742.1, on the reverse strand, counting down.
TCATCACTACTAATGCACTTATGAAATGCCAACATGCAATGTTGCAAGAATTAAGGTTCATTTCTCATTCTCAAACTTCTATTAGGCATTTCATCAAACAACTCATGTGCACTATGAAACTCTATCATAGCCATGATTCTAAAACTTTTCCTAACCATCCAAAATGGGGAAAAACCCCTTCACAAAGCCATAATAACCTGTCAAACAAAACACTTCCAAAAAGGGTTCCATAATACCCCTTAAATTCCATCTCAACTACCTTGCCAAACCAACAACCCATTTCTCAAATTTGCAAGGTATAAACAATCACAAAGCATAGAAATCTCTACTTAATCCTTCATACATGCTATAATACATGCATATCACATACATACATCATTTCTATCAAAACCCTAATCAAGAAAATTCATAAATCTCAACTTGGGTTGGGTTTTACTTACTTGCTATGTAGAGACTTCACAAATCCTTCCTTTCTCTTGCTTAGCTTGACTTTTCCTCTAATCTTAACCAAAAGAAGGAAAACCCTCAAATTTCAATATGGGTTAAAACTCTCAAATCACACAACTTAAGTAGAGATCCTTACCTTAGGAAGCCTTAGGTTACTTTTCCACCCCAAAATCACTTCAAAGCCCCTTGGAATACCTTGATCAAAAGATAAGAGAAGTTGAGAGGAGTAAGGATGGGAAGTCACGTTTGAGAAGAAGAAATGAGGGGTTTCTTTGATTCTAATTCCTTTTAATGAAATATAAACACACTCATTCCCATTTTGCCCTTATTCTTCTTTGGGAATTCCATCCATATCCTTTGATTCATTACAAACTCACCCCTAACTCAACCTATTCTCCATGAAAAATCCTTACAATTAACTCCCCACTTTTCCTGCTAATTAGGGGTAGAAAGGTCAAATTGCCCTTAAGGAAGAAAATATCTAAAACTCAATCAACAATTATTCGGGTTGTCGCCACGGTGAAGAAACTTCTGGCGCCGCGGCGAAACTGTCCAGCAGCTTCCCCCTGAGGCTTCAACCTCTCTTCGCCGCGGCGAAGATTCTTCGCCTTGCGTTGCACTGGCAGATCAACCTTTCTTCGTTTTCAACCAATTTCAGGGCAAACGTTCAACACAACACTAAATCAAACAATAACACCAAAAACAACTCAAAATAAGAGCGAAAGAGGAAACAGTAACAACGTACCTCAAGCGGGGCGTTACAGATGTTGACTGAGACCAAGTTTCGTTATATTAATTGATTTTGATTTGAATTGTTTTTGTTTTTGTTTTTGTTTTTGCTAAGATTGTTATCTGTTTTACTCAAAAAACCCCAGCCTTATTCACATCATCGAAAATTCGGCTAGACACTCTTCGTGGGATCGACCCTTGCTTACCCTATTTATAGTTCAGTAGTTAGGTTAGAAAGGTTTTTAATCTTGGTTGCCTACGACAGCACACTAGGAGTTTTAGTAAAACAGAAATAATCTCAGGAAAAACAAAAGCAATTCAAAACTAGATTAATCAAAATAACGAAACTTGGTCTCCGTCAACATCCACCGTCGGAATCTTACAACTGATCATTGATGCAAAAGTAAATCAATTCTTACTTTGAATATTCACTATTGGAACTATTTTCCTATCTCTCCTTAATTGTAATTAATTAGGAAACAAGCGATCTTAATTAATCTTACCACTAAACAACCCTAGACAAGCGCTAAAGATTTAATCTAGTGGCAGCCTTAAGAATTAGAGAAATCGATGAAGCTAAACAACACAAACTCAAGCGGTTGTATTTAATTTAGTCAAGTGTTCTTCTTAAGATTACTAATTCCTGACGCAGCAAATTATTAACCCTAATTGCTTCACAAGTTAGAGGAATCAAACAATTACAGATTTGATATCTAACTTATGCAATAGATTGCAACAATTAATAAACTAGTAGGCCTCCTAGTAATTAAATGCAACAGTCATAAAATTAGGCACAGAAGAACATCCAAAACTCAAACACAAAAATTGAACACAAAAAAAATAGATTAGATCTCACAGTTTATTGATTCCGAGGTCTCTGTTTCCTTCGACTAAGTTATAAAAATTAGGCTCTCATGGCCATCACAAAAATTCAAAGGAAAAACGAAAATCCACACGAGAGAGAAGAGAGAGGCGTGTGTGATATCTGTTGTAATCTGATCTCCCTTTTAAAAATATCTAAATTCTAATTCTAATTCTACTCAATCTCCTCAAAATATTCTAATATCCTAAAGTAACATTTATCCTAATCTGATTAATTGGAAATAAAATAATAAAGTCCTAAAATAAAATAGGAAAGTAGTGTTTTCCAGCTGTAATTTGCATGCAATAGATCTTCAAAACTTCTTGTAATAATCTGCCTATTTGAATTGCATGACAAGGCGGAATGTTCCAGAACGTCGGTAATGCAGGTGTGTCAACTTCAAGCTCGATTAAAACCTTGATTCAGCGAGTATTTCTCCAAACTCAAAACATAAAAGTTGTAGATCTCTTTCTTGACGTTCCACAGCATTTTGAATCATCTCAATCGGAGCTCGGATGAGAGAGTTATGCCCAGATTATGAAACAATGTCGAAACTGTCCGAATTCACTTAATTAGTTCCGTTTTGCAATTAACGCCTCCATTTGCATCCTAAATCAAAACAGAATAATAATGAGTACATTTAGGCAGCAAATAAATATAAAAGACTAGACACTAAGGGGGGGTAAATATGACATTTTGCATTCTCATCAAATACCCTAGTGTTTTTTATCATTGTTTTTTGATTGCGATATTGGGTTTTGCTTTATTTTCTTTTATTTTTATTAATTGTGAATTTTTCTTTAGATTGTCAATATTTCATACTTGATTGTTTGATTCTTCAATTGGTATTAAAGCTAGGGAATTCATTACTTAGTAACACTATTCTCATGGGAATGATACTTTACTTATCATTTTATTACTTTTTGTAACTAGTGCATGCACTTGCTAAACACATATCTTAGCGAGCATCAATTTTATAAGAGATAAATTCTCATGGAGATAAAGGAACCCAAAACTTACTTGGGACAAACCTTTGTGATTGAACCCAAAACTCACTCGGATAAGCCTTTGTAGCAAAACCCAAACTCATTCGGGATAAGTTGGCAATAAAAGCAGAAAATGGCAAAGTAAGTCTGTCGCAAAGTGAATGAGCCATGAACCTGTTAACTACACAACGACAATGAGTTCCCTTTAGGCATGACAGAGTATCGAAATTGATAGCACGATGGGTAGGGTTGGCCAAAATATGGAATGTGACCAAAAAAGCCCACTACAAGACCATGATCCCACAATCATGCTAACAAGTTGGTTCTCTTTATAGTAAGACAAAAAACTTAAAATGGCAAAACTCTAAAATAGCTTTATAGCAGAGTATGGCCAAGGTCCCGCTGCATGTCGACGCTACAACACCAATCAATAGCTAGAGTTTCTTAGGCACAACCGGAGCCTTATAAACGTCTTAGTAAATCATGCGTGGCCAATAAAATTGAGCTTGTGTTGTTGCTGGGAGACTACTAATTGCTAAGTAACATTCGGTAAATGGAAACGTCAGGGTAATTGATGCATGCAAAAGCAACAGCCAATTTAAACCTTACTTAAATTCCATTAAAATGTTGTTTGTTAGCACAGAGCAAGCAAGGGTCTTTCCTGTAAAAAATTTTCAAACTAACTAATTATTTACCAAATAAGGGGGGTTTTGATTAGTAACGCGGGACATAAAAACAAATAATTAAATTCAAGGTTGAAAGAATATGAGAATAATGAGATTGAAGGATCATTCATCACCACTAAATAGGCACGGCAAATTAACAAAAGCACTTCCTAACTTCCTACCTTTTTGATTATAACAACTCAAAAAATATCATAAGTTCGATAAATTCAATTTCTCTTTACTGTGTCGCTGGATTAAACAATCTCTTACCCATTTATCTATCTATCAAACAATCTAGAATAAGCTATCTTGAGTGTTTTTTTCCCATTGCAAGCAATTTACCACTAGATATCTAAATTAATTAAGCGATTACATACTTAAATATCCAAATTGGTAACAGATAGATTAACCATTCAATTGCACACTTAATTAATCAAGAGAATCCACTAAGGCATTAATAGTAGAAAATAAAACACAGTAATAAGAAAGAAAATTACAGATTTTATTAATTATCACAAATCATGTCTAGGGCTTTCAAATCACCCCCAACACAAGAAAATTAGTTATCCGTAGAAAATAATAAATCCATATTAGTATTCATGAGAACAAACAATAGACGTGAATAGAAAAGCTTAACAAACAATAGTCAAATCCCTCAGTTATTCTTGATGTGTTTGTATTCAATTACTGGACCAATGACCGGAATAATGAATTGGATTGGGCAACAACTCAATCCCACTATGGCCATAGATTTAGTGTCATTGCCATTTATTGAATTGCGCAATGAGATAACTTCTCCCGTACCTAGGAGTGATGAATCCTTTGTTGATCCACCATAGTCTTGATGCACTCCTCGATGTAGCCAATCACTACTGTATTGATAACTCTAAATAGAACTACGTTAGGTTAGTGTTAAACTACACCAATCGGTGCACAAGACACTCCAGTGATCTCAAGTCTAAGGATTACATGCACCATCATTCGTTAGAAGATTTGTTCCATAGACACTAGGGTTACCATCTATATGGAATCCTTTAGTGGGTTAGTCTAGTGAACTTGCCTATAGCAAGCACCCATGTGTTGCACCAGGTTGTCGGCAAACAACCTTGAAAGTGAGATTAGTCACTACCTGTGAATTGTGAATTAACCATAAAATTTAGTCTAATTGTGAATTAACCATAAAACCAAGGACTTGACATAAATGTTTATTCTCAAGTTAATTTTAAATTGTTTGAGGCCTTCCCAAAACAATTTACAATTACACTTTGTGCCCATGGTATATAAATTAAGTTTTATGCCATTTTAATTGAATTGAATCAATTAAAGCAAAATCACTCTCTCATTTTCTCTCTCACTCTCACAGTTCTCTCTTCCTTGGCTTGTGCGGATCACATTTTGAGGTTCTTTAACTTCACTTGAAGAACTAAGATTCCAAGAAAGAAGATTCAAGTGTTGAATAGCAAAGGAGTAGGTAATATTCCATCCTTGAAATTTTTTTCGGGCTTATGTGTTATGTTTGTGTTCTACCTTGCATCCATTATCTTGATCATCATTTTCTCTCCATTTCCGTGTCCAAAATGCATGAACCAAACAAATGGTATCAGAGCATGTTTAAATTCATGCATGACTGTAGCATTTTTGGTGAAAAATGGCTTGGTTTGGACATGGGTATCTCTCGGTTTTGAATGCATGTTGAGCTTGCGTATTTGGAATACATTTGATCATGGATGTATTACATGCATGCTTATTGACATGCTTGTATAAAATTTTGATATTTTGAATACAAAATTTCTTGTTCTTAAAATCACATGCATGTTGTTTTTTATGCATCTTGATGCATTTTTTACTAAATATGAATAAATCACATTCATATGATGCATGCATGTGTAATATTGGCATATTTGATGCAAGTTTGATGACTTTCAAAAGGGATGAATTCGGCCAAACATTATTTGGATGCATAATGTACTTTGAATGCATTTTTAAGAAGTTATATGTGATATAATGGAGTATAAATGCATTTGGGTTGGATTGTATTGTGAATGCAAATGTTTGCATGTTGATTAAGGTTAGTGTTTAAGCTTGTTCCATGCATAAACTGTATATGTGAAAGAGGCATGTTTTAATGGTGATTAATATGTGTTTCCTTATGAATTTTGCTTGAAAAATCATGTGAGAATTGAATGCATGATTGATGCAAATTAGTATCACATTCGGCCATATCATAGTTATTGGATGAAGGTTAAGTGAATGGCATTAATTTGATGAATTTGTATATATCCGTGAATCACAAATGGTTTTTATAATGCATAGTTGTTGTGTTTTGTCATATGGCTCTTAATTAGATAAGACATGATGTGAGAGTATTTATTAAATGATGCATAATATAATGATATTATAAGTTTAAGGGTAGTAAAATTATGCATGTACCCTTTGTTCAATCATGGCATATTTTTATGTATTTATTACATGAAGTCCTCCATTTATAAATACTACAACTTGCATAAATATTTATTTATATGCCCTTGATTGAATTAATATTTATTAATGTGATGGATGAATATTAATTAGGGGATGATCATGGGTGTATATTTATTTTTCCCAAAAATATTTGATATTTGGGCATGTAATATTCTTTCAATGGATTGTAATAATAATTAATTTTATTATTAGTTTGTTATCAAGGACTGCGCGTCCTAAATTGGTTTATGTAATAGTATGACCGGACGGAGGATGGAGATCCGATCAATCACCGGATGAAGATCTGCAAGGAGTAATAGAATTAGGTGAATAGTTTACCTAATTAGGATGTATTTTCCAAAACCCCACGATCATCCCACCATGTTTTATATTTATATGGATGCATTTGTATTAATGAATGTGATAAATGTAAAACATTTTTTAATCAAAGGTTAAACCTAATAATCTCCCTAACAAACAATATTAGATCCAAGCCTTCCATTATGGGCCAATTAATTCTTTGGCATAAAATTAGAGATCCCAAGATTTCTATTATGTGAGAGATACTAATTTTATGACATGGAATTAATTGTCTTAGTTCTTGGATAGAAATTTTCATAATACCCAAGATATCTATTATGTGAGGGTATAATGGGAATTCTATTTTAAGAAAGCATAATGGGTTGGATTTAACTAGTCTAGGGTTCCAAGATTTGTGAGGTATCCAAAACTAGAGGCAAGGATTGAATCATACCTTATATAGTGATATAAAAGGAAATAGTTTCCTACTTGTTAAATTTAATTGACCAAGATTTCTATTATGTGAGGTTTAATTAAATTAAATAAGAATTTGATTCCCCACTAGAAATTTATTCCAACGAAATTTCCAAATCATCATTTAGGAGAGTATGGGATTTGAATAAAATAGTGGGAGCTAATAAGATTAGCATTAAAGGGTTTGAATTTACAAGACACTAATAAAACTTATATTTTTCCTTGCAATCTCTTTCGGTATTTTGTGATATTTAGTTAACGAAAATGAGCAATAACTTGCTTTTGAGGATTCTCGATAACAACATGCTGATCGGACCTAATTTTAATAATTGGTTAAGGAATTTGAGAATTATTCTCAATTCGGAAAAAAGTCGGGTATGTCTTGGAAACACCCCTCCCACTTTCTTTGTCTCCTGATGCCACACCACAAGAAAAGGAAGTTTTCGATAAGTGGTAGGAGGATGACTTACGAGCTCGAACCTACATGCTAGCATCAATGAATGTTGAGCTCCAGGTTGAGCATGAAAAGATGGAAAGTGCGAATGAGATAATGATCCATTTACAAGAGTTGTATGGTGAGAACTCAGTGGTGAAGCAATACAAATTGTGTTCGACACTATTCACAATGAGGCTTAGGGAGGGAGTTGCCCCAGATGATCATGTTATGAAAATGAGTAATATTATAGGGCAATTGCGTACACTAGAGATTGTGATGCCACACAGTCTTGCGGTGAATTTGATTCTGCAATCCCTTCCACCAAGTTTCATGCCCTTTATCACAAATTATAATCTCAATAGGATTGAACACACTCTTGCAGAACTGTCGAATAAGATTCAACAGTTCTATAAGCAGGGAAGAAAGGAAAAGGGGCAAGAGGATGTTTTTGTAGCTTCTTCTAGTAAGACTAAGAAGAAGCAATGGAAGCATAAAAAAAAGGTCCAAAAGTTGGACCGCAGAAAAGGCCTTTTAAGAAGGATGCTTCTAAGACTGAGAAGGGCAAAGAAAAGGCCAGTGTTTCCACTATAAGAAAGATGGACATTGGAAGAGGAATTGTCCTCTTTATCTGAAGAGCTTGAAGAAAGCTCTAGCAGGTATGTTCCATTCTTATGTTATAGAATTTGAATTAAATGTTAATTCAAATGATCATTCCTGGATATTAGATTCAGTTGCTACATCTCACATTTGTGTTTCATTACAGCAATCTGGAATAGTTACAGCTTGTTAAAAGGTGAAGTAATTTTGAAGATGGCAAATGGAGCAAAAGTTGCGGCCGAAGCAGTGGGGACTTGCCATTTGACATTGCCATCAGGACACATTTTGTATTTGTACAGAACTTTGTATTATGCCAAAGCAACTAGAAACCTCGTTTCTATTTCTGTTTTATGTAAATCTGGTTACAAAATACAGTTTAATGGAAATGAATGTCTAATTTATTTTGGAAATGAATTAGTTGGCAAAGCAATTAATACAAATGGTTTGTATGTTTTGGTAATGAATGATTATGACATAATTAATACCATTACAAATAAGAGATCTTGAAATGAAATTAATCCAAAATTACTTTGGCATCATCGATTAGGTCATATAGGAGATAAGAGGATAATCAGGTTAGAAGCAAATGGGCTTTTAAGCCCATTGGGTTTAGAACTCTATCTAACTTGTGAATCTTGTCTTCAAGGAAAAATGACCAAATCATCATTTAAAGGTAAAGGGGAAAGATCGAAAGAATTATTAGAGGTTGTACATTCAGATGTATGCGGACCATTTAATGAAATGGCTCGAGGAGGTTTTCAATACTTTATTACCTTTACCGATGATTATTCTAGGTACGGGTATTTGTATTTAATGAAATACAAATTTGAATCCTTTGAAAAGTTCAAAGAGTTTAAGAATGAAGTAAAGAAACAGACCAAAAAGAGTATTAAGACTCTGCGATAAGATCATGGTGGTCAATACTTAAGTATAGAATTTTGAGATTTTCTAAAGGAGAATGGTATAATATCCCAATTGATTCCTCTATATACGCCGCAACGTAACGGTGTGTCTGAAAGGAGGAACCGTACTTTATTGGATATGGTACGGTCGATGGTAAGTTTTACGGACTTGCCAGCGTCACTATAGGGATTTGCCCTTGAATCCACTATGCATGTTCTGAATAGGGTACCATCTAAATCTATTAAGATGACACCATATGAGATGTGGTATGGTAAACCTCCTAGTCTCAAATATATAAGAATTTGGGGTTGTCCAGCTTATGTCAAGATTGTCAAGACAAACAAGTTGGACGTTAGATTTGAGAAAGGTCGGTTTATAGGGTATCCCAAAAATAGTTTGGGATATTATTTTTACTTCCACACTGATCAACGAATTTCGATCAGTAGGAATGCACACTTTCTTAAGAAATAATTCTTAGAAGAGAGTGCTGTAGGAAGAAAAATTGTGCTCTAGGAAGAGTCTGGGGAGCCTCAGACCAAAAATACTCAAATGGGTGGTCCCTTTCAAGAAACATTAATATGTGAAACGGTTTTGATTCATAAATCATTTAGAGTATCTCGACCTCCAGAAAGATATGGGTTACTTCATGAAGAGATTTTTGAATCTATCATGATTGGAGAAGTCAGTCATGGGGATGATCTTGGAAGTTATGAAGAAGCAATATTAGATATCGATTCTGGAAAATGGCTAGAAGCTATGAATTCTGAGATACAATCCATGCATGCTAATCAAGTATGGACTCTCGTTGATCCTCCAGAAGGAATAGTTCTTATTGGATGTAAATGGATCTTCAAGAGAAAGATTGGCAAAGATGGAAATGCAGAGACCTACAAAGCAAGACTGGTTGCAAAAGGTTATACTAAAAAACAAGGGTTGGATAATGAGGAAACTTTCTCACCAGTCGCTATGCTTAAATCCATCAGAATTATGCTAGCCATAGTTGCACACTATGATTATGAGATATGGCAAATGGATGTCAAAACAGCATTCCTCAATGGATTTATTGAGGAAAATATCTACATGCAACAACCTATAGGTTTTGTATCCAATTCTGAAAGAAATAAAGTGTGCAAGCTACATAAATCCATTTACGGGTTAAAACAAGCTTCAAGAAGCTGGAACATTCGGTTTGATGAAATAATCAAAACGTTTGGTTTTATAAAGAATCTAGATGAACCTTGTGTTTATAAATGGACAAAGGATCATGCAATCATATTTCTCATATTGTATGTAGATGACATACTGTTGATGGGAAATGACATTGGGATGATGACTGAAGTTAAGTTGTGGTTATCTGGACTTTCTCCATGAAAGACTTAGGAGAAGCGACCTACATCCTAGGAATTCGTATCTATAGAGATAGAACGAGAGGATTAATAGGTTTATCCCAGAAGATGTACATAGAAAAGATGCTAAAACGGTTCGGCATGCAAGACTCCAAAAGGGGAGTTTTGCCTTGCAGTCACGGAATTTATCTTTCAAAAGATATGAGTCCAAAGACTGATCAGATGCGTGATGGATGCGTGGAATACCTTATGCTTCAGCCGTAGGTAGTCTCATGTACGCTATGCTATGTACTATGCCTGATATTGCATATGTTGTGAGTGTTACAAGCAGATATCAATCCGACCCAGGGGAAAAACACTGGTCAGCTTTTAAGACGATCCTTAAGTACTTAAGAAGAACTAAGGCTCTAATACTTAGTTATGGAGGTTCAGAGTTAAAAATTGAAGGATACTCTAATTCTGATTTCCAATCAGATGTGGATGATAGAAAGTCTACATCCGACTTTATTTTCATATGCAATGGAAGAGCAGTCAGTTGGAAGAGTTCTAAACAATCAACTACTGTCGATTCCACAATCAAGTCCGAATACATTGCCGCTTGTCGTAAGAGAAAGACGTTGTTTGGATGCGCAAGTTCATGACTGAACTTGGTGTGGTTCCAAACATGGTTTATCCGATAACCTTGTACTATGACAATACTGGTGCTATTGCACATGCGAAGGAGCCAAGAGCACACCAGAAGTCAAAACATATTCAGCGTAAATATCACATTTTGAGAGAATTCGTTGGAGCTGGAGAAATTTTGGTGCAGAAAACACCTTTGGCAAAGAATGTAGCTGACCCACTCACTAAAGCGATGACACAGAAGTAGTTGGACTATCATCTTGAGAAGATGGCTATTAGATACCATAGCGATTGGCTCTAGTGCAAATGGGAGTTTTGTTAGTGTATGCCCTAAGAACCAATCGTGTTGTCGGTTTCAGGATATTATATCTTGTAAATGTATTATGAATAAAAGAAATTGTTTTTATTTCACATGTTGATTTTCTGCATCATTTATATTATATTATATTTAATATTGCATGTGAAATGTCCGGATGACACGGATCTTTAGAAGATCAAATCATCAAAGAATTCCCTACGCAAGTAATGTTAATTGGGAAATAACATTGCATAGTAGGCATGCTGAATGTCTCCATTGAATATCATGTGCTGGTATTAGTGTGGGTGATTATAAGAGGTATGTCACTAAGGCATTAGCATGAATAAACGGTTAGTGAACTATTTATCGAATACGACCGATTATGTTGAATCACATGGATATGGTCAATGATGCATCGTAGGATCGTGCTAGTGTACCATTAATCCTTAGACCTAAGACATCATGGTTAGATTCAACATAGGATGCGTATGGTTCATATGGTGTATAAGCACAAGACTAGTCATGTCTTGTGTAATAAGCCAGTTTGGTCATATGTTATTCATGTGCGAGGACAAGTTATGGTCAAGATGGGATCCGTTAACTCAAAATAGTCCAATCTCGAGTTCCCAGACGAATGTCAATAAACATTAGAAAAGGGAAATCTTTGGCCAGAGTATAATGAATGTCAGATGAAAAGTAGTTTCATGTTGACGAGTTCCATTGTATCAATTGACAATTCAATTAAAAATTAAGTTAAAGGTTTTGATATACCACGAACCATTCTTAATCGGGATTAGATAACGAAGGGATTTGACTACACGGTATGTACGATCAGAATAAGTTCATTGGAGTTTACACTTCATTGTGGTTTAGGGGTTATGAAACATTGCTAGACATCTACCATAATCAATGGGAGTTTCGATTATAAAGAATTATAACGAAACATATCAAAATCTGATATTGGGCCCACGGCTAGATCACAGTGAACCAAAATGGTCACACATAAAACCAAGCTCAAGGAGAGAGAGTAATACATATCATTAATCTGATTAATGATGTTCGGACGTAAACGGTTACATCTGAATTAATGTATTGGTGAGAAATGATTATCCATGAATAGCTAGCACTAACCAAGGGTAATAAGGATTTATTAAATATTATTATTGAATTAGATTCAATGATGGGGGCAAAAGTGCATTGGTTTTATTCTAAAGGGTTAGAATATTTAATGGAATTAAAATTTGGTCTAATTGTGAATTAACCATAAAACCAAGGACTTGCATAAATGTTTATTCTCAAGTTTATTTTAAATTGTTTGAGGCATTCCCAAAACAATTTAAAATTACACTTTGTGCCCATGGTATATAAATTAAGTTTTATACCATTTTAATTGAATTGAATCAATTAAAGCAAAATCACTCTCTCATTTTCTCTCTCACTCTCACTGTTCTCTCTTCCTTGGCTTGTGTGGATCACATTTTGAGGTTCTTGAACTTCACTTGAAGAACTAAGATTCCAAGAAAGAAGATTCAAGTGTTGAATAGCAAAGCAGTAGGAAATATTCCATTCTTACCTTGAAATTTTTTTTGGGCTTATGTGTTATGTTTGTGTTCTACCTTGCATCCATTATCTTGATCATCATTTTCTCTCCATTTCCATGTCCAAAATGCATGAACCAAACAATCCTCAAGAGCATCTACAGTAGATTCCAACCGCCTACAAGTTGTAGAGCATGATCATGGGGGCAAGCAACAAAATATAGAGATAGAAGCAGAAAGGCCCTACGGCCAAAGCTACACATCCAGCCTTCTAGGGAAATCATTCTACCTAGCCTTAGAAATGACTAGCAAAAAACAAAGAAACATAAAGTGGCTCTCCAAAGCCATTATTCAACGATTACAAAAAATAAAAAGGCAGGAAAAATAGGAATCCAAGCAGTTATCAAAGTAAGGGATATCTGGTGTTTCTATTGTATGGGGTTCAACGTCAACTGCACTAATATCACAAGGGAGAATAATGTTAAGTGGCTCCAGCTCATGCACCTCTTTTTGAGCCTCTATGGCACAACTTAAAATGCCACCCACATTCTTTTTACTATACTATCACTGATAGAGACTTCTATTCAGTGTATGCTTCTTCATCAAACCCTATCTCTATCCATGAGAGATCCACACTTTTGCCCCACCTTTTAGTCTGGAATTGAGCCAATTGATTGCTTTCTAACGTCTTATCATTGCCCTCAACAATCACATCTTTTCCACTTAAACTCTAACATTCTCCAACTCATCTAGCTGGGTCTACTTCAGGTCCAACATGGAAGACAAACTGCTCTTGGTATTTATTAGAATCTTGACTTGAGCCTCAGTGTCGCAAGCTCTCTCTAAAGTAACAGCCACCTTGTCTTTGGATTATTTCTGAATCTACTGCAACTGGCACTTTAACTTGGTGATCTTATCATTGGACTTGCTTGCGTCTATGATCGCAAAGGACATCACAACTCGATAGCATAAAAGCTTTGTGAAGACAACAATCAGTCAAAGAAAACTACAACGATAGAAGCAAAACATTGTAAAGTAAAAGGATAGAATAGCTTATCCAGGCCAAGTTGTCACTTATAGAGCGAAGCGTCTCTTCCCAACCCATGTCATCAATTTTGGAAGACCGAGAAGGAGGAATGGATTTAAAAAAGCCTAGCAAACAAGACAAAAGATGGACAAAGGCCAAAACTTCTTCACCTCGCTCTACTCCTTAAGCATATTCTTATACCTATACGACATCATTTGTGTCTTGTCCTGTTCTTGAGCAACATAGTCGCCTTGCTCCTTCTTGTTGGAGTAACCAACTAGCCAGTTATAGAAACAAGAGATTCAAAGAGCCTTTAGACTTTCACAAGACCCTCTTCTACAACGCCAGATAACTGATAAGTTGCATAATTTGAGATTTTTTAGGATGGTATTGTTGGGATTCGTGCATTTTGGACATGAAAATAGAGAGAAAATGATGATTAAGATGATGAACATAAGGTAGTAAACAAACAATTAAAACATTAACTTGTTAATGTAAGAAAATGATAGAAAATTACCAACTCCTTTTGCTATTAAAAGTTTGATGTTGAAACTTGGAGTCAAGATTCTTCAAAAGAGAATGAAGAAACTCAAAATGAAATCCACCCAAGCCAAAGATGAGAGAGAGCCGAGAGAGTGAGAGAGAAAATGAGAGAGTGATTTTGTTCTCAATTCTTTCAAATTTCATTAAAATGGTATAATACTTCATTTATATACCATGGGCACAAAGTATAATTTTAAATTGTTTTGGGAATGCCTCAAATAATTTAATATTAAATTGAGAATAAACATTTATGTCAAGTCCTTGGTTTTATGGTTAATTCATAATTAGACCAAATTTTCATTCAATTAAATATTCTAACCCTTTAGAATAAAACCAATGCACTTTTGCCCCCATCATTGAATCCAATTCAATAATAACATTTAATAAATCCTTATTACTTTTGGTTAGTGCTAGCTATCCATGGATAATCATTTCTCACCAATACATTAATTCGGATGCAACCGTTTACATCCGTACATCATTAATCTGATTAATGATATGTATTACTCTCTCCCCTTGAGCTTGGTTTTATGTGTGACCATTTTGGTTCACTGTGATCTAGCCGTAGGCCCAATATCAGATTTTGATATGTTTCGTTATAACTCTTTATAATCGAAACTCCCACTGATTATGGTAGACGTCTAGCAATGTTCCATAACCCCTAAACCACAATGAAGTGTAAACTCCAATGAACCTATTCTGATCATACGTACCATGTAGTCAAATCCCTCCGTTATCTAATCCCGATTAAGAATGGTTCATGGTATGTCAAAACCTTTAACTTAATCTTTAATTGAATTGTCAATCGATGCAATGGAACTCGTCAACATGAAACTACTTTTCATCTGACATTCATTATACTCTGGCCAGAGATTTCCCCTTTCCAATGTTTATTGACATTCGTCTGGGAACTCGAGATTAGACTATTTTGAGTTAACGGATCCTATCTTGACCATCACTTGTCCTCGCACATGAATAACATATGACCAAACCGGCTTATTATACAAGACATGACTAGTCTTGTGCTTATACACCATATGAACCATATGCATCATATGTTGAATCCAACTGTGATGTCTCAGGTTTGAGGATCAGTGGTACACTAGCACAATCCTACGATGCATCATTGACCATATCATCTGATTCATCATAATCGGTCGTGTTCGATAAACAGTTCACTAACCGTTTATCCATGCTAATGCTTTAGTGACATACCTCTTATAATCAACCACACTAACACCATCACATGATATTCAATGGAGACATTCAGCATGACTACTATGTAATGTTATTGCCCAATTAACATTACTTGCGTAGAGAATTCTTTGATAATTTGATCTTCTGAAGATCCGTGTCATCAGGACATTTCACATGCAATATTAAATATAATATAATATAAATGAAGCAAAAATCAACATGTGAAATAAGAACACTTTTTTTTATTCATAATATCCTGAAACCAACAACACGATTGGTTCCTAGGGTATACACTAACAAAACTCCCATTTGCACTAGAGTTAATTGCTATGGTATCTAGTACTCATCTTCTCAAGATGATAGTCCAACTACTTCTGTGTCATCACTTTAGTGAGTGGGTCAGCTACATTCCCTTCTGAAAGTGTTTTCTGCACTAAAATTTATCCAGATCCAACGAATTCTCTCAAAATGTAATATTTACGCTAAATATGTTTTGACTTCTAGTGTGCTCTTGGCTTCTTTGCCTGTGCAATAGCACCAGTATTGTCACAGTACAAGGTTATCGGATAAACCATGTTTGGAACCATACCAAGTTTAGTCATGAACTTGCGCATCCAAATATCTTCCTTTGCTGCTTTTGAAGCGGCAATGTATTCAGCTTCAGTTGTGGAATCGACAGTAGTTGATTGTTTAGAACTCTTCCAACTAACTGCTCCTCCATTGCATATGAAAATGAACCCGGATGTAGACTTTCTATCATCCACATCTGATTGAAAACCAGAATCAAAGTATCCTTCAATTTTGAAATTTGAACCTCCATAACTTAGTATTAGACCCTTAGTTCTTCTTAAATACTTAAGGATCGTCTTAACAGATGACCAGTGTTTTTCCTTGGGTCAGACTGATATCTGCTTGTAACACTCACAACATATGCAATATCAGGCCTAGTACGTAGCATAGCGTACATGAGACTACCTACGACTGAAGCATAGGGTATTCCACGCATCCGCTCACTTTCCTGATCAATCTTTGGACTCATATCTTTTGAAAAATGAATTTCGTGACTGCAAGGCAAAATTCCCCTTTTAGAGTCTTGCATGCCGAACCGTTTCAACACCTTTTCTATGTACATCTTCTGGGATAAGCCCATTAATTCTTTCGTTCTATCTCTATAGATATGAATTCCTAGGATATAGGTCGCTTCTCCTAAGTCTTTCATGGAGAAAGTTTCGGATAACCACAACTTAACTTCAGTCATCATCCCAATGTCATTTCGCATCAATAGTATGTCATCTACATATAGTATGAGAAATATGATTGCATGATCCTTTGTCCATTTATAAACACAGGGTTCATTCAGATTCTTTATAAAACCAAACATTTTGATTATTTCATCAAACCGAATGTTTCAGCTTCTTGAAGCTTGTTTTAACCCGTAAATAGATTTATGCAGCTTGGACACTTTATTTCTTTCAAAACTGGATACAAAACCTATAGGTTGTTGCATATAGATATTTTCCTCAATAAATCCATTAAGGAATGTTGTTTTGACATCCATTTGTCATATCTCATAATCATAGTGTGTAGCTATGGCTAGCATAATTCTGATTGATTTAAGCATAGTGACTGGTGAGAAAGTTTCCTCTAATCAACCCTTACTTTTTAGTGTAACCTTTCACAACTAGTCTTGCTTTGTAGGTCTCTACCTTTCCATCTTTGCCAATCTTTCACTTGAAGATCCTTTTACATTCAATAGGAACTATTCATTCTGGAGGATCAACAAGAGTCCATGCTTGATTAGCATGCATGGATTCTATCTCAGAATTCATAGCTTCTAGCAATTTTCTAGAATTGTTATCTACAATCGCTTCTTCATAACTCCTAAGATCATCCTCATGACTGACTTCTCCAATCATGATAGATTTAAAAATCTGTTCATGAAGTAACCCATATCTTTCTGGAGGTCGGGATACTCTAGATGATTTACGAATCAAAACCGTTTCAAGTATTAATGTTTCCTGAGAGAGACCACCAATTTGAGTATTTTCGGCCTGAGGCCCCCCGGACTCTTCCTGGAGCACAATTTTTCTTCCCGCACCACTCTCTTCTAAGAACTTTTTCTCAAGAAAGTATGCATTCCTACTAATCAAAATCGTTGATCAATGTGGAAGTAAAAATAATATCCTAAACTATTTTTGGGATACCCTATAAACCTACCTTTCTCAGATCTAACATCCAACTTGTCTATCTTGACAATCTTGACATAAGCTAGACAACCCCAAATTTTCATATATTTGAGACTAGGAGGTTTACCATACCACATCTCATATGGTGTCATCTCAATAGATTTAGATGGTACCCTATTCAGAATATGCACTGCAGATTCAAGGGCAAATCCCTATAGTGACGTTGGCAAGTCTGTAAAACTTACCATCGACCGTACCATATCCAATAAAGTAAGGTTCCTCCTTTCAAACACCGTTATGTTGCGGTGCATATGGAGGAGTCAACTGGGATATTATACCATTCTCCTTTAGAAGATCTCGAAATTTTGTACTTAAGTATTCACCACCATGATCTGATCGCAGAGACTTAATACTATTTCCGGTCTGTTTCTCTACTTCATTCTTAAACTCTTTGAACTTTTCAAAGGATTCAGATTTGTATTTCATTAAATACAAATACCCATACCTAGAATAATCATCGGTAAAGGTAATGAAGTATTGAAAACCTCCTCGAGCCATTTCATTAAATGGTCCGCATACATCTGAATGTACAACCTCTAATAATTCTTTGGATCTTTCCCCTTTACCCTTAAATGATGATTTGGTCATTTTTCCTTGAAGACAAGATTCACAAGTTAGATAGAGTTCTAAACCCAATGGGCTTAAAAGCCCATTTGCTTCTAACCTGATTATCCTCTTATCTCCTATATGACCTAATCGATGATGTCAAAGTAATTTTGGATTAATTTTATTTCGAGATCTCTTATTTGTAATGGTATTAATTATGTCATAATCATTCATTACCAAAACATACAAACCATTTGTATTAATTGCTTTGCCAACTAATTCATTTCCAAAATAAATTAGACATTCATTTCCATTAAACTGTATTTTGTAACCAGATTTACATAAAACAGAAATAAAAACGAGGTTTCTAATTGCTTTGGCAAAATAAAAATCTCTATAAAAATACAAAATGTGTCCTGATGGCAATGTCAAATGGCAAGTCCCTACTGCCACGGCCGCAACTTTTGCTCCATTTGCCATCTTCAAAATGACTTCACCTTTTAACAGTGCAGAACTATTCTGCAGTGCTTGCAATGAAACACAAATGTGAGATGTAACAGCTGAATCTAATATCCAAGAATGATCATTTGAACTAACATTTAATTCAAATTCTATAACATAAGAATGGAACATACCTGCTCGAGCTTTCATAAAGCTCTCCAGATAAAGAGGACAATTCCTCTTCCAATGTCCATCTTTCTTACAGTGGAAACACTTTCCTTTATCATCAACCTTTTCTTTGCCCTTCTCAGTCTTAGAAGCATCCTTCTTAAAAGGTGTTTTATGTGGTCTAACTTTTGGACTTTTGTTTTGCTTCCATTGCTTCTTCTTAGCCTTACTAGAAGAAGCTGCAAAAACATCCTCTTGCCCTTTCTTGAAAACTTCTTTTTCTTACAGTGTGGTATCAAGAGGCAAAGAAAGTGGAAGGGGTGCTTCCAAGACATACCCAACCTTTTCGGAATTTAGAACAATTCTCAAATTCCTTAATCAATTATTAAAATTTGGTCCAATCAACTTGTTCTCATCGAGAATCATCAAAAGCAAGTTATTGCTCATTTTCATTAACTAAATATCACAAAAATATCGAAAGACTGCAAGGAAAAATATAAGTTTTATTAGTGTCTTGTAAATTTAAACCCTTTAATGCTAATCTTATTAGCTCCCACTATTTTATTCAAATCTCATACTCCCCTAAATGACGATTTGGAAATTTCGTTGGAATAAATTTCTAGTGGGAAATCAAATTCTTATTAAATTTAATTAAACCTCACATAATAGAAATCTTGGTCAATTAAATTTAACAAGTAGGAAACTATTTCCTTTTATATCTCTATATAAGGTATGATTCATTCCTTGCCTCTAGTTTTGGATACCTCACATAATAGAAATCTTGGTACCCTAGACTAGTTAAATCCAACCCATTATGCTTTCTTAAAATAGAATTTCCATCATACCCTCACTTAATAGAAATCTTGGGTATTATGAAAATTTTTATCCAAGAACTAAGACAATTAATTTCATGTCATAAAATTAGCATCCCTCACATAATAGAATTCTTGGGATCT
The DNA here is from genome assembly GCA_026225825.1 of Pistacia integerrima. Taxonomy (NCBI): domain Eukaryota; kingdom Viridiplantae; phylum Streptophyta; class Magnoliopsida; order Sapindales; family Anacardiaceae; genus Pistacia; species Pistacia integerrima. The sequence continues at coordinate 17,317,152 of CM047742.1, read as the reverse complement.
CTAATTTTATGTCAAAGAATTAATTGGCCCATAATGGAAGGCTTGGATCTAATATTGTTTGTTAGGGAGATTATTAGGTTTAACCTTTGATTAAAAAATGTTTTACATTTATCACATACATTAATTCAAATGCATCCATATAAATATAAAACATGGTGGGATGATCATGGAGGTCTTTGAAAATACATCCTAATTAGGTAAACTATTCACCTAATTCTATTACTCCTTGCGGATCTTCATCAGGTGATTGATCGGATCTCCATCTCTGTCTGGTCGTACGATTATATAAATCAATTTAGGACACGCAGGCCCGGATAATAAAATTAATTATTATTACAAGCCCTTGAAAGAATATTACATGCCCAAATATCAAATATTTTTGGGAAAAATAAATATGCACCCGTGATCATCCCCTAATTAATATTCATCCATCATTTTAATAAATATCAATTCAATCAAGGACATATAAATAAATATTTATGCAAAAGTTGCAATATTTTTAAATAAAGGACTTCATGTCATAAATACATAAAAACATGCCATGATTGAACAAATGGTACATGCATAATTTTACTACCCTTAAACTTATAATATCATTATATTATCCATCACATGAATATAAAGAAATATATATATATATATATATATATATATATATATATATATATATATATATATATATATATATATTTTAAGGATTTCATGCAATAAATGTATACAATATGTCATGATTAAACCAAGGGTACATGCATAATTTCATCACCATACTATTTATAAAAAATATTATATTACCCATCACATTAAAAAATCTCTCACATCACATTCAAACAAATAAAATTAAAAAATGCAAATCTATGCATCATGCACTGATTTTTACTCAAAGATGAATCAACCAACTTGCATTCACAATACAATCTAAGCATTTATAGACTATTGTATCACATATAACACTTTCAAATATGCATTTAAAATATATTATTCATTTGAATCAATTTTGACCGAATTCATCCCTTCTCAAAATCATCAAATTTGCATCAAATATGCTTATATTACACATGCATGTATCACATGAATGAGACATATTCGTATTTAACAAAAATGCATCAAGATGCAATAAATCAAACATGCATGTTACATATGACTTCAAGAACAAGAAATTTTGTATTCTAAATATCAAAATTTCATATAAGCATGTTAATAAGCATGAATATCACATATCCATCATCATTTGTATTCAAAATACACAATAACTTCAACATGCATCTAAAGCAAAAACATATTCATGTCCAAACCAAGCCCTTTTTCACCAAAAATGCTACATGCATGCATGAATTTAAACATGTTCTGATACCATTGTTTGGATTCATGCATTTTGGACATGGAAATGGAGAGAAAATGATGATCAAGATGATGGACATAAGGAAGAAAACAAACAATTAAAACATTAACTTGTTAATGTAAGAAAATGATAGAAAATTACCAACTCCTTTTGCTATTAAAAGCCTGATGTTGAAACTTGGAGTCAAGATTCTTCAAAAGAGAATGAAGAAACTCAAAATGAAATCCACCCAAGCCAAAGATGAGAGAGAACCAAGAGAGTGAGAGAGAAAATGAGACAGTGATTTTGTTTTCAATTCTTTCAAATTTCATTAAAATTGTATAATACTTAATTTATATACCATGGGCACAAAGTATAATTTTAAATTGTTTTAGGAAGGCCTCAAATAATTTAATATTAACTTGAGAATAAACATTTATGTCAAGTCCTTGGTTTTATGGTTAATTCATAATTAGACCAAATTTTAATTCCATTAAATATGTTAGTAAACGGTCCCGTATACGCAGCGGAAACGAAAAATAAAATAACAGGATCGTTTACATGAGCCAAGATCAAGGGTATGATTTTAACAATTTATATTAAATAAAATCTGCATAAATATTCAACATGAGTTAAGAGAAACAAACGCACGTTGAAGGCTCCTCCAAATTTGTCGACGAACGTTTTGCTACCGATCCAAGTGTAGGATCGAACCTGCGTAGTCCACACGAAGACAATCTTAAAAGAACCAAAGAGGGATTTGCTAGATCCTCTTTGGCTTCAAGATTAAGAAGAAGTCAAAATCAATTGAATTGATTTTAGGCAATTGTGTTACTGCCGTGGGAGAGGCAAAGATTGGGGCTGCTGTGTGTATATTGGTTTTACAAAGAAAAACTCACTTTTTTTAAAAAATCACACACACTTTTCTTTTTATACTTAAAAACAATTTGCCCTAATCCCATACGGAATAGGCTTGGGCTCCAACCCAAACGCCCCATGTTGCCAAACACTCCCAATCTGATTTATTTTAATTTCCATCATTATCTCAATTAAAATCAGTTAATATATATATTTAAATATATATTAACATTTAACAATAATGATAATATATTTAAATATGTGCGAACACATATTTAAACGTAATTTCACTTATTTAATTTTTCTAACAAATTAAATAAAGGCTACGACCTCAGCAAATTTAATTGCACTATGAAATTACCAAAATACCCTTTCGCCTTAAAAGACGAAAATGCCTTTCTTTCTTCTTGCATCTTAAATTGTCTTCTATGTGTGTGACCCTTAGGCTCCTCATCATATCGGCGTGTACGGTATTGTGATTAACACCAATTAATCGTCTCACTAATACCACAGACCAAGATTGGCCCCCTAGCAAGGCATCATGGCCACCCGATAGATTCGGATTCACAAAGTAGCTACTGCTCAACGATATGGTTACCGTGCAATTCGATCCTTTCATCATACGTTATCTCGACGAGACGAAGGCATAGAAATAGTGTCAACCTTCGGTTACTCTCGATATTATTTATTCGGTTTTTGGACCAATGACCCGTATTATAAATTGGATAGAGCAACAACTCAATCCCACCGTGGCCCACGATTTTAGTGTCATTGCCATATCTTGAATTGCGCCGTGAGATAACTTTCTCCGTGCCGGGAGTGATAAACCTCGTCAATCCACCATAGTCTTGATACACTCCTTGATGCAGCCAATCACCACCGTATTGACAGCTCTTAAAAGAACTGCGTTAGGCTAGTGTCAAACTACACCAATCGGTGCACAAGGCACTCCGGTGATCTCAAGTCTAAGGATCACATGCACCACCATTCGTTAGAGGATTTGTTCCATAGACACCGGGGTTACCATCCATATGGAATCCTCTCGGTGGGTCGATCCAGAACTTGTTGTGGTGTAATCGCCACAACAAACACCCATGTGTTGCACCAGGTTGTCACCAAACAACCTTGACAAGTGAGATCGATCCACGCCTTTCGATAGGGTCGTTCAACACTATGATAGCCTTACCGTATTATCGCTGCCCTTAGTTCGTAATAATATCGGGGCTATGGACGCTAGAATGGCCACCATATGTGCTCATAGGGGTTCTCACTATCAAGATTTGAAACACTTGATACCCTCGTCACGCTCTACCATTCTAAGGACATATATCAATACATATTGCAATAATAATGGTTTACGCGATATAGAATAAAAAGCCTTTTATTGATTAATGAACATTATTACAAAGAGTCAATTCTACAATAATTGATTGGCTCTAGGGCATCTACTCTAACAATCTCCCACTTGCACTATAGCCAATCATTCATGCCCTCAACAACCCGAATGACACAAGTGCGCACTATAGCCATCATTCATGCACTCAACATTGAATGATCCAAGTGCCCATCATGCTTCGCTTCAATAGAAACTTTAATAGTGGGTTGTTAGGTATTACGCAAATCGCACATTCCCTTTCATATCGATCCTTCGGATCGATTGAATCAACTAAGTAAGTGTTTGGATTTACGGTGAGACCGTGATTGCTCACCATAACAATGGCTCCATTGTTATCGCGATACAACTATCTTTGGATTAGCAATGCTTGAAATCACATCAAGTTCAGTAATGAACTTCTTGATCCAAACCGCTTACACAGCTGCATTAAAAATGCGGTACACTTAGCATCAATTGTAGAATCCACTGCAGTACAACAATTTGAGCTCTTGCTCACTGCTTATATTGAGACAAAATGTGTAATCCCAAATTGCGAACTATAATCATCCTTTTCTGTTTGGAAATAGCGTCTGTATTCTCTTACAGTGAGCTCATCTTTCTTCCATAATCCAAGAATATATATTCTTAAGCCCTTTTCAAGCACTTAAGAATGTCCATTGACACTCACCCAGTGTCATTCACTTGGATTTAGTTGATATCTTCTACTAGTGCTGAATGCACATAAGACATCAATCTAAGTACATAACATATTGCTCACTTGAGCGATTGACATCCACTACAAATGCTGAATGCACATTAGATATCAATCTGAACATATAAGATGGATCCACTTGCTAAAGCATGTGGGATCCTCTTCATTCTATCTCTCTCATTGTGTGGTTAAAGACACATATCTCTACAGAGATAGACACCATATGCCATCAGAAGAAATCCCTTCTTGGATTTTTCTATACTGAATGTGTTCAGTACCTTGTCTATGTACTTTGACTTAGTTTGAGCAACCTACACGATCTATCACGATAGATCTTTATTCCGAGGATGTAGGCTGTTTCCCCTAAGTCCTTCATGGAGAAGCACTTGGATAACCAAGTCTTTACCGACTGCAAGTTCGGTATATCATTCCCGATCTATTGTATGTCATTGACATACAACACTAGGAATGCTACCCGCGCTCCCCACTCACTTTCTTGTAAACACGGGGGTTCATCTTCGTTCTTGATAAAACCAAATTCTTTTATGGCTTCATCAAAACGAATGTTCCAGCTCCTTGAAGCTTGCTTAAGTCCATAAATAGATCTCTGTAACTTGCATACCTTATTGGTTTGACTATCAAGAACAAAACCATCAGGTTGTGTCATATACACATCCTCCTCAAGGTTTCCGTTCAGGAAAGCAGTTTTGACATCCATTTGCCAAATCTCATAGTCATGATATGCAGCAATTGCAAGCATAATCCGGATGGATTTAATCATGGCAACCGGCAAAAAGGTTTCTTCATAGTCAATGCCATGAATTTGTTTGAAACCTTTGGCAACCAGTCGTGCTTTATAAGTATGCACGTTGCCATCCATGTCAGTCTTCTTCTTGAAGACCCATTTACACCCTATGGGTTTTACCCCTTCAGGTGGTTCCACCAGAGACCACACTTGGTTCTGGTACATGGAGTCCATCTCAGATTTCATGGCTTCAAGCCATTTAACAGAATCTAGATCCGATATAGCGTCTTCGTAGGTTCTAGGTTCATCGTCTTGGTAGACCAGTACGTCACCATGTTGAGTCACGAGATAACCGTATCTCTCGGGCTCATGGCGTACTCTCCTAGATCTACGTAGCTCCTGTGCTACTTGAGGTAGTTCACTTTGATCCACAAGTTGTGGAGTAACCTCCTCATGATGCTCAACCACTTCTTGTGGCACATCATCCCGTCCTTCGTCTGGTATGCCTTGTGGTTCTAGAACTTCATCGAGTTCTACTTTTCTCCCACTAGTACTTCTTAGAAAATATTCCTTTTCTAGGAAGACACCAGATCGAGCAACAAAAATTTTGCATTCTTCTGGGTGGTAGAAATAGTATCCTTTGGTCTCCTTTGGATACCCCACAAATATACATTTACAGGATTTTGGGCCCAGCTTGTTCAAAGTCAATTTCTTAACATAAGCTTCGCAACCCCAAATCCTTAGATAAGACAAGTTGGGCTTTCGCCTACTCCATAGCTCATATGGAGTCTTATCTACAGACTTTGACGGCACACGGTTCAAAACGTGAGTCGCATCTCTAGGGCATAACCCCGAGGCGATGCGGGTAAATCACTAAAATTCATCATGGACCTAACCATGTCAAGTAAGGTCATATTCCTCCTTTCTGACACTCCATTGTGTTGGGGTGTATAAGGAGGGGTGAGTTGTGATACTATCCCACATTCCTTCGGGTATGTTTAGCTCAACTTGCCAAAGTTGGCATAGTAGTCATTTTTGATTATCCTTGTTGTCTTTCTTAAGAACATATTATTATGAAATAGTTCCATAAAGAATATTATTTATACTCAAGGACAATAATCCATTAGTAAACTAATATTCTCATTTGTCCTATGTGGACACAGAAATATATAATTTCTAGAAACTAAAGAAAAACCATAATAATCCACAAGTTCCAAGAAACAAGTCCATCGGCTAAATCAAACGATAAGATCCTACAGCAAATGTAGCAGCACGTGCTTCATTTCCAACTGGTAGGTCCACCTCTCCCTCGGCGAGCAATCTACTCTACCGTAGTTCCTACACATCAATCAAATGTGAGTACCACATCTTGTGTCAACTAGATGTTTATGGGAGAAGTTAATCTCAATAACATACCTGACGAAGAAGTAACATTCTTCTTCCCTTTTGCTAGGAAGGCCTTGCAATGTTTCCTCCAGACTGGGATTCCCACAGAGGACAAACGCCTTTCCTTTCGCATGCTTCTTTCCATCAACTTGAGCCCTTTCCTTTTCACTTGAGTTGGCTTCAACCAACGTCAATGTTTCGACATTTTCATGCGACTCAATAGTCTTCAACAAATCCTCCACAACCGGCTTGTTAAGCTCTGGAAAGGGTATTCTTCTTATCTTCCTCAATAAAGTCATAGACAAATTGAGAATAAGAATCCCGTAATGATGTAATATTAGGTTTATTGCTAAACCTTCTCTAAGTTCACATCCCAAAATCTCAAGCTTGTTCATATACTCGATCCACTTGAGTATATGATCGCAATTTTGGTACCCACTTCCATCCTACATCGAATAATGGACCGAGACACCATATGCTTCTCATTTCTTGAAGAAAATGAAGAATAGAAGCTAAATCCATTTTCTCGCACTGCTGTCGCAGTAATGGTGCCATTGATGCAAGCACAATGTATCTAGTCATTTCTGCTTTTGCATCATGTGTATGCTTCACATATACATACCCAGTCTCATGGATAGAACTATCAGCAGGCTCTGGTGATAGAGCTTGCTCAATGGTGTATAATCTATCGCTTGAGTGAAGTATATTATTTATACTTCTATACCAGTCAACGAAATTTTCACCATTCCATTTCTCTCCCAGTTCGATGATTTGTCGCAGTGATGTTGGGATCATTTTGCTCAAATTTAAGTGAATCTACAAGTGCAGAAAAAGTAACCGTTATTACCATGTTCATTATTATTGTTTAATATGGTCTTTTATTAAACGAAGCTCCCACTATTTTACTCAAGCCAATAGCCCTCACTATTAACTCGGGAAAGCCCGTTGACTTTCCTAGTGGACCAAGATCCCATCCTGCCCATTTCAAACCTTCGCTTTGGCGAACAAGCCAAAATGAGTTGATTAGGTAGGCCAACAAACTTAATCCACACCGGTTGATAGCTCCCCACTATCAACCTCAAATGTGAGAAAGCCAACAAGCCAATCACACAATCCAATGGGACAATACATGCCATCGTCCTCAAGTGTGATTCTCGGTATCGAGAGTGGACACTACATGTCACCACGTACACACAATATGTGTCTTTGCTCTACTATGCCTATGACGCGTGTTTATCAACCTTCGCTTTGGCGAACAAGCAAAACCGTCATTTTAAGTCGACCCATCACCATTAAGGAAAACTCCAATGCATTTTAACCTCCCACTGGTAGAAGTGTACCTTTCGCTTTGGCGAACAAGGTTTCGACGAACAGTGGTTTGATTAAAACCATGGTGATGGAAGGCTTTCGTGACTTAATATACTTTAATTGAGGGTTTTGTTATTTAATGTCTCACCAAATTATTATCTTTGTTAGAATGACATTGTTTGGCATGTTATCAAACATTCAACCTTAGCGTGCATTCTAAACAAAATTAAACGTGCGGTACATGGCCCAACTAAAACCGATTTCCTCGAGCCTAGAGGAATCGGTGGGTCACCTAGGGGTCCTGTAATAAAAATCTTGAGTCTTTAAGTATGGTTGCTTCGTCCTTTGCTCCGACTTCAAGTACATTACAAAAATATCTTTCTAAATTTACAATAAATAATTATACAAATTCTTTACATCAATAAATTTAGAAACCTCGATTTACATTCGAGGGGAATTAGATGAGAAGAGAATATACATCGAGAAGAGGAGAAAGGCAGGGACACGCAGCCCTATTTAATAAAAATACAACCATACATACCCAAAAATAATTAAAACATTCACCCTTAGGTCTAAGGCTCATGTACCGGGCACCATGCAATATACAAACAAGTACAAAGCATACATTTCAAAAACAATCAATTTCTGAAATTTATGGGTTAATTACAATTTACCCCTTGATAATTTATAGATTTACAGTTTGGTCCAAAAGTTTTAAAACTTTGCATTTTACCCCCTGCACACCTGGAAGTGCGCTCGCTGCAGCGATGAGTTAGATCGCCGCGGCGTTCATTGGTTTTGGTATAGCACACGTCCGACGGACGATCGCCGCGGCGATGGGTTATATCGCCGCGGCAGCAGCCCAGGGGCCATACAACGCCGTCAAAGGGACGATCACCGCGGCGATGAGTTATATCGCCAGGCGGCGATTTCATCGCTGCGGCGATGGATTATATCGCCAAGCGAGCGCATACGATCTGTAGCTCGGACTGCTTCATACAAGAACCAAAAACATTCTAACGGATTTTGCAATCAATCAAACACATTGATCTCAACAAAAATCCATCATGCATTAAACCAAACCAGCAAATCATCAACAAATTAAACTAATCGATTAATCAGTTTCTTAAAAACATATTTCAAGACAGATTTACACAGATTCAATATGGCAACATATTATCATCAAATACATGTTATCAACCATACACATAACAATTGAAAAATTCAATAACACGCTCGATACCCTTGTTAGTAAAGCGGTCCCGTATATGCTGCGGAAAGCGAAAAAATAAAATAACAGGATCGTTTACATGAGCCAAGATCAAGGGTATGATTTTAACAATTTATATTAAATAAAATCTGCATAAATATTCAACATGAGTTAAGAGAAACAAACGCACGTTGAAGGCTCCTCCAAATTTGTCGACGTTTTGCTACCGATCCAAGTGTAGGATCGAACTGCGTAGTCCACACGAAGACAATCTTAAAAGAACCAAAGAGGGATTTGCTAGATCCTCTTTGGCTTCAAGATTAAGAAGAAGTCAAAATCAATTGAATTGATTTTAGGCAATTGTGTTATTGCTAGTGGGAGAGGCAAAGATTGGGGTCTTGTGTGTATATTGGTTTTACAAAGAAAAACTCACTTTTTTTAAAAAAATCACACACACTTTTCTTTTTATACTTAAAAACAATTTGCCCTAATCCCATACGGAATAGGCTTGGGCTCCAACCCAAACGCCCCATGTTGCCAAACACTCCCAATCGATTTATTTTAATTTCCATCATTATCTCAATTAAAAATCGGCTTAATATATATATTTAAATATATATTAACATTTAACAATAATGATAATATATTTAAATATGTGCGAACACATATTTAAACGTAATTTCACTTATTTAATTTTTCTAACAAATTAAATAAAGGCTACGACCTCAAGAAATTTAATTGCACTATGAAATTACCAAAATACCCTTTCGCCTTAAAAGATGAAAATGCCTTTCTTTCTTCTTGCATCTTAAATTGTCTTCTATGTGTGTGACCCTTAGGCTCCTCATCATATCGGCAGTGTACGTATTGTGATTAACACCAATTAATCGTCTCACTAATACACGAGACCAAGATTGGCCCCTAGCAAGGCATCATGGCCACCCGATAGATTCGGATTCAGCAAAGTAGCTACCTGTCAACGATATGGTTACCGTGCAATTCGATCCTTTCATCATACGTTATCTCGACGAGACGAAGGCATAGAAATAGTGTCAACCTTCGGTTACTCGATATTATTTATTCGCTTTTTGGACCAATGACCCGTATTATAAATTGGATAGAGCAACAACTCAATCCCACCGTGGCCACGCTTTTAGTGTCATTGCCATATACCGAATTGCGCCGTGAGATAACTTTCTCCCGCACTGGGAGTGATAAATCCTCGTCAATCCACCATAGTCTTGATACACTCCTTGATCGACCAATCACCATCCGTATTGACACTTCTTAAAAGCTGCGTTAGGCTAGTGTCAAACTACACCAATCGGTGCACAAGGCACTCCGGTGATCTCAAGTCTAAGGATCACATGCACCACCATTCGTTAGAGGATTTGTTCCATAGACACTAGGGTTACCATCCATATGGAATCCTCTGGTGGGTCAGTCCAGTGAACTTGTTGTGGTGTAATCGCCTACAACAAACACCCATGTGTTGCACCAGGTTGTCACCAAACAACCTTGACAAGTGAGATCAGTCACTGCCTTTCGATAGGGTCGTTCAACACTATGATAGCCTTACCGTATTATCTGTGCCCTTAGTTCGACAATACTTGGGGCTACTGGACGTTTCTAGAATGGCCACCATATGTGCTCATAGGGTTCTCACTATCAAGATTTGAAACACTTGATACCCTCGTCACGGCTCTACCATTCTAAGGACATATATCAATACATATTGCAATAATAATGGTTTACGCGATATAGAATAAAAAGCCTTTTATTGATTAATGAACATTATTACAAAGAGTCAATTCTACAATAATTGATTGGCTCTAGGGCATCTACTCTAACAAAATATTCTAACCCTTTAGAATAAAACCAATGCACTTTTGCTCCCATCATTGAATCCAATTCAATAATAATATTTAATAAATCCTTATTTGGTTATTGCTTACTATCCATGGACGATCATTTCTTACCAATACATTAATTCGGATGCAACCGTTTACATCCGTACATCATTAATCTGATTAATGATATGTATTACTCTCTCCCCTTGAGCTTGGTTTTATGTGTGACCATTTTGGTTCACTGTGATCTAGCCGTGAGCCCAATATCAGATTTTGATATGTTTCGTTATAACTCTTTATAATCGAAACTCCCACTGATTATGGTAGACGTCTAGCAATGTTCCATAACCCCTAAACCACAATGAAGTGTAAACTCCAATGAACCTATTCTGATCGTACGTACCGTGTAGTCAAATCCCTCCGTTATCTAATCCCGATTAAGAATGGTTCATGGTATGTCAAAATCTTTAACTTAATCTTTAATTGAATTGTCAATCGATGCAATGGAACTCGTCAACATGAAACTACTTTTCATCTGACATTCATTATACTCTGACTAGAGATTTCTCTTTTCCAACGTTTATTGACATTCGTCTGGGAACTCGAGATTGGATTATTTTGAGTTAACGGATCCCATCTTGACCATCACTTGTCCTCGCACATGAATAACATATGACCAAACCGGCTTATTACACAAGACATGAATAGTCTCTTGCTTATACACCATATGAACCATATGCATCATATGTTGAATCTAACTGTGATGTCTCAAGTCTAAGGATCAATGGTACACTAGCACGATCCTACGATGCATCATTGACCATATCCATGTGATTCGTCATAATCGGTCGTGTTCGATAAACAGTTCACTAACCGTTTATCCATGCTAATGCCTTAGTGACTTACCTCTTATAATCACCCACACTAATACCATCACATGATATTCAATGGAGACATTCAACATGCCTACTATGCAATGTTATTGCCCAATTAACATTACTTGCGTAGGGAATTCTTTGATGATTTGATCCTCTGAAGATCCGTGTCATCTGAACATTTCACATACAATATTACATATAATGTAATATAAATGAAGCAAAAAATAAACATGTGAAATAAGAACACTTTCTTTTATTCATAATACATTTACAAGATATAATGTCCTGAAACCGACAACACAATTGGTTCCTAGGGCATACACTAACAGTGTTGATGTTAGTTTAGTTAATTTCTCATTTGTTTTATTTGTTTTAGTGTTATTTTTTATTAAGCTTGAGATGTGAATGGTCAGGAATTGATTTGGATAGTTTTTGTGTGTTTTCAAGCTTTGATTGAGTAGATTTGAGCATTGGAATGAAATTGAGACATAAAGCTTGAAGAAATTGGCACTACTTGACATTTTTGAAGGTCACGGCCATGCCTTGGTAGTTCACTATGGCCATGGTGGAGGAACAAAGATAAAACAAAGAGACCAAAAATCACCACGGCCTAGGCTGTCGTGACTTAAATTTTGCCACGACCAGGGCCATGGCGGAAACTATTAGGGCATTTTTGTCAGTTTTTCTTTCCTTTTTCACTTAGGACTCTTTTGGGTATTTAAGTATAATTGAGATTATTTGTCAAGGAATGAATTTTGCATATTTTCGAGAGGAGAAAACACATTATTGGGGCTTGAAGACTGAAGATCATATTTAAGAGTTTGTTTTTTATTTATTTTCAAGTCTGAATATGTTTTCTTTCTTCTCTATTTATTTCTTTGTTCTTAGGATAGAGTAAATCTCTTTTGTTAGGGGAGGATGAAACCCTACTTATGTTTTAAACAATTTTGATTCTTAATACCAGATTTATGTTGATGAATTTGTGCAAGAGTTAAGGTTTAATGCTTTATAAATGTTGGATTGATTGAACTACCTTAATGATGTTTCGAATAGAGAAGTTAGGGTTTATTGCTTAATTCATATTCATAATTGTTTTATTGGAATAACATTGCATAGCGTATTAAAACTAGAAGTAATCGAATAGAGATTCTAGAATTAATTTGTGGTCCACCTAATTTATAACGGATTAGGGCGAATTAGTCGTAAGGGATTAATGAATTTATGCTTCTTAATTTCAGAGTAACCGAATAGGGATCTGTATTAAGTTGAATATGATGCCTGAATAAGGATAATTGGCCTTAGAAGAATCCTACCAATTCATAGCACAAACGGGGTATTAAGAGTAGTTGTCAAGCATAATTAGGGGGAAATTTACACTCTAACTTCATTAATACTGCAAAGTTCTTCACATTATTTATTTGTTTAATTTAGTTATTTTTAATCTGTTAGTTTTACACTCTAAAATTTCGTTTTCTCAAATAATGTGTAGGTAGTTTTAGGTAATTACGAATAATTGCTTTGATCTCTATGGGACGATACTCAAACTCATCACTTTAGTACTTGAACACGACTAATGCACTTTCTAGGGTTGATTTAATCGCATCAATAACTGAGAGGGAGTACTCTTCCTTTTTTTAGTACCCTTCAATGCCTCAGCCAACTTTTTTAACTTCTCAAGGTCACCCTTAGGAGCCATAACTTGTTCCTCTACAACAAAAGACAAGCCAACAAGAATTACAGTGTGGAGCCAAGACAAACATCACAAAAGCATAAAACGAAAGAAAAAAAAAAAAAAGCAAAAAAGCTCACTAACAACAACGGTTGAGCAGTAAACCAACCCCATACCTCTCAACGACTCAGTATGTAACAAAATGTGCGTGCTTATCGTGCAACCTAACAGATTTGGACATAACTAATCTAACCCTCTCCTCAAACCCAGGACAAAGACCATTGTTTGGTCCATACGTACCTACACTAATTTTAAGAAAGAAAATAAAAACCTCCCAAACAAACTACCAATGATAGGAATCTACAAAAAGACTTATGAATTAAGAAAGATAAAAACCTGTGAGATGGAACACGTTTGGCACTTGGATTTCCCCATCTCTTCCTACATATTGCTTTCCCCTATTGCCACCTACATAAAACAGTTTGTGTTTCCATTCATGGGTGGGACTAGTGATGCCTGCGACAATGGCTTTACTCCAAGCACACATGTAATACCAGCCATAGGGGTTATCCCTTAGCACAGCCTTTAACTGATAAAGGCTTTTCAACTCAAGCGATGTAATTGTTAGGAATTAATCAAACAAATACGCAGTGAAAACCAAAAATTTCCCGATTAAAACCTAAAGCCCAAAATCCTTATAAGAGATATAACGTTGTTTACATGCTTAAGAACAATAGAACCCATGCCTTCAAGGTTTCAATTTCTCACCCACACTGATGGCTCCTTCGATTGATCGTTGAAAACGCTCCCACTTCAAGAATGGAAGTAAACGAATGGAAAACCACACAAAGACAAGACTCCACACACAATCAATTTGCTAGAGTGATTTATGTAGTTTAAAGAAGAAAAGAGTTAAGAAAAATTTTAAAGAAATTTTTTCTCTCAACCTTTAGCTTGGGGGGCAATTCAAAGGGTATGGGAGATTTGGGAAAAAGTGCCCTTTTATAGACCAACCCTAATCTCCCCTTTTTAGGATATATGCCCAATATACCCCCATCTAATTAAATAATTAGATATAATGATTTCCAAAGAAATTAATTAATTAGGTATTAAGCAATTATTATTTTATTCATCCGATAATAATTATTCAATATTTAAAATATATATACACCAATATATATATTTAGATAATGACATTTTATTTATTTAGAATATACATACGACACAATATATATTTAAATAATTATTCAATCTTACAAATAAAATCCAATACAAGATTAGATCTAGGCAACAACCTTTCCAGCAAATTTAATTGCTCCGTAAAATTTACCAAAATACCCCTTGTCTATAAATGACGAAAATGCCCCTCACTCATTATCTTCTTGAAATTGTATTTTAAGTGTGTGACTCGTAAGCTCCTCATCATATTGACAGTGAGTAATTTCGCGATCAACACTCTATTAATCGTCTCATTACACATAGACCAAGATTAGCCTCTAGCAAGGCATCATGGCCACCCAACAGATTCGGATTCAGCGTATTCGCTACCTATCAACAGATGGTTATCGTGCAGTCAAATCATTTCATCATTTATTATCTCATCAAAGTTTGAAGCACAAAAATAATATCAGCTCCAAGTATGAACCACCTTGACATATTCAAATTCGGTTATCAGACTAATCGACCAACCGAGCAACAACTCGATTCCACTGTGGCCATAGGTTTAAGGTCGTTGTCTCTTACTATATGTCTCACCGAGATAATTTCTCCTGTACCTGTGAGGTGATGAATCATTTGTTGATCCACCATAGTCATAGTGCACTTCTCAATGTAGTCAATCACTACCATACTAATAACCCTAAACAGGATTACGTTAAGCTAGTGTCAAACTACACCAATGTTTACACACAGCTCTCGGGTGATCTCAAGTCTAAGGACCACATGCACCACCATTTGTTAGAGGATGTATACCATAGACATTGAAGTTGCCATCTATTGGAATCATCTATATGGGCCACTCCGGTGAACTCGTGAATAAGAAGCACCCATGCGTCGCACCAAGTTGTCACCTAACAACCTTGACATGTGAGATCTGTCACTATTTTCCGATAGGGTCGTTCAATGCTATGATAGTCTTATCGTATTATCTGTGCCATAAGTTAGGATAATACTAGGGCTACGGATGTTTCTAAAATGGCCACCAAATATGATCATAGGGATCTCACAATCAAGACTTATCACTACTTGATTCTCTCGTCACGATTCAACCACTCTAAGGATAGATATTAACACATACATATAGAATATGATTTACATAACACAAACAATGCATTTTATTAATAGAATAACATGATTCATAGAGTCAATATGCAACAATATGATTGGCTTTGGGGCATCTACTCTAATAGTAATCTCACGAAAGAAACAATTCCTCCACAAAACCCTACAAGCCATAATCACCCTCTGTCTGTTTATAACAATTTGACCAAGGGTTATCCTGGTATCTACAAGAAATTGTCTCAACTCATTTGGAAGGGGAAGTCTCAAGCCACAATTAAAAGTGTAAGGATAAAAGACTACAAACCTCACTGGAGGGCTCAAAGTGTAACAATGTCTAGAATTTTATACTTAACCCTATAGTATATGAGCCTGCTTTCACCAGTTTAGAGGGCTTAGTGTTGGCGCCACAATTTCCCACCCCTTGTCGCACCCTACAACTCATTCTCTTAACAGGAGCTTTTACACTACTAATAATTTCCACACTAGCAATCTCCAACCTACAGAACACACCACCACTCTTCTCATCACTAGACAAAGCCAAAATAGAAAGAACACAGCAAGGCAAGATTTATAAGGCAATGCTGGCGTCGAATCCCGACTATCGAAAATAGCTGCAAGGTGTCACGACCACAAGACCCACACGCCCAGCAATAGTTGTAACACAACTAACGTGGTAGGTGTAGATGCATAAATATGTCCCCATCAAATCGCCCACTCGCCATAACTGTCACCCACTTCTGTAAGAAGTCCAACCGCCATAAAATTGCAATTTCAAAATTCAAAACTTAACCGCCCAAAGGATTGTGGCGCAGAAGCCAAACCTTGAATAAAAAAGCAGCAGCGCTGTAGTACCTGGAACTCTGCAAGACTCTAAAAGCATGAGGGGCGTAATTGGTTTATAGAAACAACAGTTTTACTTTGGAAACCAAGGTGCCTCTATAGTATCTGAATGTCCCTAAAGGCAAAACAGTAAAACCCTAAGAGAGCAAGATTATATTAATTATTTATTAAATTTAATTTTTTAAACAAAAAAGATGAGCCCTTATGTAAAAAAGGTGGAGAAATTATATTAAATGGCACAAATGGGGAGAGGGAGTTGAAAACTAGCACTTTTTGTAAAGTGTCTCAAGAAATATCACATTTTCATTTAGCGAAAATTTGGCGAAATGAAATTGTCCCTAATGTTCGAATCCCTAACTATTAATTCAAAACCCATGCTTTCACTCTAAAATCTCAACTAAAGACTTGATTTTGTGATCTTAAGGAGAACTTTTTAGCGAATTTCATGATATATTGGCTTATTAAATGGTTCACAAGAGAAAAGAGGTAAGTTTTGATATTTGAAAGTTGTTTGAAATTTAAAATTTTGAGTATGTTGCATATATGTTTAGGAAATCTGTTAAATAAGTTATTTTTGAAATTAGTTGTTGTTATAGTTAATTAAGCTTATATTTCAATAGATATGTTGAAAATTGGTGGTTTACGTGTAATCTGGGTATAGGTTTCGGCCAACTTCGAGGGATTCAAACAAAAAATTTGTTGGAGGTTGAAGATGAGTTTTGGTTGAAACCCACGTATTGGCTAGATTTGGCTAACTTTGCACTTGGTATGAAAGTGGTCGAATTGGCCAAATAAGGTTGAAACCACGTCATGTGGTCAAATTTGACCATTTTGATAGAACCTACCTTGTCAAATCTAAGTTGAATCTACATAATTCAACCAAATCCCGATTTCTTCTTCACAAAATGACCTGTAATCTTTGGCCAAATGTCTGAATCCGGTTGAATCCATGGGTTTTGGCCAAAAAATGCAAGTCTTCGTTTTCCATTTTCACGATCTAATTCCTATTCAATCCACCCAAATTCACACAATAACAGAACAATCAAACCAATATCTCAATCTAGACCAAAACTCCATTAAAAACCCTATATTTTGAAGCAAAACTTAATAAATAAGTCAAACTAAACCCTAAAAACTCTCTATACTTTGAATCTTTCATCCCTACACTCCTCAATAAAAAAATTTAGAAAAAAAAAAAGCAACATAATAATATTTTACAGCAACAAAATAACATTTCATAATAAGTTTATTGAAAAATTAGGAGAACAAGCATATTACATACCGTAGATCCGAAAACAAGCTAATGGAGTTGAAGATGGAGTGGAAGAGGTTAGAATTTATTTTTATGTAGGGATATTTTCATCTGAAATTTAATAGAAAATGAAAAAAAAATGATAGTTTGTGAAAAAAAAAGTTAAATATAACTACTTCTCAATTTCAGTCCAAAACCATGTCATTTAATATAATTTCTGGTGGATAATTTTGTCTATAAAGGACGTGGGTCCACTTCTTTCCCACCACGTCGTTTAGTCGTTTTCTCTCATTTCGTACTATCAAATTTTGTAAAACTTAGTCATTCCCCGGGCCTGAAAAATGAAAAGCACATTATTCATACACTAATGTTAGGTCCAGTGGTCCGCATTCTCATCTAAGAATCCCCACTTCTTAAATAGTCTCACCTGCTTATTATAGATCTCATCTATTCATTTATGAGTTGAAACTGTCATACTGAGGATTGTGCGATAAAGATTATGAGATTGGATTATAACCCTAACATTACTCGTATTCATCGATACCTAAAAACTTCAGCGGGCCGACCTCGAATTTAATTTGCCGACGCACAGTCCTTGTTAAATTTCCAACAACAATCAGCTGATGGAAGTGGAAGAGAGTACAGAAAATGGGCGGTGATGAGCACATTGTGATGGTGCCACTGATGGCTCATGGCCATCTGATTCCTTTTCTGGCTTTAGCAAGACAGATCCAACAAAGAACAGGTTTCACCATAACCATTGCCAACACTCCTCTGAATATCCAGTACCTCAAATCCACCATTTACACAGACTCAAATCCAAAACTACGTCTTGTTGAGCTCCCTTACAGCAGCTCCGATCATGGCCTCCCATCCAATACTGAAAACACTGAGAACTTGCCGTTTGATCTAATTGGTACCTTTTATGCATCTTCAAAAAGCCTTAGCACCCCAGTTCATAAACTCATAATAGATATCAAAGAGAAAGAAGGCAAGCCTCCTCTTTGTATGATAACAGATGTTTTCTTTGGATGGGCTGTGGATGTTGCAAGAAGTGCAGGAACTATTAATGTTACTTTTTCGACATCCGGTGGCTATGGCACCTTGGCATATATGTCCTTGTGGCTGAATCTTCCTCATCGGAAAACGGATTCCGATGAGTTTCGTATACCGGGGTTTCCCGACAGATGTCGTTTGCATATCACACAACTGCATCGATTTTTAAGAATGGCCGATGGAAGTGATGAGTGGTCTAGATTTATGCAGCCACAGCTTTCGCAGTCATTGGGATCATATGGAATGTTATGCAATACAGTTGAAGAAATCGAGCCACAAGCAGTTGAATGGCTTAGAAATTATACAAAGCTTCCTGTTTGGACTATTGGTCCTCTTCTTCCCCGGCCTTTTCTCGAGAAATCATTACCTTCAGGCTTTACCGATTATAAACAACACTCAGGTAAAATTCCTGGAGTATCTCCTCAGATGTGTGTTGAATGGCTCGATTTGCAAGATCCTGATTCGGTTCTTTATATTTCTTTCGGTTCACAAAACACTATTAGCCCATCGCAAATGATGGAATTAGCTATAGGATTGGAAGGAAGTGAGAAACATTTCATTTGGGTCATAAGGCCACCTGTTGGTTTCGATTTAAGAGGTGAATTTAGAGCAGAATGGTTACCTGAAGGATTCGAAGAACGAGTGACGAAAAGAAAACAAGGCTTGTTGGTGAAAAACTGGGCACCCCAATTGGAGATTTTGTCGCATAAATCGACCGGAGCATTTTTAAGTCATTGTGGATGGAATTCAGTGATGGAGAGTTTAAGCCAAGGAGTGCCATTGATAGGGTGGCCTATGGCGGCAGAGCAATCTTACAATTCAATGATGTTGGTGGAGGAAATGTGTGTTTCTGTGGAGTTGACAAGAGGGACGCTAAGTATTGAAGGGAAAGAGGTGAAAAGGGTAATAGAATTGGTTTTGAGTAAAACAGGTAAAGGAGAAGAAATAAGGCGAAATGCTGCAAAGATTAGAGAGCAAATGAGGGCATCAGTGAAGGAAGAAGGAGAAGAGAAGGGATCTTCTGTAAAAGCATTGGATGAGTTTTTGAGAAACATTTTGTCAAGGAGACAAGTGCAACAATCGATTGGTTGAAATAAATTTTATATAATTTGTTTTTCTGTTCTTTTTTGGATGAACGTCTCAAGCTTTATTTAATTTTCTTAATTCTGGAAGATTATTCTGAATAAGATTATATTCTATTCTGAGCTCAACCACTACTGTTTTGCATACCTTAATCTGTCAAAAGAATATTATTTGCTTTGATAAGTGTGTTTCTGTCCTGTTCTACTAAAATTCCACCAAAGACTTGAAGAGAGTTTTTGTCATTGGTACTGTTTCAACCACTTTGATTGCTCTCCTCCGTTAATCAAAATCATCCATTGATTTAGGAGATGATCCTTTCCGCCCACAGTGGCTAAGAAATGCCCCTGTTGATTTCTATGACAATATCTCTAACTGGATTGCCCATTAGTGTACAATTAAACCTGTTTGTTTTTACTTATTCTTTCTTCAAACCCTGTTATTGGACTTGAAACATAAAACAATGGACTGGAAACACCAAACAGTGGACTCGAAGTTCAGATCTGGAGAAGATCCGTATAATAACAAAGATGGACTTGAAACATATTTATAAAATGTTAAAAAAAATCCGTATCACTTATTTTAACAAACTGATTGCTCTTGTCTCCTTGAAACAATGGACCTAACAAAATCATCCAACACTTTTATGGAAGATCCCTTGGCTTCTCCTTCTTCCATCACTGATGCCCTTATTTGCTTTCTAATCTTTGCAGCATTTTGTTTCATTTCTTCTCCTTTCTGTGTCTTACTCATAGCCAATATTATTACCTCTTTCACCTCCTTCCCTACAATATTTTGCAATCCTCTTGTCAACTCTACAGAAACACCCATTTCCTCAACCAGCATCTTTGAATTGAAAGCTTGTTCTCCTGCCATAGCCCACCCGATCAATGGCACTCCTTGGCTTAAGCTCTTCATCACTGAATTCCACCCACAATGACTTAAAAATGCTCCAGTCGATTTGTGTGACAATATCTCCAATTGAGGTGCCCAGTTTCTCACCAACAAGCCTTGTTTACTTTTTTTCACTCGTTCTTCGAAGCCTTCAGGCAACCATTCTGCTCTAAACTCACCTCTAAAGTCGAAACCCGTAGGTGGCCTTATGACCCAAATGAACGTATCTCACTTTCTTCCAATCCTATAGCTAATTCCATCATTTGCGATGGGCTAATAGTATTTTGTGAACCAAAAGAAATATAAAGAACCGAATCAGGATACTGCAAATCAAGCCATTCAACACACATCTCTAGACTTATTCCATGAAGTTTACCCGAATGTTGTTTATGATTGCTAGACTGCACCGAAGACGACAACTTCTTGAGAAAAGCTGGCGGAAGAAGAGGACCAACAGTCCAAACAGGAATTTTGGTATATTTTCTCAGCCATTCCAATGCTTGTGGCCCAACTTCTTCAACTGTATTGCATAACATTCCATATGACCCTAATGACATTGAAATTTGGGGCTGCATAAACCTCGACCATGGATCAGTACCGTGAGCCATTCTGAAAAAATGATGCAGCTTTGTGACATGAAAACGACATCTTTCAGGAAACCCCGGAACATTGAAATCAGAGTCCATTTTCCTGTGAGGAAGAGTAAGCCATGTAGAAAAATATGCCAAGCTTCCATAGGCACCAGTTGTAGAACTTAGCAATATCAACAGCCCATCCAAAGAAAATATCTGTTATTGTACAAAGGGGAGGTTTACCTTCCTTTTCTGTGATATCCACTAAGAGATTATGAAGGGATTTGAGATTTTCTGTTGAAGCAACAAATCTGCCAATTTGATCCAAAGACAAGTTCTCAGTGTTGGGTGGTAGGCCATGATCGGAGCTGCAGTAAGGAAGCTAGGCTAGGCGTATGTTTGGATTAGAATTGGTGGAGATGGTGGATTTTAGGTAGTGGATATTGAGAGGAGTGTTGGCAATGGTTATGGTGCAGCCAGTTGTATGGTGGATGTGCATTGCTAGAGACAGAAAAGGAATCAGATGGCCATGAGCCATCATTGGCAGCATCACAATGTGTTCATTGCGATGCATTTCTTCTTTGAATTTTTAGTGGTTGGGGACTCTGGTATGCTGATAAGAACAAGACGAAGCTGACCTTCCAAAGTTAAAAGTGTACGCATAAAATTCCACTGGTTTATGGTGTAGTGGATTTATTGTAAACGACAATCTTTAATTCCAATTATGGAAAACTGTGGTAATGCTGACAATTATTAGCGCAATTTGTTCGTCAAAGTCACCGATTTACGCATGGATATCTTGTACAAAGAAAAGGTGCCACAATCTAACATGTTTTGATTCAATTTTCTTTGTCACATTTCACTCTGTTAATGGATTGCTTGAACATTTGGAACTCGGGACTATTTATCCTTGCATCCCTGAGGTTTGTTTACTTTGCCATAGTACTATAGTGTACAAACACTTTAGATAACTAACATCAATATGTTGTCCCACTTTTTTAACCCCGTAAGAGGTTTCTAAAGTATACAGTTCTTCAATATGTCAGATTTACCCTTACGACGTTAAGAAAGTGGGTAAACAAGACTTACATCTATCATCTAACAAGATTAAAATGTTTGTATCTTATGACATTGAAACCGGAAAAGATACAGCCACCGAAGGTTATACACCGAATTCATGCACCGAATGATGTAACAAAATCCTAACCGTCCATTAATATTAAGTTAAAATTAATCAACGATCAGGATTTTGTCACGTCATTCGGTGCATAAATTCGATACACTACTTCGATGATTGTAACATTACTCTATTGAGACAAGGTAGAACATACCTCAAACCTCAAGGATGAAAGTGTCAATATCACTTTAGACCCATGTCACCCATCCATTGCACTAGTACACTACCCATTTCGAATTGACTGGAAAAGGCTTTATGCTTAGACGCCTTGCTTTTCTATTCTGTTCCTCCTTAGTGTAATGAAACAAATTAAGACGATCAAAAGCTAGGAGAAGTATAATATAATATTTGTATTTTACAGTTCTGCTATTGAAACACGTAACAACAAAATGGTTCATTTAGTACATAAAATGTAACCACATATAAGATAGATCTTACAAACCAAAAAAATGAATCTCAAATCTACAACGATGAAGAATGACCAGTAGTGACAAAACAATCCACACACTATAATTGTACTTGACAGTATATACTCACACAAAGACTAAAGCTGAAAAAAAAGAATAATCTTACAACAAATAACTTAATTAGCCCAGTCTTATTCTTAATGGTTCCTTTTTGGACAGAACCAGTCCATCAATAGCAAGGGCAATTGAGCACCAAATTTCATTATACAGACCTCAAGAAGATGCAGTGGAAGTGGGTTTGGATGGATTGAATGCCACCTGTTCAGCACAAGTGAGTTCTTCATGCGGCCCTGCCTCCTCTCGGCCAACTCCCATTAAATCAAGGTAATACAAGTAATGGGAGATAATGTTGTTCATGGGATCAATATCACCCTGACCACATACAAGATCACCATAGAGGATATTCATTGTGGTGCCAAAGTTAGCCCCCCGCTTGGACAAAGTGTCGTTCTTGGTCGGCTTCCAGTTGCCAACAAAGGCATCATGGGATGAAGGCTGGGTTTTCTTGATCGGGGTCATCCACTTCCAAATTGCAGCCTGGAAGGCAAGGGTAGCATTCTGTTCAATGTATTCTGGATGGTTCAAAAGATCCACCTTCAATGCTTCTCCTACAGCTCCATAGTTGAAGTTCCTATAACAAAAACACCAAGAAAAGCATCATTTGAATTGCGTTTTAAAGGAA
Source organism: Pistacia integerrima (assembly GCA_026225825.1). Taxonomy (NCBI): domain Eukaryota; kingdom Viridiplantae; phylum Streptophyta; class Magnoliopsida; order Sapindales; family Anacardiaceae; genus Pistacia; species Pistacia integerrima. The sequence continues at coordinate 17,293,543 of CM047742.1, read as the reverse complement.
CTCATACATAGGCTATTATCATTGTCATTCCACGGAAAATACTAACAAAAATTCTTCCAAAGAAAGAGTGTAACGCATGTGTTCCAAGAAAAGTATCATTTGAATTGTCTTCCAAAAGAACTCAGTCACACGGGCTAATATCATTGTGATTTCCATGGAAAAACAACATTCCATTGAAAGAAAGACTGTGTAGCATGTCAGAAAATAACAATGAAAGAGTATTTCAATTACATAACAGAATAAAAGATGCATACCAATAAATAGGAATTGCACCACGACCATAGTATTCAGCTCCAGGGCTGCAAGGATAGGTGAATTTGTAGGAGTCATCACAGTATGACTGGCTTGGGCTCATTTCCCTGTTGTAGCAAAGTCCCCATGCCAATGGTCCTCCAGTGGCCACTCCATAACCACCTAATATAGCCATCAACCATCACAAATTAAGTAAACAATAAAAGAGTGTGATTGAATACAAGACAACTGATTGAAATTTCAAACACGATAAAATCTAATGAAAAGTACTTTAAAACTTCAAATTCTAATAGTGCGTTTGGAACAGATAAAAAAATATTGCTCAATTCCAACGTAATTATACTTTAGGACTGGAAATTAAGAATTTAAGCTGACAGTTGCTAAGGGCTTGCTCATTATCATTTCAGCTATTTTATGCTGTACAAACAAAACTGTAGATAAAATGATTTCAACGTAATTGGAAAACGAATTAGACATTATATCAGCTTTCTGAAGACAGAATTCAGAAAACACACAAAACTCCAATTTTATTTCTCTAAAATCTCTTTTCAAGATTATCAAATATCAGTACTAGAGTGATTTTCCCAATTTTAGTTCTTCAAAACTGTTTTCAGTATAAAAATAAACACATTCACATATCTCAATAATGCAAAATTTAACTACTTTCGTTCTACAAAACAATTTCAAAAACAATTACCCAATACATTTACAAAAACAAACCCTAATTACTTTGCAAATATGACCCCGTCTCCATCCAAATCAAATCTAAGACGAAATTGCCTAAATAAATTCAACTCTTTTGAGTACATATCCACGTAATACAATTGAATTCAACTTAATAAACCATGAAATTCAATTAAATTTCATTTTTAACATCAATCCAGCACTATAAATTCAGTTCTTTTTTTAGCAATTTTCAAGAACTCTTACTGAAACAATCGCAGACATATTCATATATCTCCAAAACACAAAATTTAACAATTTTTTCTTTCTACAAAACAATTGCCCAATACATTTCCAAACAATTAGAATAAAAAATAAATTTATTAATTAAATATAAAATTAAATTAAATGAAAGAACTCACAAGAAGTCTTGCAGCCAACATGAGCGAGAAACGCGGCAACCTCCTTCATCTGAATGAGCTTCCCACCAGTTGTACCAAATCCAAGCGGCTGAAACATAGCCGAAGCCAATATAAAAGCTTGATAATCCCAGAAGCCCACAGCGTGAGCCACTGGCGAATTTCTTTTCGAAAATAAATTCTCAAACTGGTACGTCTGAAAAAAATCCGAAATCGTCTCATTACAACAATACTTTGACCACGTGCTACACTCCCAACCTCTCGTGCACACTTTTTTCCCCTTCACCTTCTTAACCACCGTCTTCTCCGAGAGATCTCCGTTAACGCCGAGTGTAAACAGAGTTGACAGCGCCAGAAACGCCGTTAGCGTCACGAGAATGCTCCTCATTGTTGTTACTGAGAATGAGATCGATTGGATTGGAGAAAGAATGAAAATGAAGGCGAAGAAATAAGGAAAGAAGGGAGTGTTAGATCGCGAGTCTTTGTCAGGGTGTGTAGACGAGTGGTGCCATGTGTTGTTGAGTTAAAAGTCGAACAAGTTTTGATGGGATCGACGGTGGAGATCGCGTAGGTGAGGAAAGATGGTGGAGATATAAGGGAGAACAGGCTGGATTTGGAGGAAAGGAACAATTTAAAGGGAGTGACCCCACTAAACTCCACCGACAACTAACAACGTAGTAAACCCAAGTCCAAGTCACTCCCGGGTAAAATTTGTAACCCCTATTTTTTTTTTTTTTTTTCTTGTTTAATTTATTTCAGTTAATTATTTTCATTTCTATAATCATAATTTTCATTATTTTTTAACCTACTTAATAAAAAAATTTAATTAAAACATCGAATTAAATTGAAATACATAACAAAATCAGGCTGCACACGTACTGACTCAAGCAAACTTAGCAATTGCCTTAGGCCTTTCCTTAAGTTATGGTCTCACTAAATAAAGTATTTTTTCATTAATACTAAATTAATGTTATTAATATCCCTCCAAATAAGATATATTTTGTGTTATTCATTTCCACATTAAATATTTATAATTTTGTTATGCCAAAAATACACACTAATGTCAGTACCATCAATCAGAATTCAACAAACACTTAAAGATAAGGTGATATTAGTTGTCAAAAACTCAAACCGTCTCCAATTAAGATAAGAATTAATAAGTGGTCTCCACGTGCCAAGACAACTTGCAAAAACACTCATTACATTAATCTCAAATATATAAATGGGCACATCTCTTCATGAAAAAATGAGGTTGGGCATAGATTTGTGTTTCATTATTTTTCTCTATAAACAAAGTTTTTCTTCATCTTTATGCGTCATACTGACAATATCATAAAAATAGTCAAAGAATAATAAAATTACAGTGGATATAGGATTCGCTTTAAGCATCTGAATCACTATAAAAATCCCTCTTATCCATCTTTTATTTATGTTTCATCAAACATATATTATCTCAGCACCATAAACACTTCTCATGAATCATTCACATGTAATTTCTAAGAACAGATTAGCACTTTGCACGTGCGAGTTGTTAGTATCAAAATCACGCATCAACAAATCTCTATAATCTAAATTTAGGAGTCAAAATATTATATTTATACATTTCTTTTTGTAATAAAATATTAAATTTTATAACTATAATATGTTTTCATTGTTTAATCTATAAACTTTTTTAAGTTATTATTAATTAATGGTAATGAATTTGTGTCATTTATCTGTATTACAATAATCTGCCTCTTTCCTTTAATGCTATAGATAGGATAACACAAAAAAAGACAAAAGAAAAATTATTTATATTAGTTTAAATTTTAAAAATATTACACATAAAATATGATAATAGGTATTACACATTTTATTTTAGGGTTGTTACAATTAATTTTAAATGTATATTCTCTTAATAATAACAAATATTCATTTCATTGCACGAATTTGAATTAAAATAAAATAAAATAAAAACTTAATTAATTTTTTTCCTATTAAAATGAGGTCTCCACATTCATTGAACCAATTTTGGTACACACGTAAGGGTTGTTTTTTGTTAACCACATGTTCCCACCCAAAAAATGGTCATTGACAAATTCATACCCATTCACTTTTTAAACACCTTTTTATTATCCAAAGCATAATTTTGTTAGTAACTTTCATTGTGAGGAATGGCAAAATGATTAAAAATCCATTATTAATGAAGGCAAAATGATCAACAAACATTGGCAACCGAAGAAGAAGAAAAGAAGAAGGATGGCGCACGTTAGCAGCGTTCATAGCTGGCAGTTTTTGTCGTTTTTCGGTTGATCCCGACGTTCAAAATCACTTCCGAGACCACCCACACAATCCCTATCACCTCCTCTACAAAGCCCAAGCCTCCATTTGTCGTAATCACTCACCATTTCCCACCACCACCTCCATTCGCATGGCCAACTCTTCAAGCCAGATTTCCGGTTGATTTCTTTGCCATAAATTCCCCCATACACCACCATCACACTCCCCACAACCTACTCTACAAAATCGGTGCCTCCAGCACTGTACCTTGCTTGTCGATCACTGTCATGCACCACGCAACCTTTCAACTTTCAAACCGATTTTTGGTGTTGGAAATCATCCCTACCACCACCAATTGACTCCTTGGATCTTCCACTCCAAAAAGCCCCAACATTCTCGATCCCGTTTGCTCACCAATCACCAGCGATTGAAGCTTCCCCACCCTAGGGTTTTTCGAGTTTTAATTGGATTAATTGGGTTTGATTCATTCAATTTTTTTGTTTGTTGGGTTGAAATGCAATCAAGGAATGTTTGTTTGTAGTATTTTCTAGTTGTCGGCACTCCCCAATGCTGGTGGCAATTGCGTTCAATGGAAGAGGCTAAGAAGAAGGGTTTTTTCATAAATCATTATATTTCCCCCCAAATCAGAGGAAAACATATTATTTAGATAGTAAGTGGGCATTTTAAAAGTCTATGGGTGAGAAAGTGTCAATTGACCATTTTTTGGGTGGGAACATGTCGGGTGCGTTTGGTTTATTATTTTGGATAGGATTTTGGGAATAATATTGGATAGTTGAATAGGGGAGTATTACGAGGTAAAATTTAAAAATTTCAAAAAAATCCCCTAGGTTTGCTAATTTAACTAAACACCCAATATATAAAAATTTTGTAAAATGACAAAAACACCTCCCCCCAAAATGCCGATTCCGCCACTATCTCGGTCAAAAATTGCATTACGACAAAAACCGGTCGGATCTGTGTCGTAACGTGTCAATATGGCCTTTTCCGTCCAGATCCACCACAGCTCTGGCCGGAAAAGGCCAAATCGAAGACCATAAGTGGCCCTCGACGGCCGCAAAAGTCCATCTTTCCGTCCGCCGACGGCCTGCAGTCCTTTGCCGTATCCACGTGGATCGGCCGAAAAGGCTAGATCGGTGACTTACCGGCCTTTTTCAGTCATGGTGTAGGCCGTTGTAATAGATTTCGGCTACCACCAATGGTGGTTGCCGGAATCTGGCAAGTATGGGTTTAGGGGGTGTTTTTGTTACTTTTTAAACTTTTTTTCTGGGGGTATGTAATGAAATTAATAAACTTAAAGGGTCTAAAAGTAATTAAAAAAATACAATAATATTTCTCAAATAATGTGCCAAACAATATTTGGGGAATAGGATTGGGAATATGGATAATAATATGGAACCAAACGCACCCGTCGTTAACTCTTTTTTCCTTTTCCTTTGTCTTTTTTTTTTTTTCTTTTTTCTAAAACTAGTAAAGAATCTGACATTATGATATTAATTAACTTACTGTTAGGGCAAAAAATCGTCTTGAGCCTGACGAGGCCCAATAACAAAATAAACATGTCACGGCCCAAGGCCTCAGCCCAATCTCGATTGGGCCTACGCTTAAAGTCACCTTGTGAACCACTCACTCTATGAGTTGGGCTATCCCATAAGTTAAGCTAAACTGGGTTTCAGCCCATTAGTCTGCAACAGTGTATAAATAGGAAATTAGAATCTTATTCTATTTTCTCTTCTACTAAGATTTCAAATCTTACTCAAACTACTAAACTTAATCTAATAAAGTTAAGAAATTATATTTCTTTCCTGATAGAGATTATCTCCCAAAATAGGACTCAATGTCCTACTAGGATTCCAACCCCTTGGGTTCACTATAAAAACAGAGGCATGCCCTCTCATTAGAAAAAATAATCAATCTCAACTACTCAAAACCATTTATTTGCTCCTGAAGTTCTTGCTCCCAAGAACCCCAAAGCCTCCGTCGTAGTCCTAGCTCCGACAAGACTCTTGGTAACCCTTATTCTCCTTAATTCTTATAAAATAATCTCTTTCAGTCTTGCTGACTTGAGCATCGGAGTGCCTACAGCAAACACGACCCTGGTGTTTTCCGTAAACTTCACGCTTGTTCTTTCATGTGTGCTAGTCTAGTGGATTATCAGTGGCCTCAACCTCACGGGATCAGACCCTATTTTCATGACATTAGTTTTTTTCATCTACAGTTTGGCGCCCACCGTGGGGCCTTGACAATTATCTGCCAACAATGACTTGCAACATGAGAGGAGATTCCTATGAGCAACAAAACTGGATGAAAATTTTGCACCATAAGCATTAACGGGTTCATTCTCAGATGGCGATGATAGAACCAAGCTTTTTTGGTATATAAAGGATTTGAACCACAAACTCCATCTCTTCCACGACATAAGACTCTATCTCCAGTCAAGAGGAAGTCTCCCAATGACTATAGGAGATCACCTATGCAATCTCCTAGAGGAAATGAGAATCCATGAAAGTTGCACATTGATGTTCCAGCTCTCTAAGGTCACCACCTGGAAATTCAAAGGACAAGAATGATTTACGTAAGAGGTCAACTTTTTCACCATCATCAGAGAGATATCATACTGTACCATAATCACCTCCACGTGCAACAAGGAAAAGAAGTGTTGTTGAAGATAGGTCTTTTGGTACGTATGAAAGTCTTGAGAGGCAGACCAAACATGCAAGGATTCATGATGGCAGCTTAAGTCCTCCACAAAAACCAAGAGAAAAACCTTGTCAAGGTGGTCCAGATACAAGCATAAAAAAACATTTATTCTCCAGTCGAAGTAGTGTTTGATCGTCATCCCCCCGAGTCTAGGAGCTAACCAGCTTGGAACCTTCTCACATGGCCATACTACTAACTCTTACGGCCTCCCTACGATTTCAACAAAGATCACTTGACTCCATTAAGCTTCATTAGACTCTACTCGATCTTGTTAACTTAGTATACGAAGCCAGAATCATTATCCCTACTCGACTCTACCAAAATTTGTCAACACGGCAAAACCACTCAACCTAATCACCAGGCAAACAAGAAGAATTTAAGAGGCTGACACTTGGAGTAGGAGCTGTCTTCAATCTCCATTCGACTCGGTCTCTTGTCAAGAAGATCACCTGACGCAGTCGGCCAAACAAAATTGAAGTGAGTCTCTACTGTCACTTGGCTTTTTGAGGTCTCGTAAATTGAATCACTCAGAGTCTCGGACTAATCCCCTCAATCCATGGCAACTGAAAAATGTTTGCCATGGCTAGTTTCAACTCTCTTCCCCCTCCGCATAAACTTATCCTTCATTTGGCCTTGCATGAGCATGCCAGGTGTCACTTCTCCACTCAACTCCGTTAACCTTACCGAGTCGAGCAATGCAAAGCCAGCCTTCTAGAAATGCCAACAATTATCTTGCTTATTAACTCAAGCTTACGGTCTCCTATTAGCTCGGCTTCCTCAAGAATTTCACTTACAACTTTGTATAAAGGCATCGCATGTTATAAAAGATAGTTGGTGGCTCACCGATGGGAAAGGATAGCCGTTTGAGCCAAACTGTGCTATTGGCTATGCCTTGTTGGATCCAACATGAGCTGCCGAAAATAATACATCAATAACCATTGGTAACATAGCTGCGTTGTTGCATGCTTTCTTCATTAATCTCCCCCAAGAATGGCTAAAAGGGACGCATGCCATCATTAAACACCTCTTGCCCTGACCCTTTCTTTCCCTCTTTCAAACTTTTGACTCTTTCTTTCTCTCTAACTTTCAATGAGAAGCAACAAAAAGACGAAAAGAGCACACACAAAGAACCGCCATTCGCAAAGAACAACGACAAAGAGGGAAAACTTACGGCCTTGAACAACGCAATCTTCTCAAAGAACTAGGTATGCAATCATCATTTGATGTGCAATTTTCTTTGACCCAATCAGCCTCTCTCTAGTCTGCAGCAAAACCATCAGTTATTTGTTCAACAATCTGATACAACCCATGACTCAACCGCACACACAATCAGTTTGTAGGCCAGAACAATAGCAACAACAACATATATTAATCTCCTCTAGTCAAATTCGAATATGCTGCCTCCACCAATTGGAGTCTTCCAAACTCACGAAGGCCTTTCTAAACATGTTCACGACTTTTGCGCTGACACGGGAATATATGCTCCAACCAGCTTCACTCAGCTAGTAAGGGTTAGCAACACCATCAGAAACCCCACTCAGTAGTAATAACCGAGTGAGTATATTTGCTAGTACAATGCTAGCACTTGAAGGGGAAAAGATGTCTCATTTCAACTCAACATGTTAGGCACCACTGCATGACAATCGGCTTGTTGCTTAAAACATGCGCACTATGCATGTCTCTTCTCCAGGTAAGATTATTCTTCCCTTGGTCTTGCACCACTTCTCCATACGGCTTGTTACTTGATACGTGCATGACATTTTTCATTTGAGTTTGATCTTTCATTTGGTCTTGCACATGCACGCCATTACTTCTCTTATTCAATTTATTGTGGATAACTGCATACCATGCAAAATACCATATGAAGTTGTTTCAAGTCGTCTACTATGTTCACCCTCAATTGATATACATCAACTCGGATGCGAGACCCGAATTACATCGACAATCGGTCACACCGACAGGGCCTCGGTTCTCAGCATCTACAAATTTTTTCAATTACAATTGATTTACATTGACTCAGATGCGAGACCCAAATTACATCAACAGTCGGTCACGCCGACAGGGCCTCGGTACTCAGTATCTATAATTTTTTCAACTACAATTGGTTTACATCGACTCGGCCACAAGGCCCAATACATTGATTTTCAACTACAAGTCGGTCACACTGACTCGACCACAAGCTCCACTTGGCATACACCGTCGAGCCGAGCCAAGTGAGAGGTACACATTGCCATCTCCAAGTGATTCGGTGGAGAGCTATGATTCACACATTCTTACACCTGTGGAAGGAACAACATACTCTCCAGGATACTCAACCTCCCCACTCAAGTGGGTCGAGTGAACATCCATATTTCTCCCAACTCATGTTGGTCAAGCAAACTTCTCCCAACTCAGGTTGGTCGAGCATTCACCTCCCAACTCAGGTTGGTCGAGCAAACTTCTCTCAACTCAGGTTGGTCGAGCATTCACCTTCTAACTCAGGTTGGTTGACATTTATCTCCCAACTCAGGTTGGTCGAGTAAACCTCTCCCAACTCAGGTTGGTCGAGCAAACTTTTCCCAACTCAGGTTGGTCGAGCATTCACCTCCCAACTCAAGTTGGTCGAGTAAACTTCTCCCAACTCATGTTGGTCGAGCAAACTTCTCCCAACTCAGGTTGGTCAAGCATCCACCTCTCAACTCAGGTTGGTCGAGTAAACTTCTCCCAACTCAGGTTGGTTGAGCAAACTTCTCCCACCTCAGGTTGGTTGAGCATTCACCTCCCAACTCAGGTTGGTCGACATTTTTCTCCCAACTCAGGTTGGTCGAGTAAACCTCTCCCAACTCAGATTGGTCGAGCAAACTTCTCCCAACTCAAGTTGGTCGAGCATTCACCTCCCAACTCAAGTTGGCCGAACAAATACCTCCCAACTCAGATTGGTCGAGCAAACTCCTCCCAACTTAAGTTGGTCGAACAAATACCTCCCAACTCAGGTTGGTCGAACAAACTCCTCCCAACTTAGGTTGGTCGAGTGAACTTTCTCCAAACAATAGTTCATTCGACCTAACGAGCTGCTAGCACTGATCTGCTCAGTCCGCACTTATTTGATTAAATCTACTCTCTAAGCTAAATACCCTTTAACTTAGAGAGTGGGGGACTAACTGTTAGAGCCAAAAATCATCTTGAGCCTACGAGACCCAATAACGAAATAAACATGTCACGACCCAAGGCCTCAGCCTAATCTCGATTGCGCCTACGCTTAAAGTCACCTTGTGAACCACTCACTGTATGAGTTGGGCTATCCTATAAGTTAAGCTAAACAAGGTTTCAGGCCATTAGCCTGCAACAGTCCATAAATAGGAAATCAGAATCCCATTCTATTTCCTCTTCTACTAAGATTCTAAATCTTACTCAAACTATTAAACTTAATCTGATAAAGTCAAGAAATTATATTTCTTTCATGATAGGGATTATCTCCCAAAATAGGACTCAGTGTCCTACTAGGATTCCAACCCCTTGGGTTCACTATAAAAACAGAGGTATGCCTTCTCATTAGAAAAAATAATCAATCTCAACTACTCAAAACCATCTATTTGCTCCTAAAGTTCTTGCTCCCAAGAACCCGATGCCTCCGTCGTAGTCCTAGCCTCTGACAAGACTCCTGGTAACCCTTCTTCTCCTTAATTCTTATCAAACAATCTCTTTCAACTTTGTTGACTTGAGCGTCGGAGTGCCTACGGCAAACACCACCCCGGTGTTTTCCGTAAGCTTCACGTTTGTCCTTTCATGTGTGCTAGTCTAGTAGATTATCAGTGGCCTCAACCTCACGGGATCAAACCTTATTTTCATGACGGTAGATTTTTTGCATCTACACTTACCACACAAAAAAAAAAAAAAAAAAAAAAAGGATATTAATTATTAACAAGTGATATAAAATAATGGGATTTTGCTAAATTATATGTGATCCTATTTATGTACAAATTATACAAATTTTTGTATATAAATTGATGTAGTAAAACTATTTTATTATCACATTATTATTTTTTAAATTAGTATTTTGAATTAATTTTATATACAAATTCATATATTCACTTTGTGATACATCAATTTGTAGAAATTGTATAAGAAATATGTACAAAAATTTTATATATCTAATATTATTCGTATTGTTATTCATTTGGTTGAAATATCTGCATTTGTTACCGTGATAGCATTTCTAAAAGTAAAAATCTTTTGCTATCATGCTATGATGACAATGATGATTGAGCATATTAATTGATGATAGTTTGAATATGTTGATGCGTGATTTTTACACCAACTAAACGCACATGTGAAATGCTGAGCTAGCCCAGAAAACACACGTGAATATAAAGAAAAAGGAGAATAAATGCAATGGGGACAGCTTTTAAAGTGGTTCGGAGGCTAAGGTAGCAAGTCCTGCATCCACTGATGTTTATATTAATGATAAGGCTCAGGTCGCGTTAGCGGACTGACTTACAAATGATTTACAAATGATTCACCAAGTGATAATACAAGAGAGAGAATGCTATATATTGTAGAGAGAGAATAGCTAATTAAGAGTAAGAATGAGCGAATTTTCTTGAATGAGAGAGGGGCCCTCAATTTATAATGGGATACATTGAGGAAATAATTACTAGATCTGTGAGGTGGGATTATCCGTGCAAATACTTCTTTATGTCACATTGCCCACCTTCTAGAGTGATTTGCGCGGTTTGGAGCAGGGATTGGACACGTGGGATCATTACAGCTCCTCGCGTGCCTGGCGCGCGCCCACTATTCTGACCGGAGCAGTGTCATGGGTCTACCCATGTTCTGATTTTTGTAGGCTGACTGGACCTTACGTTAGCCCTATATTTTTCAGGCATAACAGAAGTCCCCTAGTTTTTAAGGTTTGAGAATCGAACCTTGGAAACTATAAGTCATGCCGCGATTGGATGATCTGGACATTTTGGCGATTCTGACCTGTTTGAAAAGAGGTCGGGGTAGCACTCTTTGCGAACACGACCTCGCATGGTCATTGCTTGCTAAGGATGAGCGACCTGACTTCGTCAGGCATTACCCATCGTATTTTTGGTATGGGTACATTTAATGAAGCACTCTCTGCTCAGACAGACATGTCCTGCATGTGATAAGCGCCAACTAGGCGCATTAAATGCGTTGTATGCTGACACGGTATCACTTTATCAGAACATTAAATGCGTGACATACTGAAACGATAGCCCTTATCAGAGCATTAAATACAGATAGAGGCGTAATTAATGCTGAGGGAGAGAGTGTCATCGTTTGAGCTTTTCAACGGAAAAGATGAAGATTTGATTTTCTTCAATCGTGGCTCTCACTCTTCCTCATTGATCTGCGACACGTGGCCATGATCAACGGTGAGAAATATTTGCCGCCCAAACGTCATTTTGATTCCGAGAAAAACGAACGCCGTTTCGTGTGCTATAAAAACTCGGATCTTTCTCAAGCAATGTCACCACACAGTCTTTTTTACAGAGAGCAAGAGATTTTCGCAAGCTTGGAGTCTTTGCCTTCCAAACCGCTTTTTTCGATATTCAAAGCAGGTTGCTGACTCAAGAGGTAAGAATCTTTCTCTGTTTTTCGTTTTTTCTCTCTTTATGGAAAATGGTGTTGGTCTTCCGGTAACTTATTGGAGACAGAACGCTCATGTCGGGTTTGAGCCATGAATGGCGACTCGAATCATTCTCATTAGGGTTTTTTTAGGTTTTGTGGGGTTTGTTTCCTTCACGCCATCGCACGGCAGCGACGATGGCTAAATGACCCCTCTGCTTGTCGCTTTTACAGACTAGTAGAATGGACCCCTCAACGACCAGATCCGAGGAAGGAACCGGTTTGTCCTCGTAGGGCGCTCCGAGTGTCACTCTTAAGGTCTACTCGGTGCTCACTAAGGAAGAGCTCGAGAGGGTAATAAAACAGTATGGTATTGACGTGGACGTTTTCCTTGACGTGACCCACTCATCGCGATATCTATCCCGTGGGTTGGCCGTGATCTCTGAAGAGATCATCAAGGGTGGGGGGTTGATCCCCTTCCACCATTTTGTTAGGTCGACATCGATCACTTGAGATAGCACGATGCACTTACTCCAACGCCGCATGTGATTGCCGCAATGTACAATCGCATGTCGTGAGAACGGGCTAGGTGAACTGACTGCTGGGGAGCTCGGCTACTCGTATTTTTTAAAAAAAAGCAAGGACAAGGATTCTTATTACTTGTCCAGGCGATCTACCATAGCCGAAGGAATACACAGCTACCCTAGTAATGCGGGGGCCTATGAAACGAAGTTTTTCTTCTTTCGCTACGACGGCCATTACCGCTTTCAAGACTTGAGTAGGCTCTTTTCCCTTGGCGAACTCATTAAATTTGGAATGCATTTTTCTTTCTAACGACCTGTTTCTTTTCTAGCAGTTAACAAGACAATCGACTTAGGGTTGCTCTTCGATCCGGATAGGATCGTATCTTTCGGCTTCCTGCCTGAAGCAAGTCGCGACGCAAAAAAGCTTGTGACAATCGCGAATCTGTGGAAATACGATTTTTTCAATGCAAACACGTCTTTAGAGCCCCTATTGAGTAAGTCTTGCTAACTGGTTCCTTTCTGGTCGTGAAATGAAGTGTTTTTGCTAACCATGCTTGCATGCAGCAACCATGCCTCTGAAGGAGTCCGAGCCGACGCGATGAAGGCAATTCAATTTCCCGCGGTCGAAGACCACCAAAGTGAAAGATGCAGCCCCTGCCGATCCCCCTACTGAAGGTGTAACATCGGGCCCCCCGGTGCGACTTGCTAGAACTTCCCAGCCCCAACCTTCGGAGGATGCACCAATCTGTCCTGCAAAAACTTCCCAGCCATCGGCTATTTGCCCGAGGCTAAAGACAACGGCTCAACGACCAAAAAGGAGAAGGCAAATTCAAGTCGAGGAGTCAGAGACCGAATCAGAGGGCGATCAACCTGGGAGGTCACAACCAGACGTCGGGAGGAGGTCGGCTAAGGAACCAATAGGCGACATGACCCCTGCTGAAGGCGCAAAGAAGGAAATTCCAAGGCTGCGGACTCGCTTGGGGAACTCGCTGAGTACTGCAGCTGATAGTCTACACTTTGTCCGGAATACTGGACTTCGGAATCATTTCCGAAAGTCAGCTAGTCTTCCGACGACGTGGACCTAATGTCCACATCGGTCCAACACTTAAGCAAGGTGAACGAACTGTCCTTGACAAGGACTTCCCTTAGTTCCTTTTTTAAGCTAACTCTATTTTTCCTTGTTCGCATGGGGCCCCTCCCCCTTTCCATGCGAATGTCCTTAGAGAAGGTCCGGCTAGGAGCTGCAAAGGGGGAGGTTGCACTGAAGGAGGAGAACGCAACTCTCAGGTAAAGCTTGGAAGCCGTTGAAACTAAGAGGAGCTTGTCCTCTGAGTCGGCGAACCGGTACCTGAACGAAAGAGACGCGGCTCTTCGCACAGTGGACTTCCAAAAGGCGAAGCTCGAGAAGCATGGGGAGGAAATAAAGGCGGAGCTTCAAAGGCGGACCATCACCGACTCTAAGAGGCTTAAGGGAGAAGGATCGTGAGCTCAAAGCGACCTCTCTCGTGGGCGTAAACAAGAGGGATGCCTCCGAAGCAAAGGCAAGCTTTGAGGCCTCAACTTCGTGCAAGTCAGGGAAAAGTTGCTTCCCTCACCAAAGAGGTGCAGAATTAGGTAGCGGAGGTCAAGGAGAAGGCTGTCGAGTGGGCGATCGAGTCCATTTACGCCTTGCGGCCGAAGAACCCGCATATTGATATATCCGACCTCCCAGAGGATTGGCAGGAAACTCTCAGGTCTATGGCGCGGCAGGATGATGAAGCGGCGATCGCCCGAGGATCCCCAACCGACCAGCCTTAAGACGATGAGGTCGTTCCTCTAGGAGTTAGATCAGGGCTAATAGTTGTACCATTTTGCTTGTTGGGCTCTTTGCATTAATGAAATACATTTTGCTTTTACAATTTCTTTTCGCTTTATTATACATGAGTTTGATTGCTTACAGTATTGGAACAAGTCTATGCAAACATAACACATTTATATGACCAAGATTACATGCGAGGACTGTTACAAGCGAACAGAATAATACTTTGCAAGGAAACAATTTACAAAGATAAAAAAATAATTTTTACAAGGAAAAATGAGTTCGGAATTACTGATAGTAAGGTCGAAGATGCTCAGCATTCCAAGCTCGGGGTACTTTAGAACCATTCAGCCTTTTGAGATGATAAGTCCCCGATCTTATCACTTTGTCGATGCGGTATGGACCTTCCCAGTTTGATCCTAACACTCTCGCACTTGGTTCCCTAGTACCGAGAAGAACTTCCTTTAATACAAGGTCGCCGACCTGGAAGTCTCTTCGTCTGACCTTAGAATCGAAGAACCTCTCCGCGCGTTGCTGATAGGCTACTATTCTTAGTGATGCCTTGCTGTGACATTCTTCGACAAGGTCTAGAGTTGCTCTCATAAGCGTTTCGTTGTCGACCTCACTGTACAAGTCCCTCCAAAGGGAACCAGGTCTTACCTCCACAGGGATCATCGCTTCGCAATCGTATGCTAGCGAAAAAGAGGTTTCTGAGGTTGAGGTTCTCAGAGTTGTCCTGTATGCCCATAGGACTTCGGGGAGGTCGTCGGCCCAATTGACCTTGGCTGCGCCAAGCTTGGCCTTCAGAGTGTGCTTGATAGTTTTGTTGACAGCTTCAACTTGACCATTTGCTTGCGGCCTTGCGACTGAGGCGAATTTTTTATGGATGCCCAGCTCGTCGCAAAACTGCTTGAACTCCTCGTTGTCGAACTGTTTACCATTATCTGAGATGAAGGTATAAGGAATTCCGTAGCGGCACACAATATTCTTGAAGACGAAGTCCTTGAGTTTCTTGGTCGTGATTGTGGCTAGCAGTTCGGCTTCCACCTATTTGGTGAAATAATCTACCGCGACCACGACATATTTGACTCCCCCTTTACCGACTGGCATGGGACCGATGAGGTCGATCCCCCATATGAAAAACGGCCAGGGGCCAGTCATTGTTATCAGCTCATGAGAAGGAGGTTGCGGTATGTTCGAGAACCGTTGACACTTGTCACACCTCTTGACAAAGCTATAGGTGTCATCTTGGATTCGAGGCCAATAGTACCCTTGACGAACAACCTTGTTCGCAAAGGATCAAGCGACGGTGTGATTACCACAGATCCCTTCATGTATTTCCCTCATGATGTAATATGCTTCTTCGCTGTTTACACATCGGAGGAGAGGGGCGTAAAACCATCGCCTCTATAGTTGGTCCCCGATAAGGGTATAACGAGCAGATCTTATTCACAGAACCCTTGCCTCAACCTTGTCGTTAGGCAAGGTCCCATCCTTGAGGTATTGGAAAATGGGAGTCATCCAGAATCGACTGCTTACATTCACTACTGCCCTTCGATCGAAATACGATACTGGAGGTTTCAATGAATCAAACAAGAATGCTATCCGGTGCCTCTGAGTCCAACGATGAGGCTATCCTCGCCAAGGCGTCTGCCACAGAGTTGCTATCTTTGGGAATCTGAGCGATCACAAAGTGCTTGAATGACTCGAGTGCAGCCTTAGCTTCTTTCAAATAGCGGATCATATTTTCTTCCTTGGCTTGGTACTCTCCTAAAACGACCAGCGTTGAGTTGCTATGGACACTGATCGCGGTTGCACCCATTTCTTTGGCCAACCGCACCCATGAGTAGCTTCATACTCCGGGCCTCATGTTGGTTGCTTAATCCGAACCGAAGGATGCCGTGAATGCAAGCCCCTTCCGGACTCAAAAGGAGAAGACCTGGACCGGCCCTCTTTCTGTTCGATGATCCATCGACGTAAAGGCTCCGTGCCCGACGATTATTCGAAAGCAGCTTCGGATGGCCCCCATGGGCCGCTTGTTCAACCCACTGGAAGATAGGAAAATTCTGAGATGAAGTCAGCAACAGCCTGCCCTTTGATAGCCAATCTGGGCTTATACTTCAGATCGAATTGGCTCAATTCCATGACCCATTTAAGCAATTTACCCGATGCCTCTGACTTCTGGAGGACCTGCCTGACGGGTAATTAGTCATTACATAGATCGTATGGGCATGGAAGTAAAGTCGTAACTTTTTGGAAGCGATCAGCAGGGCATAGGCTAATCGTTCAATTTCTGGATACCGCATCTCGGCATCGAATAGACGTTTGCTCGCGTAGTACACTGGCCATTAGACCTTGTCCTCTTCCCAAACTAAGGCTGCACTAACTGCGAACTGAGAGACGGACAGGTATAGGAGGAGGACCTCTTGCGGAAGAGGTTTGGAAAGGAGAGGTGTCTTCCCGATGTGTTCTTTTATACTTTGGAATGCCTGTTCGCACTCGGGAGTCCACTTGAACTTCTTATTGGCCTTCAAAACATTGAAGAATGGCAAGCATCGATCTGTTAGCCTCGATATGAAGCGACTCAGCGCTGCTATTCGCCCATTAAGGCTCATGACTTGCTTTTTGCTGGTCGGGCTTTCCATATCGAGGAGAGCTTGGATTTTCTCGGGGTTGATCTCTATTCCCCGCTGGTTAACCATGTATCCTAGGAATTTTCCCGAGGATACTTCTAACGAACACTTGAGTGGATTCAGCTTCATTCGGTATAGTCGGAGGATATCAAACATCTCAGTGAGATGCGCTATATGATCTGAAGCGATATGGGATTTGACCAGCATGTCATCTATATAGATCTCCATTGACTTACCGATTTGTTCGGAGAACATTCGGTTAACCAATCTTTGGTAGGTCGCTCCAGGGTTCTTGAGGCCAAACTGCATAACTCTATAGCAGTACAGTCCCCGATCTGTAATAAAAGACGTATGCTCTTCGTTTGGTGCGTACATCAGAATTTGATTATATCCCGAGTACACGTCCATAAAACTTAGCAGCTCGTGCCACGAGGTGGCATCTACGAGCTCGTCTATTTTGGGCAAGGGGAAGCTGTCTTTTGGGCATGTTTTATTAAGGTCGCTGAAGTCGACACAGGTTCGCCACTTTCCATTGGGCTTCTTTACTAGAACCGGGTTGGTAACCCAGGTCGGGTAGAGTGCTTCCCGAATGGATCCATTTTAGAGAAGGCTATCCACCTCTAGCTTTAAGGCAACATACCGCTCCGGATCCATCGCTCTTCTTTTTCGCGAACTGTTTAGCTTCCATTGCCGATGTTCAACGTATGACAGATGACATCCGGGCTGATCCCGATCATATCTGCGTACGACCAGGCGAACACATTGATATTTTCTTTTAGGAAGGCTGATCACTGAGGCGAACCCCGGGGTTGAGATTGCTCCCACCTTAAGACTGCTGCACTCCTTCGGTCAACCGATACCTCGGATAAATCATCAACTGGCCCACTGGAAAGGCTTTCCTGAATTCGAGGATCCATGTTATCTCGACGGACCCAGCGAGAGCGATCTGGCCGACGCCTATGGCTGTCGGGAATGCCACGCCGAAATACCTTCCTTCCTTTGCACGCCATCTGCACCGCTTTTTATGTAACGTGAGATGTGCGCTGCGATCCGCTAACTTCCCCTATCCCCGTCGGGGTGGGGAACTTCATCTTCAGGTGGTATATCGAAGTGACTGCCTTGAAGCTTCTTAGAAGAGGTCGCCCCAAGATTCCATTGAAGGCAAATGGGCAATCCACGACCAGGAATTCAGTAACCTTAGTCATTTCGTCATAGCCACCTAGCGTGACTAGAAGTTGGACTCGCCTTTCGGGGGACTGGCGGCACCTCAGAAAACCATAAAGAGGGATCGAGACTAGCTTCAGGTCGGCCTCGTCCAAGTTCATTCTTTCGAAAACACTCTGGAACAGGATGTTCACAGCGCTTCAGTTGTCCACTAGCATTTTGCAGACGTTATGGTGCCCTATAAGAGGCGTGATCACAAGTGCGTCGTCATGGGGATAATGCAGATGAGCTACATCCTTCTCGAAGAAGGTAATTGGCTCCTCTCTGTGAACCTTTTATGGTCGCTGCAACGAGCTCATCACACTGATTGGGTCGTGATGAGTCGCACGAGCATATCTTTCCTAAGCACCTCGCGTGTTCCCCGCGAGGTGCGGCCCCCCTAAGATCGATTGACACTGCAATATCCTGTGCGATCATGACGCTTCTTTCCTTGCTCCCCTTGACTTTTCTCTTGCGCGGGAGTGGAGTCGTCAATATACTCTTTGAAATGCCCCTTCTTGATGAGCTCTTCGATTGCCTGCTTGAGAGTTCGGCACTCATCAGTGTGATGCCCATTATCTCGATGAAAGCGACAGTACTTTTTATTGTTTCTCGTCAGCCATGGAGTTTTCATGGGTTCGTGCTCTTCGAGCAGGCTGGCTTCTTCTGATTTATCAAGAATAGCCGATATAGATGCATTCAGAGGCGTATATTGGTCTCTGTCGCGATCGCGATGAGGGACAGGAGCATAAGACTTTTTGGGGTCATAGCGAGGTTTCTTTCCTTTTCACTGATCGTTAACGGCCCTTCCGCGATTAGCTCTTCTACTTTCCCCTGGACCAGACATACTGCTTGAAGCGTCGTGGTCGCGATGGTGGAGCGCCGCCAATGAATTTTCTATCCGGAGGTACTTCTCCACAAGGTTATAGAATTCTGTGAGGGAAACATCGTCCTCAGCCTGCAGCTCTTTCCACAGGTCGGTTTGTGGACGGACCCCCGCTATGAAGAGAGTTCGAACAGACTCTTCGGGAGTATGTGATACCTTGTTCAGTCCTCTGTGAAATCTGTAATGTATGACTAGAGGGATTCATCCCTTTCTTGCCTTATATTGCTGAGGTAGCTCAAAGGCATCAAGAACTTTCGGTTCACTTGAAAGTGCCTTAGGAATGTCGCGCTCATCTGAGGCTACGAACTAATCGATCCCGCTGGGAGCAACCTGAACCACTGTTTGGCATGAGAAGATAAAGTCACTGCCAAACAATGGCATTTTGCCAAATCTGAGACCTGGTGAAGCTCCATCAGGTCATTGAATTCATATAAATGATCCTGCGGATCAGAATTTTCATTGAACGCCCGCATGTCGGGCATCCTGAATCCTGGTGGGAGTGAAGTGGCTAGCACTTCGGGAGAGAAAGGGGACGCAGATGTGACCTGCCTTTGCTCATTTTGCTGAGCTCTTAGTTAGTCTAGAGCTCGCTACAACTCCTCAATTTGTGGGAATGGAGCCACTTGGGGATTGCTTTCACCCATGCGAGTTTGAACCTCGCAATTACGGTTGAGGAGAATCCAGAGGTCGAGTTCCTCTTCGCCTCGGCCGGCGGTCCCGACCACTCTTGACACACGCTAGCTAGGCGGCGTGATGGCGATGAATGGTGCAGGTAGATACGACCTTCGCGGTGGTAAGAACCGCCGAAGGTGGTGGGAACCTCTCGCACGATGACGATCTGGATCGTTTTGCTAGCGGTGATGAGAATCGCCCCGCGCAGCACTTTTATGAGGGTGAACTTGTGACGTAGCATGGACACCAGTCAAGGCCTCCCTTTCACCAAGTCTTAACAAGACCCGGTATTCTCATTGGGGCACTTGCCGGCTGTTTGTTGGTCCTTTGGAGCCTGTAAGCCTATTTTTTGCCACTTGCTTCCTTTCGCCAACGCCGCAGCGGTCGCGACGGCGCTTACTTCCCCATTGTCAGCGCTTTGAGACTCCGCAGCGGGGCTTTTTTGGTGGTCGTAGCCTACGATCCGGATGGCACGCCTTGGTCCAAACGGTTCAACCTTCTGCTGGACCGCTCGAGAGTATTGTCTAACCTTTCGGTAGCTTCTAATGACAGGTCCAAAGGCCTGAACTTGAAGGGATATCCCCTCGCAAAGATTTTTGGTGGGGACAGAAGGTATTTTTGGAAGAGGTGTCCCCTCGGACTGGTAATCCCTCAAAGACTCGGTTGGTTTGCTTAGGTTCAGATTGGCGGGCCATTTACTGTTATAGGACCGTTAAGTTAGAGATTCTCCTTATGAAGGATGAACACTAAATCAGGGCCCTCCTTCTAGCGCCAAACTGTTGATATGTGATTTTTACACCAACTAAACGCACGTGTGAAATGCTGAGCTAGCCTAGAAGACACACGTGAATATAAAGAAAAAGGAGAGTAAATGCAATGGGGACAACTTTTAAAGTGGTTCGGATGCTAAGGTAGCAAGTCCTACGTCCACTGATGTTTATATTAATGATAAGGGTCACGTCGCGTTAGCGGACTGACTTACAAATGATTTACAAATGATTCACCAAATGATAATACAAGAGAGAGAATGCTATATATTGTAGAGTGAGAATAGCTAATTAAGAGTAAGAATGAGCGAATTTTCTTGAATGAGAGAGGGGCTCTCAATTTATTGTGGGATACATTGAGGAAATGATTACTAGATCTGTGAGTAGGTGGGTGGCGTGCTGTCGTAGGCACCCAGAATTAAAACCTAAAAACACATGTAGTAGTGTGAGTCAAGGTCATTCCCACGGAGAGTGTCTAGCTGTATTTTATGTCATGTGAACAAGGCTGAGGGGGGTTTTAGTAAAACAGAAATAATCTCAGGAAAAACAAAAGCAATTCAAATCTAAATTAATCAAAATAACGAAACTTGGTCTAGGTCAACATCCACCGCGGAATCTTACAACCGATCATCGTTACAAAAATAAATCAATTTGGCACCCTGAATATTCACCGTTGGAACTATTTTCCTATCTCTCCTTAGTTGTAATTAATTAAGAAACAAGCGATCTTAATTAATCTTACCACTAAACAACCCTAGACAAGCGCTAAAGATTTAATCTAGTGGCAGCCTTAAGAATTAGAGAAATCGATGAAGCTAAACAACACAAACTCAAGCAGTTGTATTTAATTTAGTCGAGTGTTCTTCTTAAGATTACTAATTCCTGACGCAGCAAATTATTAACCCTAATTGCTTCACAAGTTAAAGGAATCAAACAATTACGGATTCGATATCTAACTTAGCAGTAGATTGCAACAATTAATAAACTAGTAGGCCTCCTAGTAATTAAATGCAACAATCATAAAATTAGGCACAGAAGAACATCCAATACTCAAACACAAAAATTGAACACAAAAAAAATAGATTAGATTTCACAGTTTATTGATTCCGAGGCCTCCGTTTCCTTCGACCAAGTTATAAAAGTTTAGCCGCTCATGGCCATAATCAAAACTCAAAGGAAAAACAAAAATCCACCCAAAGAGAGAGAAGAGAGAGGCGTGTGTGATATGTGTTGTAATCCCTAATCTGGTCTCTCTTTTAAAAATATCTAAATTCTAATTCTAATTCTACTCAATCTCCTCAAAATATTCTAATATCCTAAAGTAACATTTATCCTAATCTGATTAATTGGAAATAAAATAATATCCTAAAGTAACATTTATCCTAATCTGATTAATTGGAAATAAAATAATAAAGTCCTAAAATAAAATAGGAAAGTGGTGTTTTCCACCTGTAATTTGCGTGCAACAGTCTTCAAAACTTCTTGTAATAATCGCCTATTTGAATTGCATGACAAGGCGGAATGTTCCGAACGTCGCAGCAGGGGTGCGTCCAACTTCAAGCTCGATTACAACCTTGATGCAGCGAGTATCTCTCAAACTCAAAACATCAAAGTTTTATATCTCTTTTTTACCGTTCCACAGAATTTTGAATCATCCCAATCGAAGCTCGAATGAGAGAGTTATGCCCAGATTACGAAACAATGTCGAAACTGTCCGAATTCACTTAATTAGTTCCGTTTTGCAATTAACGCCTCCGTTTGCATCCTAAATCAAAATAGAATAATAATGAGTCCATTTAGGCAGAAAATAAGTATAAAAGACTAGACATTAAGGGGGGGTAAATATGACATTTTGCATTCTCATCAAATTCCCCCACACTTAGCTTTTGCACGTCCCTGCAAACTAATTCAAACAAACACTACACTCAAGTCATATCAAGAACACCATCATGATGCATAAGCAACAGTATTTAACCATGCATATTCATACCTAACTTAGGAAGTAGCAAAATTAAAATAAAGTAGAGTTAATGACATTCATCTCTCTTCATCATTTTCCACAATTACTCTCAATTAGTCAGTGCATACAAGGAAACTAATCAGAAACAATTCATGTACAACTCCCCTCTCAACTTTTCCTCAACTGTTTCTCTTTACTACTACAAACTGGGTAGCAAACTAGGGATATTATTATTATTATTATTATTATTATTATTATTATTATTTTGAAAAAGAATGAGTGCATTTTATGCTCCATCTCATTTCATGGTTGTGTTTATGAGCGAGTGTGTTTTACGCTCCATCTCGACTCATCACATACCTTTCTTTTCTTTTTCCTATTTGGTTAAACCCAAATTTAGGACTAGCTTAAGAGAAACAATTTTTTTTTTCTTTTAAGGGTTGTTATACACTCCTCAATCATGCTTCGTCACCAAGTTCACACAACTTATCAAGACATATTGTTTCAAACTACAAAGATTCTAATCTGATTAACTCTATTATATGAAATATTGCTAACATCCTAAGTCAAGCAATATGCTCAATAACAAAGTCAAGTTACTATTTCATGCATCACCAGACGTTCAAAGGCATGACTTAAAGCATAAACCTTCCTAAAACAACTCCTTTTTTTTTTTTTTTTTTTTTTTTTTGACAAATTAAAACACAACCTAAATCCCCTCCCCCACACTTAAAATTGACATTGTCCCCAATGTAAGATGAAATGCAAAGAAAAGGCAAAAATAACCAAAATTTAAAATGCGAGAATAAGAAAACAAACTCCCCTTAGGTTGCCTCCCAAGCAACACCTTTGTTTATTGTCGTTGGCTCGACTCAAGGCTTTTCTTCTCGCGATGCACAGAGTTTACTTGAGAAGATCACCGGTAACCTTCCTCCGTCTCCAAGGAACACGTTCTTGAGGTAACTAAGGAGAGGCTTCAAATCTGGAATGGGGGCCTACAAAACAGAGGGTAAAGGCCGTCCATTAGAAATTGGTAATGCAATATAAGGAAGGTTACTCGCTCACAGAATTTGGAGAATCATTCAACGCTGCTTCAGCTTCCCCCGTAAATCGTACTCAAAGCTAACTCCTCATTCTCTTCCTCAAGATGCTTACTAATGGCAACTCCCAATCCATATTTTCCATCAAGTTCAAAGACTTCATGTGCTAAAGAATCAATCACATCAATAGAATAAACATGATCATCATTATCATCATCAGGATATTTCATGGCATCATAAATATTAAACTTGACAATTTGACCATCAAATTCCATGGTAAGTATGCCACTATGAACATCTATCTTAGTCTTGGATGTTTTTAAGAAGGGTCTTCCTAACAAGATAGGAGCAATTTGATCACCATTTTCCATATCAAGCACATAGAAATCAGTAAGGAAAACTAAGTCATTAACTCGTACCAGAATATCCTTAACTACACCCTTAGGATAGGCATTAGATTTATCAGCTAATTGAATCACAACACCAGTTTTATTCAAAGGTCCAAGTTTCAAAGAAGCATATATAGAATATGGCATGACATTAATAGAAGCTCCTAAATCTATCATGGCCTTCTCAAACATAGTGTTACCTATCGTACAAGGGATAGTAAACATACATGGATCCTTGCACTTCGCTAGGAGTTTTCTCTGAATCACTGCAGAAACATTCTCTCCTACTTTAACCTTTTCACACCCTTTAAGTTTCTGTTTCCTCTTAGTTGTACACAGTTCTTTCAAGAATTTAGCATAACGAGGTACTTGTTTAATAGCATCTAAAAGTGGAATATTTACCTCACATCTACGAAAAGTCTCATATAAATCTCGGTTTTGCACATCTTTTCTAGATTCTGTCAAAGCTTGAGGAAAAGGTGGTACCGGTTTATAATCGGACAGAGGCGGAAACTTACTCTTAGGAACACCATCGTCGTTGGGAACGTTCCTGTCTACAACGACGTTTTTTTCCTTTTCTTCCTTTGACAATGCAGGGGCTGCCTTTATTGGAATCTAAACCTCTTTACCACTCCTCAAGACGATTGCACTTACATTTTCTCTTGGATTCACCACCGTTTGAGAGGGAAATTTCCTCGAACTTTGCGCCTCCAGCTTACTTATTACGGTTGCCATATGTCCTATCTAATTCTCCAAACTTTGAACACTGGCCCTCGTCTCCTGTTGAATTTGCAAAGTATTAGTGGCAAGAGACTTAACAATATCTTCTAAAGACATACCAAGGATGAGAGGTTTGGTAGGTTGTTGTCTAGAGGGTATGGTTGCTTATCTCTGTAGGGTAATTTGGGGCGGTTTTGAGGGTGGGGCTGATTCACTTGTTGATTCCCATAGCCAAGATTGGGGTGATCCCTCCATCCAGGGTTATATGTGCTGGAATAGGGATCATACTTCCTTTGCGGTTGTCCAGGAAAACCACCTGCTACATTCATTTGCTCAACAGGCTCCTTTTGAAGAGTTAGGCACATATCAGTTGGATGCCCTACTACCGAACAAATTCCACAAGCCTTCACTGTTTGCATGTTACCTACAGCCATTTGACGAACAAGAGAAGTTAGACTCGAGATTTATTATTCAAGGGACGAAATATTTACCTCATTATCATGCCTAGATGGAAGGTCAAGCCTACTGCCAAACTGTTGAGAATTGGCCGCCATATTTGCAATCAAGTTTCTCGCGGCCTCAAGAGTCTTATCCACCAAAGCTCCTCCACTTGCAGCATCAATCATGCTCCTATCAGTGTATCTAAAGCCCTCATAGAAATACTGGATAAGTAGCTTCTCACTAATCTGATGATGGGGGCAGCTTGCACACAATTTCTTAAAACGTTCCCAATATTCATGTAAGGACTCTCCGTTGTGCTGCCTTACACCACAAATTTCTTTCTGAATGTTGGCCGTCCTCGAAGCTGGGAAATACTTCTCCAAAAACAACCTCTTCATCTCGTTCCATGTGGTTATAGTCTCGGAGGGTAAATAATAGAGCCAATCCTTAGCCGAATCCTTCAAAGAAAATGGAAAGGCTCTTAATTTAATTTGCTCCTCGGTCACCCCCGTAGGTTTCAGACTCGTGCAAACCACATGAAGCTCCTTTAGATGCTTGTGAGGATCTTCACCTGCAAGGCCATGAAAAGTAGGCAAGAGATGTATTAGTCCAGATTTTAATTCAAAAGTAGTAGCAGCATCTAAAACGGGAAATGTTATGCATAAAGGTGCTTGATTCAATTCAGGGGCAGCAAGCTCTTTCAAAGTTCGATTTCTAGCCATGACGTCCTCCTCTTCTAAATCAGAATTGCTAGCAAATTGGGAATCAAAAACCAAATTGCTTTCCTCATAATTTCTTCGAGCTTCCTTCCTTAACCTGCGCAAAGTGCTCTCAATTTCCGGGTCGAATGTTAAATCGCCAAGATGAGAGGACCTGGTCATACAACAAAAAACCTCATAAAAGAATTAGAATAAATGACAAATAATGAAAACTAACTAGAAAATAAAAAGAAAAAACATTAATTAAATATATATATATATATATATATATATATATGTATATATATATATATATATACGTAAACACAAAAATGACAAAACCCTATCAAAACGTTGTTTTCTGGCCTCAAAAGAGTGGGGCTAGGAATTCTAGTCTTGCTCAGAATTTCATTTTCTTCGAAACTGGTACTTGCAGCGCTCCTAATTCAACCAAAATTTTTCTTATGAACAAGATTTCATCGTCCCACGCTTTTTTTTCTTTTTTTTCTCGCTGGAAAATAAAATAAAAACAGCAAGAATGAAACAAGAAATCACAAAAACAAAAATAAATCAACTACAATCACTCCCCGGCAATGGCACCAAAATCTGGCGTGCTATCGTAGGCACCCATAATTAAAACCTAAAAACACATGTAGTAGTGTGAGTCAGGGTCATTCTTACGGAGAGTGTCTAGTCATATTTTATGTTATGTGAACAAGGTTGAGGGGGGTTTTAGTAAAACAGAAATAATCTCAGGAAAAACAAAAGCAATTCAAAACTAAATTAATCAAAATAACGAAACTTGGTCTCCGTCAACATCCACCGTCAGAATCTTACAACTGATCATTGATGCAAAAGCAAATCAATTCTTACTTTGAATATTCACCGTTGCTATTTTCCTATTTCTCCTTAATAGTAATTAATTAGGAAACAAGCGATCTTAATTAATCTTACTACTAAACAACCCTAGACAAGCGCTAAAGATTTAATCTAGTGGCAGCCTTAAGAATTAGAGAAATCGATGAAGCTAAACAACATAAACTCAAGTGGTTGTATTTAATTTAGTCGAGTGTTCTTCTTAAGATTACTAATTCCTGACGCAGCAAATTATTAACCCTAATTACTTCACAAGTTAGAGGAATCAAACAATTACGGATTTGATATCTAACTTAGCAGGAGATTGCAACAATTAATAAACTAGTAGGCCTCCTAGTAATTAAATGCAACAATCATAAAATTAGGCACAGAAGAACATCCAATACTCAAACACAAAAATTGAACACAAAAAAAATAGATTAGATCTCACAGTTTATTGATTCTGAGGCCTCCGTTTCCTTCGACCAAGTTATAAAAGTTTAGCCGCTCATGGCCATAATCAAAACTCAAAGGAAAAACGAAAATTCACCCAAAGAGAGAGAAGAGAGAGGCGTGTGTGATATGTGTTGTAATCCCTAATCTGATCTCTCTTTTAAAAATATCTAAATTCTAATTCTAATTCTACTCAATCTCCTCAAAATATTCTAATATCCTAAAGTAACATTTATCCTAATCTGATTAATTGGAAATAAAATAATAAAGTCCTAAAATAAAATAGGAAAGTGGTGTTTTCCAGCTGTAATTTGCGTGCAACAGGTCTTCAAAACTTCTTGTAATAATCTGTCTATTTGAATTGCATGACAAGGCGGAATGTTCCAGAACGTCGGCAGTGCAGGTGCGTCAACTTCAAGCTCGATTACAACCTTGATGCAGCAAGTATCTCTCCAAACTCAAAACATCAAAGTTGTATATCTCTTTCTTACCGTTCTACAGCATTTTGAATCATCCCAATCGAAGCTAGGATGAGAGAGTTATACCCAGATTACGAAACAATTTTGAAACTGTCCGAATTTACTTAATTAGTTCCGTTTTGCAATTAACGCCTCCGTTTGCATCCTAAATCAAAATAGAATAATAATGATTACATACTTAACATTAAAGGGGGTAAATATGACATTTTGCATTCTCATAAGTGAGATTATCTGTGCAAATCATTCTTTATGTCACATTGCCCACATTCTAGAGTGATTTACGCGATTTGGAGTAGGGATTGGACACGTGGGATTATCACAACTCCTGGCTGGTCTGGCGCGTGCCCACTATTCTGACAGAAGCCGGCTGCGGGTCTACCCATGTTCTGATTTTTACAGACTGACTGGACCTTACGTCAACCCTATATTTTTCAGGCATAACAGAATACACATTCAATAAATTTTATTTATATATAAAAAAACAAAAACAAAAATATTTTAACTTCAGTTTCGTTACATTAGATTTCAACTTGAAGTGAATTGATGCGTAACAACTCCGTTTTCGTTTCCAATTATTAATCATTTCGTTTAATTTATTAATTCAATTCTCTCTTGTTAATATCTTTAGGCGATAAAATTACTTCAACACCCCTACAAACACAGAGCATCTATAAGTCTATAACTATGAAGCTGACAAACGTTAAATGCCCGCCATTGGTGTTCATAAAATGAATTTTTTTTTTTTAAGTGGGGTTTTCAAGTCAGTTTAAGTATACCTTCATTAATTCTAGCAAATGATCAACATAATATTCTATTATTATAATCATCTGCTTAAAATATCATTACCATTAACCACTGATAATTTAGATATTTATTTTCTTTTTAACAAATTAAAGTCTAAACTACCACTCCAACAATACAAATGATAGAAATTCCAAAGAAAGTTTTGTTATTCATGCGAGAAAATTCCATTTTTCATTTTTTGGTTTCGATCTACTAATAATTATCAAAAGATTTTTTTTTTTTTTTTTTTAAGTATTTAGTGTATTTGTCATTTAACTTAGTATGTGTTTGAAATTGTTGTAGTTTAAGAAATAATTAAGTTTTAAACTATAGCAATAAAAGTGTTTGGTAAATTACTTTTAAAATTGATCAAGTTTGAAGCTGATTATAAAAGGATTGCAAGAGCTACTAGGATAACTTTTCAAAATCATAATTTTTTCAAAGCTGATTTTGTATGTTCAAACGACATATATACCCTTGTATTATAGTTTTTCTTACAAAGAATTAAAAACAAATAATTTATTAAATATTCAATTTAATTTTTTATTTGAAATAAATATAATTGAACTAATAGGCAACGGATATAATGGATTGATGATGGTGGCAACAGTGGATACTGACAATGGCTGTCAGATTTTGGGGACCTTTGGTGACGCACGTTGCTCTTCACCACGAATCCTATCATGATCGGCATGAGCTGATTTGTCAAAATCCGATGGAATCATCGGATTCCGACTGGTCATTTAGCCATGAAAGATGTCCAAATGTTTCACCACCTTCCAAGGCAAAATGACACATACTGAATACGGTAATTTCATTAGATTCTGACAAATAAGCTCACGTAGTTCCCAATAGGACCAGCTATGACATCAACGCTCCACCGTTGACCAATGTTGACCTTTGATCAATGGTGTTGACTAGCTTTGACACGGTTGACCACCACTAGAATTAATAATTTTATAACATTTTTAAATATTTATTATATATCTAATAAAATAAAAATTTAGAATTATAAAAATATTTTAAGAAATAAAATGTCTATTTTGGTCATCATACATAGACCAACAATTTCAAAATCTAATTTACTAAACACACAACATAAATTTTGAAAATCACAGGTCGCAGCAATTATAAAAGTAGCATTTACCAAACACATTTCAAATTATTTTAAAGCTGATTATTTTCAAAGTTGGGAAAACGCTGATTAAACTTAAAGTTTCAACAATCCTAAACTAGTCCTTAATAGACTATTAGCTGACATCTTAAGTATTAATTGACTTGAAAGTTATATTAAAATAAGTAAATTTTTTATCAAAAAAATAATGAAAAATATATTTAAAAGACAAAAATGTTAATATTTCAAACTTAGTGTCCTTAATAAAGCTTAGGGATGAAAAATGGAATTCTCACATAATATCACTATTTATTAAGACAGATGAATGGACTATATTTACTTTTAACAAAATTAAGGCATGTAAAATGAGGAAAAAAGGGGGTATTTTAAAATTAACCAAATTTTTTAGGGGTTAAAGAAAACTAATAAAAAAACACATTTTTCAAATCATAAACTATATTAATCAAGATGCATCTCTAGAAATAAATACTTCTATTGCAATCGTCCTTCTCATTACAATTTCTAAAATCTCGAACACTTGCACTAATATTAGTTCTTGTGCAATAACCCACAGTTCACATGTGTAATCCACAGTTCCTGTGCTCGAAATGGGGGCGGGTTCATATGTTGGCATTAATCCCGATTTTACAGCATTCTTCCTTACTATTTTGAATGAGTCAATCTAATTTATTGGAGTCATGCTTTAGTGGATTATGTAAGTGGAGTCAAGATTATTCTACTATTACTATTTTAGCGACACGTGAATGATGAAAGTGGAGTCATGTAAGTTCGAGTTTTAGGCATTTGGTTAGTAGGGCCTTAAAAATAGAAGTCCAGGTGTCGTCACTATTATAGATAATGTCACTTTATGTGTAACTTTGAGTGGTCTTATTATTAATTTAACAGTAGTCATTCTTCTCTAAAATTTAAGTCTTGTTCCTATTCTTTGTGTCTTTATTTTTCTTCAGTGATATTAGAGCCAAAAGCTATGAACAACTCAATCCAGCTTTCGATACTTGTCTTGCACAAAATTACAGTAGATGGAGTGCTCAAATGAGAGTGCTTTTTTACTATCACGAGTTGTTAGGTGTTATGGAGACTAGAGTCTTAGATCCCGACAATAATACAACCGAAGCACAACAAAACACCTATCGAGAGAACAAGAAAAAGGATAGGAAGTCATTGTTTTTTATTCTTCAAAGAGTGAATGATGATGCTTTTGAGAAGATTGTAGGAGCCAAATCATTAAAGCAAGTTTGGGATATCTTAATGATGTCGTTTAAGGGGGTAGAAAAAGTTAAAAAGGTAAGACTTCAAACTTTAGGATGTCAATATGAACTTTAACAAATTGAATTGTCTGAATCTGACACTGACTACATAAGTCGAGTTCTTGCTTTGACAAATCAAATGAAAATCAAGGAAGAGGAGTACAAGGATCAAATCAATGTGGAGAAGATTTTGCGAATACTTATGACTCGATTTGAGCATGTTGTGGTGGCAATTGAAGAAGTGCATGATTTGTCCGCAATGACTGTTGATGAGTTATCCGGCACGCTACAAGCCCATGAACAACGTATGAATGAGAAGAATATCAAGAAGCCAATAGAGCAAGCATTCCAAAGCCAAGTCTC
Source organism: Pistacia integerrima (assembly GCA_026225825.1). NCBI lineage: Eukaryota > Viridiplantae > Streptophyta > Magnoliopsida > Sapindales > Anacardiaceae > Pistacia > Pistacia integerrima. The sequence goes on along the minus strand of CM047742.1, from coordinate 17,262,615 downwards.
TATCAAAGACGAGCAATATGCCAATACAAATCAGAGGAATAACGGTTATCGCGGTAAAGGACGTGGACGTGGTGGTTACTACTCCAACAATAGAGGTCGTGGTGTTTACAATAACAATCATAGAGGTAGAGGCAACCAACATAATGATCAAAAGAGATCGAATTCTGGCCATCAACAAAATCCAAATTATAGAGGTCGAGGTCCTAGTTGTGGTAAAGGAAGGTATGACAAATCTATTGTTGAATGCTACTCATGTCATGAACGTGGTCATTATGCTAGTGATTGCAGATTTAAAGAGAATAATTAGAAGGAAAATTGTGCACAAGAAGTTGAAAATGATGAAAACCATGCTCCTCTAATGGTTACTACAACCAGTGAATCATCAAACTACCACACTGGTTTCTTGACACCAGGTGTATGAATCACATGTGTGGTAAAAAGGAGCTCTTTGTTGATTTGGATGAATCATTCCATTCCAAGGTCAAGTTTACTGATGATAGCACCATACTAGTGATGGGAAAAGGAAGAATCCTCATCAAGTTAAAGACTGGAGATCACAAATACATTTCTAATGTGTTATATGTGCCATATATGAAAGCAATCTACTAAGTATGGGTCGGCCGCTAGAAAAGGGGTATGATATGTGTCTGAGTAATAATCAACTCTTCATTGTTGATACAAAAGATATACTCATTCTTAAGGCTCCCTTAACAAAGAATCGTATGTTTCGAGTTGATATTGACAATGACGTTTATGCCTGTCTCAATGTTATCATAAAAGATGAGTCTTGGTTGTGGCATTTTCGTTTTGGTCATCTAAATTTTCACAGTTTGAAGCCACTTGCTCAAAGCAATATGGTGAAAGGATTGCCCAGTATACATCATCTTGAACAATTGTGTGAGGCTTGCACTCTTGGGAAACAAAGCAGATTGCCTTTTGTAGCAGGAAAGAATCAACGTGCATTGCTGCCATTGGAGCTCATTCATTTTGATGTGTGTGGCCCAATGACCATTATGTCAAATGGTAACAATATGTATTTTCTTACTTTTATTGATGATTTTACAAGGACAATTTAGGGTCTACTTTCTAGAATGGACATCTAAAGTTTTTGTCTATTTTAAGCAATTCAAAGCACATGTTGAAAGGCTGAGTGGTTACTCCATCAAAGTTTTACAAAGTGATGGTGGAGGAGAATTTACTTCTAATGAGTTTAATGATTAGTGTGAAAAACAGGGAATAGAGCATGTAGTTACATTTCCTTATACACCACAACACAATGGAGTTGTTGAACGAAAGAATAAAACTATCATGGATGTGACGAGAAGCATGCTTAAAGCCAAACAAATGCCCACTCATTTTGGGCAGAAGCTATTTCATGTTGTTAGTCGCTGATGGAGTTTACGCAGTGGAAAACAAAAACAAAATACCCAACAACAACATTGAACCCAAGAACCTTATACCTGATTAACGTTATTTACATATGAAATGATATTGAATATAAATTTCTAGATTTCATACCAGCATTTGAAGACTCCTTCAATCGATACGAATCGCTCCCACTTTAAGATAAGAGTGAACTCTCGGTATCCACGCGAAGACAGGATGGCGATTGACTTGTGGTCTCAATGAAGTAATTGATCTACCATACGCTGCAAAAAACAAAAATTCAATCGGTAAATCAATTACCTTTCTTTGCCAAGATCCGAGTATAGATTATACCGTTTATAAGTTTATAAAAAAAAAATCTTTATAAAGTAAATCCATTCAAGGATTAGAATACTTACGTACGTTTGGAGGTTCCTCCGAATATCTCTGACTTTAGACAGGAACACTGTTCATAGTTACTGTTCACCATCCACTGTTCACGGTTATTGTTCACCATCTACTGTTCACGTGATTTTTCGCCAATTGATCCAAAGTAGGATCGCACTCACGGAAGTTCATACAAAGATAATCTGCAGAACCCTTGATTATTTTGCTAGAACAATCAAGGGCTTCAAGAATCAAGAAAGAAGAACAAGAAAAGTTTTCTGAGAGAGAGAGAGAGAGAGAGAGAGAGAGAGGGTGGCTAGGGTTTTATTTGAATGAATAATTATATTTTTGTTTTAATTTTAAGTTGCACTTATATAGTGCAACAATTAAAACCCTACTCCACTTAGGAATAGCCGTGGGCTCCAACCCTAGTTTACCCTTGCAACCAAACACACCCTTTATGGTATTTTAATTAATTAATTATTATTATAATTAAAATCAATTAATATATAATAATATTTTAATAGTTAATTAATAATAATAATTCATTTAAATATATATAGAGATATATTTAAATATAATCTCACTAATTTAATTTTAATATTAAAATTAAATATAGGCAACAACCTTAGCAAATTTAATTGCATTGTGAGATTACCAAAATACCCTTTCATCCTAAAAGATGAAAATACCTTTCTCACAAATTGATTCTTAAATTATCTACTAAGTGTGTGACCCGTAGGCTCCTTATCATATCGGCAGTGAGTAGTATCGCGATTAACACCAATTAATCGTCTCACTACACACGTACCAAGATTGGCCCTTAGCAAGACATCATGGCCACCCGATAGATTCGGATTCAGCAAAACCGCAGCTTGTCAATGGTTTGGTTACCGTACACAAATCCTTTCATCAACTGTTATCTCATCGAGACTGAGGTACAGAAATAGTGTCAACCTTAGATATCCTCAACACGTTTGTATTCAGTTATTGGACAAATGACAGGAATATTAAATTGGATTGAGCATTAACTCAATCCCACTGTGGCCACAGATTTAGTGTCATTGCCATTTACTGAATTACCTAGTGAGATAACTTCTCCCGTACCCAAGAGTGATGAATCCTTGGTCGATCCACCATAGTCTTGATACACTTCTCAATGTAGCCAATCACTACCGTATTGATAGCTCGGAATAAAACTACATTGGGCTAGTGTCAAACTACACCAATTGGTGCGCAAAGCGCTCCGGTGATCTCAAGTCGAAGGATCACATGCATCATCATCCGTTAGAGGATTTATTCCATAGAGACTGGGGTTACCATCCATATGGAATCTTCTGGTGGGTCTGTCCAGTGAACTTGCCTCTGACAAGTACCCATAAGTTACACCAAGTTGTCGGCAAACAATCTTGACAAGTGAGATCAGTCACTGCTGATAAGAGTGTAATTTATATATTTTTATTCCTTCAATATTATGTTTTTTGTTATGTTTTATGCCTAGTTGAGTTGATTAGAGTTTATTTTGTAAGTTTGGCATATTTGGATAGACTTTAGGAAATAATTGAGAAAAGATTAGGAAATTCCAGATTTTTTTGTTATTCGACCAGGTCTTTTGCATTTTTCAGGTTTTTCATGGAGTCAGATTTCTCGATTGCAAAAGTGTTCTTCAAAAAAAGTAAAGTAGACAAATCAAGCATTTCAGGAAGGTGTTATGGGCGAGAATCCGAGTTCGTTTGGGCCCTCATTAGTTGTTGCAAAACTGGACCTGGAATCCTATTGACGGAAGGATTTCCTGGCTGAGTATTGAGTCTTTGAATAGGCCTAACTAGAGCTTCAGATATCGAAAGCAGGTGATTCAAGAGCCCAAATTCATCTACACATCTGGGACTACAACTTTTATGAAGTGACCAAGCCCAAAAGAGTTCTTTTACATTGCGAGAATCCTGGTGCAAGCTGGAGACGAATTCTGTTTTCCATATCTGATAAGATTTTGACAATTTTGGAAGTCTATCTTTTAGCAAAGATCTAGGAAAGTAATTTCCGTGATTCCTGGGGTAGAATTGAGGAAACACATGTTATTTATTTATGAGTTTTTAGATTAAAAAGGGGGAGAAGAGAACAGCAGTAGAGTTTAGTTTTTAGTTTTTTTACTTTTGACGTCAAGATGTGCGGCTGATCTTTCTTCTTCAATTCAAGGGGATTTTGAAGCCTGAATTCATGTCATTGGTGTAACTTTACTTCAGTAACATTGTTCTCAATCTCGTTTTTATTGGAATTGTTTATGTTAGTCTGTTTTAATTGTTTATAATTTTCTGTTTGGGTGATTTAGTAATGGCCTGCTGAATTGTTTAATCAGAATTTTTTCTGTTAGAATTAGGAATTGTGATACGTAATTGTCCTATTTCTATTCAATGAGTAACACATGGTGATAGATGATTACGAACAAGTTTTCAGTTTATCACCTTGAATAACATAACCTAAGTTAAATAATCCGATCATGCGTGATTGTTGCTTGGATTGATCTATTTTCCTAATTCTTAAGGCTGCCATTGAATTAAACTTAGAGAGCTTATTCTAGGTTGTTCAAGGGTTAGGATCTAGTTGAAGAGCTTATTTCAGTAGTGACAATTAAGGAAAAATTCAGGTAACTGAGCTTGTTGTTTCCTAGGGTCAATAATTCCATAATAACGAGATAGAATGATGTTACGGTTAGTTCGTGTCTAATGCATGTTTAGGTGGATCTTTGTAATAACTACTTCTTACTCAAATACTCATAAAAATATACATAATAAAATACATGTATAATAACATAAGTAGTTGGGCCCAAAATTTTCTTTTATTAAACATATACATTCTTTATACAAAATTAGTATCATAAACAAAAACTATCAAAAACTATGTAGACAGTGTAGCCATTCCTCCTCGCGTGCCGACGTCCATCCGACCGTGTCCTCACCTAAATCCTGCAAAAACATAGAAAGACAACAGGGTGAGCACAAATAATGCTGAGTAAGTAAACCCTCTAGTCATCTATCCCCGTAACTCTCTCTCTTTAAGTCTTTCCTTACAATTCTCATTTACTCTCTCTTTTATACTTCTCTCTGTTTTCTCTTTCTGTTTCTCTCTCTCTGTTTCTCTTCCTTAGAACTCTTTTCTACTAACTCTCTTTAGTAAGTCACGGCCCCATCTTACCGGGGGCATGGCCGGGACTCGCTCCCGCTCTCCGTGACTTCTACTCGTTCTTAGTCGATCGGACTCGGTTATGCATGGATTCGGAACCCTTGGCCATGTGAGTATATAATCTCTCTCTCGGGTACTCTCGAGTATAGCCCTCATCCGCATACACTCTCATGGGCTACACCACTTCTCTCTCTCATACTCATGCCACTCTCTCAATGCGGCGTACATGCGGGAATACTCTACCCATTACTCACGGGTTCCCCATCGCACAACCTACTCTATTCTCTTTTTCTCTCTTTTCTCTTAATAAAGCTCACACTCAAAGTTCTCTACTCTTTCTCTAATGCATAATTAATGCATATGGATTCATGCTCATTAATGCACTCATGAAATGCACAAATGCAATGTTGCATCAAGTAGTCATTCTACACAGGTCACACTCAAGAAGGCATAACTTGAGTTATACATGCATCCGTAGTGACCCGTCTTTCTTCTTTACAAACAAAATTGGAGCTCCCCAGGGAGAATGACTCGGTCGGATAAAACCTTTATCTAAAAGCTCTTGAAGTTGCTTCTTTAATTCCTGAAGCTCTGTTGGGGCCATTCGGTAAGGGGCTTTAGATATGGGTGTTGTTCCTGGTGCTAGTTCAATACTAAACTCAACCTCTCTTTCCGGTGGCAAACCCGGTAAGTCTTCCGGAAACACATCTAGGAATTCTCGAACTACTGGCACCCTCTGAATTTCTGACAGTGGAACGTCACCACTCTGTACTACATGAGCAATATATCCAGAACACCCCTTTCTCAACATCTTTCTAGCCTTCACACTACTAATCAACATGCTCAACTGATGGCCCTCTCCAAAACTAAATTTATCTCCACTATCGAGATTAAATCTCGCCTTCTTCTTCCGACAATCAATTTTTGCTCCATACCTCCCTAGGAAATCCATGCCTAATATCACATCAAAGTCGGGCATATCAAAAACTATTAAATCAACTGCTAACTCTCAACCATGGATCACTACGAACTCTCCTAATAACATCTCCTGAGTCAGCACACTCACCCCATCAAGTAACTCTATCTTAATAGGTTGACTCACTCTAGTAGGTTTCAGACTTAATCTCTCTATCATTCCATGAGATATAAAAGAATGGGTAGCTCCAGAATCAATTGAAGCATATAAAGGAACAACATGAAATAACAAGCGACCGATTGCGGTTACTGGGACCTCGGCTTTACCTACCCCCGTGCCACCTTGTAAATACTCTGGCATTTGTACTTCTAGAAGTCTGAGCTGTCAGTGGGAAAGGAGCTTTACAATCCCTCACCAGATGCCCTGACTTTCGGCACCTATAACACACGTTTTGGTCCCTCAAAGACTCTCCCGTTGATTTAGCGCAAGGGGGAAACCCTGAATGGTTCCTCCCGCACCCGTAGCAAGGGGCCCTTACCCGTCTCAGGGTCGTTTGTTACTAATCTCTCATATTCTTCCTGGGTTGAACCTTCTTCTTGGCCCTTACTTCTCTGTTCTTTGTGGCATTTACTCTCTCCCTCTATAAGGTGGTGGATGGCTAACTAGATACTATTGAAGCTAACCCTTCTGCAATGTATTTATTTACATAGATCTCTGGCCTTAATGCCCGTGTTAGAGCTTCACTGTAGGTATGAGGGGGCTCGGCTCCTATCATTACATCTCGGACAATATCTGATCTCAACCCTTGCACGAACTTGTCCCTCCTTAACTCCGGGGTGTACATTATCCTAGGTGCAAAGCGAGCAAGGGAGTTGAATCTTACTGAATATTCTTTCGCCGTATTAGTCCCCTGCTTCAAATTAATAAATTCTTAGACCTTCTCGTGTATTCAATCTTTTGTTCGATACTCGGCCTCAAACAATCTCCTGAATTCCTCCCAAGTCATCGAGGCCATGTCATGAGTCTTTTCCATTAATTCCCACCAAATTCGGGCATCTCCCCGAAATAAGACACTGGCATATCTGATCCTCTCTCTATCATTCATAGGAAACAGTGCCGTCGTCCGCTCTAGAGACTTAAACCACTCTTCTGCTTCTAACGAGTCCCTAGTACCCCTAAACTCTGGCGGCTGGTGCTGGTTTGCAAGCCCCTGAATCGAATCAACTTGACTCTGTACTATCTGAGGTACCAGCCCTTCTCGCTCTTGTCTTGCGGTCGGTACTCTACTAGGGGTCTCGATTCTTTCCTGTACAACTCTATCCTGACTCTTAGCTAACACCTGCTGTACAACGGTTCAAATCCTCGTCTCATCAAGAGTAGGGGGAGTTGGTTCTGGTGGGTTAGAGGATTCTGCCTCGTTCATCACACTCTTACCCTTCTTCCTATTACTACGCCTCATCTACAAAACAACCACACTTGATCAATTCAAGAGAACACTTAACTTAAGGAAAGGATTAACTTACATAGTCGGCTCTCGGACATCGTAACGACGAGAATGGTACACTGTCAAATCCCAAAATCTCGACTCTGATACCAAAAATGTAATAACTACTTCTTACTCAAATACTCATAAAAATATACATAATAAAATACATGTATAATAACATAAGCAGTTGAGCCCAAAATTTTCTTTTATTAAACATATACATTCTTTATACAAAATTAGTATCATAAACAAAAACTATCAAAAACTATGTAGACAGAGTAGCCATTCCTCCTCACGTGCCAACGTCCATCCGGCCGTGTCCTCACCTAAATCCTGCAAAAACATAGAAAGACAACGGGGTGAGCACAAATAATGTTTACTCTCTCTTTTATACTTCTCTCTATTTTCTCTTTCTGTTTCTCTTTCTATGTTTCTCTTTCTTAGAACTCTTTTCTACTAGCTCTCTTTAGTAAGTCACGGCCCCATCTTACCGGGGGCACGGCCGAGACTCGCTCCCGCTCTCTGTGACTTCTACTCGTTCTTAGCCGATCGGACTCGGTTATGCATGGATTCGGAACCCTTGGCCATGTGAGTATATAATCTCTCTCTCTGGTACTCTCGGGTATAGCCCTCATCCACATGCACTCTCACGGGCTACACCACTTCTCTCTCTCATACTCATGCCGCTCTCTCAATGTGGCGTACATGCGGGAATACTCTACCCATTACTCATGGGTTCCCCATCGCACAACCTACTCTATTCTCTTTTTCTCTCTTTTCTCTTAATAAAGCTCACACTCAAAGTTCTCTACTCTTTTTCTACTCTTTCTCTAATGCATAATTAATGCATATGGATTCATGCTCATTAATGCACTCATGAAATGCACAAATGCAATGTTGCATCAAGATAGTCATTCTGTACAGGTCACACTCAAGAAGGCATAACTTGAGTTATACATATCAGATTGCTACGATTTTGGTCTTGTTTTAAAGCTTAGACACAGGGCTAAAACTTTTATGTTTTGGTATCAACCCAGTTCAATATGTAAGATGCCCAAAAATCACTCAGAAGGTCACGGCTGTGACAGGGCAGTTTTCACTTAGGCATTTCATCAAACATAATGCATGCTACTTTAATTCTATTTTTGATACATCTCTACTTCTTTCTTTAACCATCCATTCATGGAGCAAAACTCCTCCACAATAAATCTAAACATGGCCAAGAAAAACACTTCAAATATTCTACTTAAATTCTTTCTAAATGTAACCAAACTTCACTTGGTTACCACAACTTCATTTCTACTTCTCATGGCTCAAATCTTCTCATCAAAAGCCATCAACTCATCAATAATATCATTCTCAACAATCAATCTCAAGCTCATAAACATAAGCATGCATATCAATCATTTGATTGCTTGAACCTTAACTTAGGTTGGATTTACTTACCTTATGGGTAAATGGCTTCTCTAGCACTTCTCTTTCCCTTTTGTATCTTGCCTTCTATCTACAACTTTAAACAATAACAACATAAGACTTTAACAAATCATAAGCAAATTCTCATCTATAGCAAGAATCCTTACCTTAGGATGCTTTAGATTAAATCTCTACTAAAAACTACCTCAAAAATCCTTAGAAATTCTTGGAAGATTGAGTGGAGGATTGAGAGAAATTAGGGAATGAGAATGGCGGTGGAGATGGTGAAGAATGAAGGGCTTTCAACACTTAAACCCTTTTTAGCTCAACTTACATACAATCATTCCCATTTTGCCCTTGCTCTTTCTTGGAAATTCCATCTATGTCCCTTAGTCAATTACAATAATGCCCTCATTTTTATTACATTCTCCATGAAATTCTATCTCTTTTCACTCCCCAATTTTTCAACTAATTTTAAGTGAAAAGACTATTTTACGCCTAATGAAAGTTTAAGGGATTTTCTTCACATTTTTCTCAAAATAACTTTAACAAAATTCAACTAAGGGCCAACCAACCAAAAATAACAACATGCAAGATCAAATGAGAACAAATAAATAAACATTCAAGCAATGCAACAATAATTTAACTACATACCTCAAGTGGGGCGTTACAATCTTGAATCGAGAACTGGGTGTTTTTAATCTGATATTTTCTACCATTAGAGATTTATTTGTTTCACTTTAGATTGCATTGACTGCAACCCCTTTCATTACTGTTGTCATGTTTACTGTTTAGGATTTTATTTTATTTTTCTTTTGTTTTCGTTGTAGTTATTGGATAGAATATAGGAATTAATCGAATCATTCCCTGTGGGATCGACCCTTGCTTACCCTATATGCAATTTAGTAGTTAGGTTAGTAAGGTTAAGTAATTTGGTGCATTCGGCACGCTAGCAACTGCCTTTCGACAGGGTCGTTCAACATTACGATAGTCTTACCGTATTACCTGTTTCCTTGGTTAGAATAATACTGGGGCTATGGACATTTCTAGAATGGTCATCATATGTGATCATAGGGTTCTCACTATCAAGATTTGAAACACTTGATACCATCGTCACGGTTCTACCATTCTAAGGACATATATCAATACATATAGTATGATTTACGTGATATAGTAGAATATGCCTTTTATTGATAAATAAACATTTATTACAGAGTCAGTTTTACAATAATTGATTGGCTCTAGGGCACATACTCTAACAATCTCCCACTTGCACTATAACCAATCATTCATGTATTTAATATCGAATGACCTTAAGTGTTTTTCATGCTTCTATTGCGACAGAGGCTTCATCAATGGATCGGCGAGATTGTCATCAGTATGCACTTTATTGATCTGTACATATTTACTCTCAACCATTTCTTTGATGAGATGAAAACGCATGAGTATGTGTCCGGACTTCTAGTGAGACCGTGGTTCCTTTGCTTGAGCAATTGCTCCATTGTTGTCACAATAGACATCTATCGAATCAACAATCGTGGAAACCATACCAAGTTCAGTGATGAACTTCTTAATCCAGACCGCCTCCTTGGCCGCATCGGATAATGCAATATACTCAGCCTCCATTGTAGAGTCCGCTACAGTGCTTTGCTTGGAGCTCTTCCAGCTCACTGCAACTCTATTGAGACAAAATAAAAACCCTAATTGCGATCGATAATCATCTTTATCCATTTGGAAACTAGCATCACTGTATTCTCTTACAGTGAGCTCATCTTCCCCTCCATAAACCAAGAACATGTCCTTAGTCCTCTTCAGGTACTTAAGGATTTTCTTGACAGCTATCCAGTGACGCTTACTTGGATCCGATTGATATCTACTACAAGTGCTTAATGCACATGAGACATCAATCCGAGTACATAACATGGCATACATGATGAATCCAATTGCTGACGTATATGGGATCCTCTTCATTTGATCTCTCTCATCGTGTGTTTTAGGACACATATCCTTAGAAAGATAGACACCATGTGACATCGGAAGAAATCCCTTCTTGGATTCTTTCATACTGAATCTACTTAGTACCTTGTCAATGTATGTACTTTGACTTAGGCCAAGCAACCTACGTAATCTATCTCGGTAGATCTTTATTCCGAGGATGTAGGCTGTTTCTCCTAAGTCTTTCATGAAGAAGCACTTGGATAACCAAGTCTTTATCGACTACAAGTTTGGTATATCATTCCCTATCAGAAGTATGTCATCGACATACAATACTAGGAATGCCACTGTGCTGCCACTCACTTTCTTGTAAACACAAGGCTCATCTTCGTTCTTGATAAAACCGAATTCTTTTATGGCTTCATCAAAACGAATGTTCCAGCTTTTTGAAGCTTGCTTGAGTCCATAAATGGATCTTTGGAACTTGCATACCTTCTCAGCTTGCCTTTCAAGAACGAAACCATCGTGTTGTTTCATATACACATCCTCTTCAAGGTTTTCGTTCAGGAAAGCCGTTTTGACATCCATTTGCCAAATCTCATAATCATGATATGCACCAATCGCAAGCATAATCCAGATGGATTTAATCATGGCAACCGGCGAAAAGATTTCCTCATAGTCAATACCATGAATTTGTTTGAAACCTTTGGCAACCAGTCGTACTTTATAAGTGTGCACCTTGCCATCCATGTCAATCTTCTTCTTGAAGACCTATTTACACCCTATGGGTTTTACCCCTTCAGGTGGTTCCACCAGAGACCATACTTAGTTCTGGTACATGGAGTCCATCTCAGATTTCATGGCTTCAAGTCATTTAACGGAATCTAGATCTGATATAGCGTCTTCTTAGGTTCTGGGTTCATCGTCTTGGTAAACAAGTACGTCACCATGTTAAGTCATGAGATAACCGTATCTCTTAGGCTCATGGTGTACTCTCCCAGATCTACGTAGCTCTTGTGCTCCTTGAGGTGGTTCACTTTGATCCACAAGTTGTGGAGTAACCTCCTCTTGATGTTCAACCACTACTTATGACACATCTTCCCATCCTTCGTCTAGTATATCTTGTGGCTCTAGAACTTCATCGAATTCCACTTTTCTCCCACTAGTACTTCTTAGAAAAAATTTCTTTTCTAGGAAGACACCAGTACGAGCAACAAAAAATTTGCGCTTTTTTGGATGGTAGAAATAGTATCTTTTTGTCTCTTTAGGAGACCCCACAAATATACATTTGTATGATTTTAGGCCCAGCTTGTTCGAAGTCAATTTCTTGACATAAGCTTCGCAACCCAAATCCTTAGATAAGACAATGTAGGTTTTCGCCCATTCCATAGTTCAAATGGAGTCTTGTCTACAGACTTTGACGGCACACGGTTCATAATGTGAGTCGCAGTCTCTAGGGCATAACCCCAGAATGATGCAGGTAAATCACTAAAACTCATCATGGACCTAACCATGTCAAGTAAGGTCCTATTCCTCATTTCAGACACTCCATTGTGTTGGGGTGTATACGGAGGGGTGAGTTGTGATACTATCCCACATTCCTTCAAGTATTTAGAAAACCCTGAGCTTAAGTATTCACCTCTTCGATCTGATGGAAGAGCTTTAATATTTTTGCCTAACATATTATGTACTTCATTCCTAAATTCTTTGAACTTATCAAAGACTTCAGATTTATGTCTCATGAGGTAGACATAACCATATCTACTGAAATCATCAGTAAATGTGATGAAGTAGGAATATCCACTTCTGGCTTCAACTGTTACTAGACCACATACATCACTATGGATGATGTCTGACAGTTCAGTAGCCGTTTTACTTTGTCTAATGAAAAGTGACTTGGTCATCTTACCTAAAAGGCATGACTTGCAAACCTCAAATGACTGGAAGTCAAAAGAGTCCAAAACTCCATCTCTTTGAAGTTTTGCAATGCGGGTCTGATTAACATGACCCAATCTACAATGCCAGAGGTATGTATGGTTTTGTTCGCTATGTTTAGCTTTCTTAGTTTCAATGTTGAGAATATCCTTATTGTTCAAATCAAGAACATATAATCCGTTATATAACCTCGCAATTCCAAATAGAATACCATTCAAACTAAAGGACAACAATCCATTAGAAATCTCAAAACGATATCCTATATTATCCAAAGCGGATACTTAAATAATGTTTCTAGAAATGGAAGGTACAAAATAACAGTCTTTGAGTTCTAATAATAAGCCCAAAGGCAAAGACAAACAATAAGTCCCTACAACTGATGCAATCATATGTGCTCCATTTCCAACTCGTAGGTCAACTTCTCCCTTGGCGAGCAATCTACTCTGCCTTAGTCCCTGCACATCAGTACAAATATGAGTACCACATCCTGTGTCAATGACTCAAGATGTTGAAGGAGAGAAGTTAATCTCAATCATAAATATACCTGAAGTCGAAGCATCTGACTTCTTCTTGTTTGCGAGGAAAGCCTTGCAGTGCTTCCTTCCAGTGATCAGACTTACCATAATAGGAGCAGACTACCTTCCCACCTTTCTCAACGCCACCCGTAGGCTTGAGAGCATCTTGTCCCTTAGGCTTAGGCTTGGGCTTGGGATTGGCGTTGCCCTTTCCCTTTCCTTTACCGACAGCTACCTGGTAAAACAGGCTTGAACTTCTTCAAGTCCTGCTCTGTAGTCCTTAGCATGGTCAAAAGCTCCGACAGGGTTTTCACCATAGCGTTCATATTGAAGTTCATTATGAACGGTGCATAAGAGTCAGGCAAGGATTGCAGAATTAAATCCACTTGTAATTTTGCATCCAACTCAAACCCCAAAGTCTCAAGCCTTTCCATGTGCTTGATCATTTTGAGCACATGAGGGCCAACTTGGGCTCCCTCGGTCAAGCGACTTCCAAACAGTGCTTTTGACACCTTGTACCTCTCATGTCAAGCATTCCCTTTGTAAAGCTCCTTGAGGTGTAGAATAATAGCAGCAGCATCCATATTCTCATGCTACTTTTGCAGCACTGATGTCATCGATGCTAACATCAACCATTGAACGGCATCAGCATCATCAAGGAACTTTTAATAAGTATCATTTACTTCCTGAGTGGCATCAGGATCAGGCTCAGCCATGTATGGCTTATCAAAGATATACAATTTCTTTTTGGACTTAAGTATAATCCAAAGATTACGATACCAGTCCGAGAAATTGGATCCATCCAACCTGTTTTCTTTCTTGATTATCGATCGTAGGTTCATAATGCTCATTTTTAAGTGAATCTACAATTCAGAAAAGTAAAGTCAATATAATGTTTATTATTTCTTAATATGGTCTTTTATTAAAAAACACTCCCACTATTTTCCTCAAGCCAATAGCCCTCACTATTAACTCGAGAAAACCCGTTGGCTTTCCTAATGGACTAAGATCTCATCTGGCTCGTTTCAAACCTTCGTTGTGGCAAACAAGCCAAAATGGGTTGATTAGGTAGGCCAACAAACTTAATCTACACCAATTGATAGCTCTTACTACCAACCTTAAATGTGAAGTAAGCCAACAAGCCAATCACAATATCCAACAGCCTAGCCATCGTCCTCAAGTGTGATTCCCAGTATCAGTAGAGTGCACACCACATGTCGCCACGTACACTCAACATGTGTACTTCTCTACTATGCCTATGACATGTTTATCAACCTTCATTGTGGCGAACAAGCAAAACTGTCATTTTAAGTCGACCCATCAACATTAAGGAAAACTCCAATGAATTTTAACCTCCCACTGGTAAAAGTGTACCATTTGCTGTGGCGAACAAGGTTCCGACAAATAGTGGTTTGATTAAAACCATGGTGATGGAAGGCATACGTGACTTAATATATCTTATTTGAGGGTTTTTATTTAATATCTCACCAGATTATTATCTTTGTTAGAATGACATTGTTTGGCATGTTATTAAACATTCAACCTTAGCATGCATTCTAAACAAAAAATTAAACGTGCTGGTACATGGCCAACTAAAACCAATTTCCTCGAGCCTAAAGGAATCTATGGGTCAACCTAGGGTTTAAAAATAAATCTTGGATCTACAAGTTATTCCTCTTCATAGCTCTTTCGTTTCTTCTTCACGATCATTACAAATAACTTTATAATAAAAATCTCATTCTAATTTACATCAATAAAATAGAAACCTCGCATTAAATACGAGGGGAGTGAAATGAGGAGAAGAAATACATGGAGATTTAAGAGAGAGAGGTAGGACACGCAGGTCCTATTTGTTTATAAAAATTACAAACAAACCTAATAAACAAGAAACAATAGGTCTAAGGCTCATGTTCCGTGCACCATGCAATTATCAAACAAGAACATTGCATTCATTCAAAAACAATCAATTTTTGAATTGGGTTGGTTGAATTATCAAGTTACCATCTTAAACATGCAGAATGAATATTGGCTTTAAAGGTTCAAAAAACTACAATTTAGCCCTTGTATGAAAAACGGAAAGCAAAAATGAAACAATAGGTTTGCCGGGCGAGGAAATACTTCGGCCTGGCGAAGTTCATGCACACACGGTCGCTGCGGCGAAGTTTTATTTTGCCGCGGCGACCTTAAACTTCCAGAAAACACAAATCGTTCCAAAGAGTTTTATGTTGCGGCAAAGTTTTATTTCGCTGCAACTAGATCTACTTTTCTGGAATTTTGCCATGACGAAGGTTTATTTCGCCGTGGCCAGATTCACTTTTTGCATCTTGCCGCGGCAAAGTGATATTTCACTGCGGCTAACGTCGCAAAATATTGAATCAGGCACAGGAACGTCTTTTGTAATGTTTCACATAATGACACAGATCCAAATCAAATCGAATGCTTAAACATTCGACCAGGACACCAACCAACCAATACACATTCAATCAACACATTATTTAATCAATTGATTAATTAAGACGTTCAACATACATAATTTTTCCAAATTAAAAAAAAAAACTTCAAATCATGCAATAACATGTTATCACACAAATATACATGTTATCAAACATCAATTAAACAATATAATCTAATACCCAAGGCTCTGATACCACTGTAAGTAATTGATCTACCATACGCAGCGGAAAACAAAAATTCAATCGGTAAATCAATTACCTTTCTTTGCCAATATCCGAGTATAGATTATACTGTTTACATGTTTATAAACAAAAATCTTTATAAAGTAAATCCATTCAAGGATTAGAATACTTACGTACGTTTGGAGGCTCCTCCGAATATCTCTGACTTTGGACAGGAACACTGTTCATAGTTACTGTACATGTGGTTTTTAGCCAATCGATCAAAACTAGGATCGCACTCACGGAAGTCCACACGAAGATAATCCGCAAAACCCTTGATTATTTTGCTAGAACAATCAAGGGCTTCAAGAATCAAGAAAGAAGAACAAGAAAAGTTTTCTTCTTGAGAGAGAGAGAGATAGGGTGGCTAGGGTTTTATTTGAATGAATAATTCTATTTTTGTTTTAATTTTAAGTTAGACTTATATAGTGCAACAATTAAAACCTATTCCACTTAGGAATAGCCATGGGCTCTAACCCTAGTTTACCCTTGCAACCAAACACACCCTTTATGGTATTTTAATTAATTGATTAATTATTATAATTAAAATCAATTAATATATAATAATATATTAATATTTAATTAATAATAATAATTCATTGAAATATATACAGAGATATATTTAAATATAATCTCACTAATTTAATTTTAATATTAAAATTAAATACAGGCAACAAACTCACCAAATTTAATTGCACTGTGAGATTACCAAAATACCCTTTCGTCCTAAAAGACAAAAATACCCTTCTCACAAATTGATTCTTAAATTATCTTCTAAGTGTGTGACCCGTAGGCTCCTTATCATATCGGAAGTGAGTAGTGTCGAGATTAACACTAATTAATCATCTCACTACATATAGACTAAGATTGGCCCCTAGCAAGGCATCATGGCCACCCGATAGATTCGGATTCAGCGAAACCGTAGCCTGTCAACAGTTTGGTTACCGCACAATTAAATCCTTTCATCAAGTGTCATCTCATCGAGACTGAGGTACAGAAATAGTGTCAACCTCAGATATCCTCGACATGTTTGTATTCAGTTACTGGACCAATGACAAGAATATTAAATTGGATTGAGCATCAACTCAATCTCATTGTGGCCACAGATTTAGTGTCATGGCCATTTACTGAATTACCCAGTGAGATAACTTCTCCCGTACCCAGGAGTGATGAATCCTTTGTCGATCCACCATAGTCTCGATATACTTCTCAATGTAGCCAATCACTACCATATTGATAGCTCTGAACAGAACTACGTTGGGCTAGTGTCAAACTACAACAATTAGTGCACAAGACGCTCTGGTGATCTTAAGTCTAAGGATCACATGCACCACCATCCATTAGAGGATTTATTCCATAGACACTGGAGTTACGATCCATATGGAATCTTCTAGTGGGTCTGTCCAGTGAACTTGCCTCTGGCAAGCACCCATGCGTTGCACCAAATTGTCGGCAAACAACCTTGACAAGTGAGATTAGTCACTACCTTTCGACAGGGTTGTTCAACACTACGATAATCTTACCGTATTATCTGTGTCCTTGATCAGAATAATATTGGGGTTGTGGACGTTTCTAGAATGGCCATCATATGTGATCATAAGGTTCTTACTATCAAGATTTGATACACTTGATACCCTCGTCACGGTTCTACCATCATAAGGACATATATCAATACATGTAATATGATTTATGTGATATAGTAGAATATACCTTTTATTGATAAATAAACATTTATTACAGAGTCAATTTTACAAGAATTGATTGGCTCTAGGGCACCTACTCTAACACTCAAGTGCTAGTAAGACACACAAGCAAATAGGATGCAGAATTTTTCTTCAAGAAAAATTCTCTTCTCCATCAAGTGAAAAAACGTGAGAGAGAGAGTGAGGTGAGTGGCTTGGATTTAATTAATGTGTTCTCCCATTTTATTTTATTTTTAAGTTGCCTTTTATATGCAACAAAAATTAAAATCCTAATCTAGTTAGGAATAAATTTATTCCATGACTAGAATAGTAAATCTTCATTACCAAACAAGATAATAATCCACATGGCATTTTATTCAAATTCAAATATGATTTTCATATTCATATATTATCTTTATTAATATCATCAAATATTAATATTGAATATATATTTAAATTCAAATATGAATTTCATATTTCATATATATTATTTTCACTAATATTAATATCATCAAATATTAATATTACATAATATATATAATATTTAAATATATGAATATATTTAAATACATAATCTCACTAATTTTAATTTCAATATGAAATTAAATATAGGCAACGACCTCAGCAAGTTTAATTGCACTGTGAGATTACCAAAATACATTTTCATCTCAAAAGACGAAAATATCTATTCCATCATAAATGATGAAAATACCATTTCATCACAAATGAAGAAAATGCCATTTCTCACCAATTCATTCTTAATTTGTCCTCCATGTGTGTGACGCGAAGGCTCCTCATCATATCGTCAATGAGTAGTCTCGCGATTGACACCAATCAATCGTCTTACTAAACACAGACCAAGATTGGCTTCTAGCAAGGCATAATGGCCACCCGATAGATTCGGATTCAGCGAAATAGCTTGCCTATCAATGATACGGTTACCGTGCAAACCGATCCTTTCATCATCTGTTATCTCATCGAGGCTGAGGTACAGAAATAATGTCAATCTCAGTTATCTTCTGTAATGACTCTCTTTCTAGCTAGTATACTCGTAAAATAACAGTAAAACCAACTAAATATATATAAGAAAATATATACATATAAACGAGTATAAAATTTTGGGCCCATACTTAATTTTTTCTTTATATACAAATCTTTACAAAACATAATAAAGTCTCAAAATATTAACTCGACAGTTTTGCCCAACCCTTCCGTTGCGTGATGTTCCAAGTGACCGCATCTCACCTGTTTCCTGCAAAAACATTGAAAACAACGGGGTGAGCACTAATTGCTTAGTAAGTAAACCCGCTATGCTACCCTTCTCTCTCTGTTGCTTAAATTCTGAATTTCTTTCCTTACTTCACACTTCACACTTCCCCATTCTTCTTTATTCTTTCTCTACTCTTACTCTGTTTTTCTCTCTGTTCTTTCTATATTCTAATTTCCCACTACTCAAATAATGGGCATGGTATTATGCATATATATAATGCAAATGCACAAATGTATAAAATATGCATTTTCTTTTCTATTTTTCTTATTCTTATTCTGTTTCTTTTCTCTGTATTTCTTTCTTACCTCCTTTTCTAGTCTTTCTTTCTTTCTATTCTTTCTTTTCTTTTCTAATCCTTCTTTTCTTTCTTTCTATTCTTTCTTTTCTTTCCTTTCTTATTCTTTTCTTTTCTTTTCTTTCTTATTCTTTTCTTTTCTTTCTTATTCTTTTGCCGATCGGACTCGGTTGAGGCATGGATTTGGAACCTTGGCCATGTGAGTGTATTCTTCTTTCTTGGGTACAGCCCTCATCCACATGCACTCTTACAAACTATACAAATTCTTCTTTCTTATTCTTAGGCCGCTCACTAAAAGCGACGTGCATGTGGGGAAAATTCTTCTTGTCACTCACGGGTTCCCCATCGCAACAACTTTTTTCTTTTTTTTATCTTTTTACACTTCTTTAAATAAAATTAAGTTTTGAACTTCTTTAATATTTACATTTCTTTCTATTTACTCTTTAACATTGTTTAGTGCTTTTTCATGCTTTTATGAGTATGTAAGCTTGTAGATGGTTTCATGCTTATAATTCTTTCTAAATTCACATGTTTAGATGCAATAATGCAATATGGAATGTAAACATGTCATTCTCTACCATCTACAAACTCATCTCAATATAACATATAATCATACTCATACAAACACTTCTCTTTCATCAAACAACTTATGTGCACAAAGTAACTCTAATTTGGCTACACTTCTATCTCTTTTCTAAGCCACCAAAAATTGGGAATAAAACCCTCCATATTTAACGCCAAACCTGTCCAAAATATACACTCCAAAATTTCCACTCCAATTCTTCCAAACTTCATCCAAACATTCATCAAACATCAAATACACCAACACAACTTCTCATGGATAAGTTATAATCATCATTCAACACCAAATCCATTAACATTCTTCATATAAAACATATATATGCATAAAAGAAATTCTCTACACAATATTACTTAAATCATACTTAGGGTAGGATTTACTTACCTTATATGTGAGCAATCCAACACTTTAAAAATCTTCTTTGATCTAACTCTCTTTCTCTTAAATCCTAAGGATGCTTGGGATTGAAAATCCACTCAAAAGTACCCAAAATCTATGAATTTCCCTTGAAGAAGAATTGAAAAAATTGAGAGAATATGAAGGTGAAGGTGGTGTGAAAATGGATGAAGAGTGGCTAGGGTTTCACTCTTCAATCCTTGATATAACATAATATTATATATTAGTTTCCCATTTTGCCCTTGCACTTTCTTTAAAATTTCATCTATGTCCCTTAGTCAATTACCGTAATACCCTCATTTTATTGCATTCTCCATGAAATTCTATCTCTTTTCACTCTCCACAATTTCAACTAATTTTGAGTGAAAATACCATTTTACCCCTAATGAAATTTTAAGGATTTTCTTCACATTTTCTCAAAATAACTTTAATAAAAATCAACTAAGGGTATAAGGGCATAAGTTAAGTTACGTACCTCAATGTAGGTGTTACATCTTCGATATCTTTGTAGTCAGTTACTGGACCAATGACCGGGATAATAAATTGGATTGAGCATCAACTCAATCTCACTGTAGCCACAGATTTAGTGTCATTGTCATTTATTGAATTACCCAGTGAGATAAATTCTCCCATACCCAAGAGTGATGAATCCTTTGTCGATCCACCATAGTCTTGATACACTTCTCAATGTAGCAAATTACTACCGTATTGATAGCTCTAAATAGAACTACGTTATGCTGGTGTCAGACTACACCAATCGGTGCACAAAGCGCTCCGGTGATCTCAAGTCTAAGGATCACATGCACCACCATTCGTTAGAGGATTTATTCCATAGACACTGGGGTTACCATCTATATGGAATCCTCTGGTGGGTCTGTTCAGTGAACTTGCCTACAGCAAGCACCCATGTGTCGCACCAGGTTGTCGGCAACAACCTTGAGAAGTGAGATCAGTAACTGTCTTTCGAAAGGGTCATTCAATACTATGATAGCCTTACCGTATTATCTGTGTCCTTGGTCAGAAAAATACTGGGGCTACGAACATTTCTAGAATGGCTACCACATGTGATCATAAGGTTCTCACTATCAAGAATTGAAACACTTGATACCCTCGTCATGATTCTACCATCCTAAGGACAAATATCAATACACACAATTATAATTTACATGATATAGAAGAAAATTACCTTTTATTGATTAATAAACATTATTACAAAGAGTCAATTTTATAATAATTGATTGGCTCTAGGGCATCAACTCTAACACATGTTCCATATACTTGCCTAATAGATCTCCAACAAGGAGTGTCAAAGATTTCACCCCTACAAAAGCGTGGAGTGGTTTCAAGGCAAATGTAAAGAATCTTAAGGTATTTGGCTCCATTGCCTATGTTCATGTTCTAGCAGAGACAAGGAAAAAACTAGATGATTGAGGAGAGAAGACTATTTTTGTTGGTTACACGCATGGAGGATACAAGTTGTTCAATCTCGTGACAAAAAAGGTGATTGTAAGTAGAGTTGTCACTTTTGTCGAAAATGAAACTTGGAAAAAGGATGTCGTTGCACAAAATGACTCCTCGAGACATCTTATTCTTGAAGGAGGAGTCCTTGAAGCTGCTGTTCCTATTGGAAATGAAGAAGCCTCACCAATTAATGCCCAAGAAAATCCTACAACACCAGGTCCTATAGAAACTGGAAGACCAAGGAGACAACGCCAACAACCAATTACCTTGAGAGATTTTGAGATAACATCTGATAATGCCATTAATGATGATGGGGATTTCGTGCATCTTGCTATGTTTGCAGATTGTGAACCTGTGACATTTGAGGAAGCAATCCAAGACTTCAAATGGGTGAAGGCTATGAATGAAGAATTGAAGGCAATTGAAAGGAATAACACATGGGAGTTTACTAACATTGCACTTGGTCACAAAGCTATCAATGTGAAGTGGGTTTTCAAGACAAAGATGAAAGCAAATGGAGAGGTGGACAAGTACAAAGCCAGATTAGTGGCAAAGGGATTTGAGCAACGAACTGGTCATAACTATCAAGATGTATTATGTCTAGTTGCTCGAATTGAAACTATTAGACTCATAATTGCTTTGGCAGCACAGAAACATTGGAAGATCCATCAAGTGGATGTAAAGTCAGCTTTTCTTAATGGTCCCCTGGAAGAAGAAGTGTTTGTTAAACAACCACTAGGTTTTATAAAGAACAGGAGAGAAGAAAAGGTGTTCAAATTAAAGAAAGCTTTATATGATCTAAAGCAAGCACCAAGAGGATGGAACAAGTGTATTGATTCCTTCTTCCATAAGGTTGGACTCTAGAAGTGTCATTCCGAGCATGCTTTATACGTGAAGATTAATGATTTTGGTGATGCTATATTATTTTGTCTTTACGTTGATGATTTAATCTTTACAAGCAATAATTCTAGAATGATTGAAGATTTTAAGAAGTCTATGATGCATGAGTTTGAAATGACATATCTTGTCTTAATGTCATATTTTCTTGGTATAGAAGTTATTCAAAAGGAGGATGAGATTTTCATTTGCCAAAAGAGGTATGTTACCAAACTTTTAAAGGGGCTCCGTATGTATGATTGCAATCTTGTGAGAACTCTCGTGGAGGTTGGAACCAAACTATCCAAAGAAGATAATGAAGCTTAAGTTGATTCCACTTTGTTTAGACAAATTGTTGGAAGTTTAACATATTTGACATGTACAAGGCCTGACATATCTTATGGAGTTTGTTTTAATTAGCAAATTTCTGGAATTTTCTCGCCAATCTCATATGAAAGTTGCCAAGAGAATTATGCGATACATAAAGGGCACTTTTGATCATGGTTTATTCTACTCTTCATCTAACAATTGCGTTCTTGTTGGCTACTCAAATAGTGACTTGGGTGGAGACGTAGTTGATCGTAGAAGCACGTCTATTTATTGTTTCAAATATGGAAGTACTGTTTGTTCATGGTCTTCCAAGAAACAATCAATTGTTACTCTTTCAACCTGTGAAGCAGAGTATGTTGTTGTAGCTTCAAGTGCATGTCAAGCAGTTTGGTTACGCAATTTGTTGAGTCAAATTCATTTTTCAATCGAAGGACCTATGAAGATCTTTGTTGATAATACCTCTGCAATCAGTTTGGCAAAAATTCCAGTCACACATGGAAGGAGCAAGCACGTCAGCAACTGCTTTCATTTTCTAAGGTAGCAAGTTGAAGAAAAGGTGATTGAGTTGGAGTACTGCGAGTCTGAAAACCAAGTTGTTGACATCTTCACCAAGCCGTTGAAGTATGAAGCTTTTGCTAAGATGAAGCAATTGCTTGGAATGATTACTCCTCCGAAACTAGATTAAGGGAGGATGTTGGCATTAACCCTGATTCTATATTCTTCCTATAATTTATTGGAGTCATGTTTTAGTGGATTATTTTAGTGGAGTCATGGTTATTCTACTGTTGCTATTTTAGTGACACATGAATGATGAGAGTGGAGTCATGTAAGTCTGAATTTTAGGTGTTTGGTTAGTAGTGCCATAAAAATAGAAGTCCAGGTGTCTTCATTCTATTATAAATAATGTCACTTTATATGTAACTTTGAGTGGTCTTATTATTAATTTAACATTAGTCATTCTCCTCTAGAAGTTTAAGTCTTGTTCCTATTCTCTATGTCTTTATTTTTCTTCATCATCTCCTTTGAAAAAAATACATAGAAACTCTCAATTTTATTTTATTTTTCATTTTAAAGATATAATAACATATAATAACCTAATATAATCATTTATTTAAAAGAAGAAGAAAAAAAAACTGTCTAAAAGTAATTTCAAATCCATACCTAAATCTAATTTCAGATCATAAGAAAAGAGAAACCTCTAAAAATAGAAAGAGTGAGAGAGAGAAAGGTAGAGAAACAGGATGAAAATTTGATTTTTATATGAGGGTAATTTGAAAATATTGATAATTATTGGTTCATATAGTTTAGAGTTGTAGTTAATTTTGTTACCCTTCATTTATGGTTAATTTAATGTATATTCAATTAAAAAAAATTAGACGAGGCTCCCAAATTTTGGATTATAATTTTCTATTTTAATCAATGAAAGGTATCAAATAAATTTTTTTTTTTTTTTTCAAAACACCATAAATTAAATATGGGTTATTATCGCACACCTCCCCTAAGGTTTCAGATCTAGTCCTCATGCCCCCAAAGATAGGAAAAACTAGCCTTGACCTCCCTTCACATTTGAAGAACCTCGTTGGCCTTGATTAATAGATTTCTTTTGTTTGGTACACTTTATTTACCCCATATGAGATCGGTTAATATACATTGTTCCACTTTGTTTTAAAAGTACTAAAAAACCCCTATGAGATCGATTAATATTACATTGATTCACTTTGTTTTAAAAGTACTAAAAAATACCTCGTTATCAATGATATGTTATGGTTTTCATCCAATTTTTGTAAGATTTTTTTATAAGTAGCATTATTTCCACCTATATATCAACTATTTAGGAATTTAGAAATTTACGAGATAAAATAAAAATATAAAAATATAGGACACATACTATAGTCATTAAGTAACATTGCCGCCAACAAAGCGAAATATAATAATAACATCCATATTCAATATATAAGTTCCAGGTTACGAATTTCAATTCTGTATATATTATTAATATCCAAAGTTGTAAAAGTCCACTTTACAAATCAGACGTTGGAAATTATTAGAAATTGCCAGACAGTTTTGTGTAATTAAACTTGGATTTTAGAAAGGCCACCCATTACTATGTGGTTTCACACTATTAATCCACAAATTGAACACCAGGCAGTAGCCAGGGTTGGTTCATTTGAGAATTTGCCAAAGCACAGCTACAGTGGCCCCTTTACAGCCCTCGAGCTCAAAGCAGATGACCAATATTACCATTAACCTCAAGTGTGATAGATTATAGACGACACACGAAACACATAACTACAGCTGAACACAGTAGATATTACTATTAAGACTTGTAGTTTGGGAGTGGGTCAAACAGACTCAACAGGCTTGCACTCTACCTCCCTCAGTGTAGTCTTGACCCCCTTGCCTGCAGCATTAGCCAGTGGATGTATCCCATGCTCCGGTCCCGACATGTACGCTCTGTTCTCCCTCTCTTTCGCAAACGACAAACCATATCGTTTCTCCACATCTGCATGTGTATATAATTACCAAATTGGTTAACAAGTATATTCCTTTTTTGTTGGTTTTAATATATATAATATATACCTAAAGCAAGGTGTTCATAAAGCTGGCCATCACGAGTCAAGGCCATCATAATTTGGGGCAGTCCAAGAGGCAAATTATCACCCCTATCAACCTGCCAAAAATGGATGGCCTTACCATAAGTCTTGCAAACCTTATCAAGATCTTGCCTCTCAATGGGACCAGAAATTCCAGGCATGAACAGCACTCCACTTTTCACTTCGAACTCGTGAGTGTGCCACAGCGGCTTCTCCGAGTCCGGCAACGTCAAGAAGAGTTTCTCCGATATGATATATTCAATCCCAATGAGCCTCGCGTCCGCTTCAGGGCTATTGTATATGAGACACTGCCGCATTTCTTCGTTTTGATGCCCACAAAAGTGGTGCGCCTCCACTTGCCGAGTCATGTCATCAGAATAAAAATGAAACCTACCATTCCCATCAAATAAACGTACAACTAAAATTACTAATAATAGTTGACGGATGCAGGATTTTGTTTCAGTGGGAGCATATTAGAAACAAAAAACTGGGACATTAAAAATTACATATTAAAAACACTAAAAATTTGCCATATAGATTAATATTACTATTTTAAATATGAAGATAATATGGTAATAAGAGGAAGCTCACGCGCAGAGGTGTTGGTGAATTTTGTTGGTGGGACCAAAGCCTTGAATGGTGGCTGTTGTGGTCTCGAGGAGAGCGGTGCCAGTCGGAATTGGCTCGCCGGGAACTGCAGGGTGTTGAGTTGATGACATGATTTTTCCCTTTCTTCTTCTATCAAACAAATTAACCTAAAGATTGCTCTGCTTCCGGCCCTCGATTCTCTATAAAACCATGATTTTTTATGGGTTTGAGCTGAAATTATGGATACCATTTGCATGCAGAGTTACGTGTGGCATGATAATCGGTGACGTGGCTTGTGGCAGTTATAACGTGGCTTTCGCACCTGAAAGTGTTGACAGTAACGTAGCGAGTGTTTCTTTTTAAAAATAAATTCTCAAATATACGTATGAACGGATGTTGAGTTAAACGTCGAACAAGTTTCAATGGAATCGACGGTGAAACTTGCTTAGATGAGGAAAGATGTGGGAGTTTAATTAAAGGGTATGGGCCCACTAAACTCCACCGACAACTAACAATATCGTAAACCCAAAGTCCAAGTTTCACCCGGTTAAATTTTTTTTATTTTCTAATTCAATTAATTTTATTATATTTTTTAGGTCCATGTGTCAGCTTATGATAGGAACTTTTTAATTGACTTGCATTATTATTATTTTGTATTTTACTAATTTGCCCTTAGTTTCTGTCAAATTTTCTTTTAATCGTCCCTAAATAGAATGGTTTGAATGTGGAGTTACAAATAATAAAATCAGGTACACAATCCCAATCTCAAGGGAAAGGCAACTAAACAATTGTCTAAGCCTCTTCTTGAGATAAGGTATTATTATTATTGACAATTTTTTCATTTAAATTAATTAGTCACACAAAATAATGTAACAACCTTATATGTTCAACATATCATTTATTCTAATTAAAATAAAGAAATTTTAATTAAAATTTTCCCCTAAAGCCTCAGCTTTCGTTGAGCCAAGCCAACCTTGGGTACACGTGTATGATTTTTTATTTATTTAATTTTTTTTTTTCCTGAAAACTAATATATTTATAATAAAATTATATAAAAAACTATAGGTTATGATAGTGTACATATTTTTGTTCACGCGGTTTAGTAATATGCATCTCCGTTTTCGTTTTCAACTATCAAGTCATTTGGTTCAATCCTCTCGACGAGAAAATTACCTGAACAGCCCTCAAATCTAACCGAACATCTATAACTATAATGCCTGCCATTAGTGTCCTGCCCGTACAGAGAAAATTCTTGCTGCATTGAAATATCTTTATTTTCTTTTTAACAAAATTAAAGTCTAAACTATAATTCCAACAGATAAAAGTACCCAAGAAATTTTGTCATCATGGTATCAGAACACTTCTTTCAACTACTTAATAGATCATTAGACTTAAAAAAATTATACTAAAATGCTGAAATAAACAAACAATAATAATATAAATTCAAATAAATAATTTTCCATTTTAACCTATAAAAGGAATCAAATAAATCATTTACATACTATATAAATGAAACCTGGATTTAAAAACAAAATAAGCACTATATGGTTTCACAATGAAGCCACAAATTGACCACCAGGCAGTTGCCAGAGTTGTTCATTTGAGGTCAATTAGAATGGAATAGCACGAAATTCTAAGCTACACTAGATTTATATTCACATTCTCAAGTTAGAATGAACTTCGATAAGAACAAAACACTGTAAATCTCATCGTATCAATGCCAGTTCCCTGTGGTCTGGAGATATCCAACTGATCAATTATCATCGTTAAAAAAAAGGAGGAAAAATAGAAAAAGAAAGAAAGAAGGGAGAGAGAAGCATAAAACTTTGACATCCACTTCATGCATAACTTATTATGCGTTGGAACAAAAGGCTTCAGCTCCCTAATCGTCATATCCGGAAGCTTATCCTAACAAGAAAAGAAGAGTGGGAAGGGAGAAGAGAGACCAAATCAACAACAAAAGGATGGGCTTTAGATACTAACTACACCAAGCAGTATTTCCAGGCAAATAATATATATATATATATATATATATATATATAATAAAAGAGTATTCAACTTGTTTTTCGGCGGTAAAAAGAACTTTGTAAGATAAAGCATCCACAAGGTATTGCCCTTTTGACAGTAAACCTCCCCACAAGCGCACAACGTATAATATAAGAAGCACTAAATTTATGTACATGTAGCTAAACACATATTAAACCTAAGAATGGACTAATCCAACTTTAAAAAAAAAAAAAAAGAACAAGTACATATCCATGGAAAAACAGAATAGTAGTTATAATGGTCTAGCTTGTTTATAGTATTACAACTAATGTATTGATTAGACGATATTTTATAACAAAATCAACTATATTCTATTTATACTATTAAAACAAAAATGTAGTAAGGGACATCTACTAATTTTTATCATTTGCATTTAGAGTTTACAATCTTAAAATATAAAAAATGACAACTAGTAACTATATTTTCTCATCTTTACGTACCGTATGAAATATATCACTAGTCGCCAACAAGACAGAAATGCTAGAGCTAAAAGCTTTAATCAAGAAACAAAACTCAACCTAGAATTTCATGTAAAATTACCTGTTAAAACCAACATTTGCACACCATGAAATTAAGTATTTTGAGTCAGCCAATATGCTCATATTCAACATGGTGAAATTGTGACGCTACTCATCCCAGCCACATCTGATCTCACTCAAAGAAGCTTGCCTACTCAAGAGAGTTCCTTGGGAAGGGGAAAATAAAAAAAATAGAAAATAAAAAATGAACAAAACAAAAACAAAAAAGAAAGATGGGGAAAGACATAAGATACGCCGTATCCATTTCATTGTTAGAAATTAAAAGTATTCGAACACAATATCAGTGAACCACCAGCTAAAGTTCATATTAATGACCACTTGCAAAAGAATGTGATGACTGGATAAAGAGCTTACTACACAGGCTCCGTGATGTAAAAATTAAAATAATCATGAATGCATACCTTTGTTTATAGCAATAAAACCAACCCTCCCAAACCAATCATACAAACCACATGTGTTTGCTTATAACATGCCCACTACACCGTGACAGGTATATAAAATAGCAACCAATGATCAGCAACATCAAAGGCAAGCCTATCAAGCACAATAGTCTTTTCACGTAAAACAGGAGTGAAAAGCTGCATATTGAAAACGTTAACCTGAGAACCAAAATGAGCTGGGGGCAGTGCAAAGAGATCTACACTAAGAACCACCTCCCTAGTTATCAAACATGCTTATTGTCTTCACGCATAATACATCCATGCAGAAGCTTACGTTTACACAATGTCCTGCAATTGTTCAATAAAATCCAATATCTACTCTGTATCAACAACCTACGACTTCACAAAGATACTGAACTACCATTAAAAAATTAATGAAATTCAAAAGAGACTGTAAACTGGCAATTATCATTCAAATAAACACTTTAATCAAAACGTTCATTATGCAGCAACAAAGGAAATAGTCCAACATACATCTAGCAGTAAAAGATGCTTTGCTACAATGTTGCATGGACGGCCAGGTGGAAGCAGAACACATCTTCAGATACTTATCCATATTAGATTAGCTTGAAGACTCAAGTACAGATACGTTCCACATGGACCTGCAAAGATAAACAAACAAAGAGGGCATACATTTATGAAAAGCCAACAACCAGTAGAAATATCCCAACACCAAAAATTAAAAATCTAAGCAGTCTTCTAAGAGAACCACCCTTCAAACTCCAAATGCTAGAAAATTATTCATGATTATAGCAAGCTTCAGAGCTTTTAAGAGGCATCACTCATCAACATCTCCCTCTGGATAATCTAGGTTCAAAAGCAGCCCTTGATCCAATTTATTTCATATTTTAACTTCTGATTGTAACTTCAGCATTTCATATGGAGCTTCTCTTGTGAGCTTTCAACCTCAGGGAGACTTAGAACCTTTTTCTAGAACAAGAACTTGAATACGTTGTTGACAGATTCCAGTCACTGCTCAAGCCAGTTCAGTCAAAATTGTCAACTGGGGTTGACGTTCAGTAATCAGTTTGATCTTCTTCTAATCCTGCAAACAACAAACAGTCTAAATATCAGCTACTGTTATTCATTCAAAGACACTGGAAAAGTGTAGTTTTTCTTCTTTTGCTTTTTTTTTTTTTTTTTTTTCCTTCTCAATTTTCACCATTACCATTTCTAACAAGCTTAGAATCTGGCATTTCTTTTCTCCTAAGTTCCTCTGCCTCATAAGAAATCCCACAACTCTGCATCACTGAATTTACTTCATCACTCTTAAAATCTTGTCGATCTATGCTTTTCAGACCATGATTTTTTTCTATTGAATCTATTGATTTCTTAAAGTCACGATTCTTGTGTTTTGAAGTAGAAAATCCATCATCCCCCATCATAGGCGAATCCTTCACACTATAATCTGGTTCCACAGTGGCATCTTCAGCTTTATCCAAATTTGGCTGATCATGCATTGATTTATGATCTCTTGGTGCAGCATTCCCACCATCTATATGATGCTTACCTTCTTCAGATTGTGACCTGGAGCGCCTTTTACAGTTCAATTCACTCTGCTCCAAGCTTCCCGGTGACAACCTACTACTGTGATGCCTACGTTCTGCCAATCTCGACCTACCCCTCCGATGCTTTGATTTTTCATCTCTACTTTCACCTACTCTATCATCAGAGTGATGCTTGCCTTCAATAGACTTTGACCTGGAACGCCTTAGGTGTTTTGCTTTACCTTCATCCAAACCTCTTGGAGACCGGCTTCTTCTGCGACGCTTACCATCGGCAGATATTGACCTGGATCGCCTCCTATCACGATGCTTTGATTTCCTATCCCTACTTTCGTCCCCTTTCTCCTTGATGCGATGGTCAGCTTCCACAGATTTAGATCTGGACCGCCTCTTATGATGATGTTTTGATCTCTCATCTCTGATCTCATCCACTTTCTCATTCGAGTAACTTTTCCCCACCACAGATTTTGACCTGGACCGCTTCCTATGCCTTGATCTACTTTCATCAGAAGTTTTTGGGGGTGACCTGCCTCTTCCATGATGCTTACCTTCCCTGGACAAGGACCTAGAACGCTTTCTTTCACGATGCCTTGATTTTCTATCTTGAACATCATCAATTTTTTCATCAAATTCTTCCACAGATTTTGACCGAGAACGCTTTCTGTATTTTAGTTTTATATCATCATTTCTTGGGGATGTCCCACTTCCTCTAAGAGGCCTTGGTGATCTTGAGCGACCACGAGATGATTTTCTAGCTCTATCAGGTGAGTGATGTTTTGGTGTCTCTGAACCAGATCGACATGATTTTTTATTGTGAGGACTCAAACTCCTACTCCTTTTCCTCCTTGAAACAGGTGAATGGTGATCATATGATCTACCTGAATCCCGCCTTCTAGATCTGTCACCACTGTCCCTGACATCTCTGTACGAAAGCCTGTCATTGTCATAACTTGAATAATGACGCAATCTTTGCAGTGACCTAGACCTGCGATCTCTTGGGTGGCGGGATAGAGGCGAGAAAGAGCGTGATCTCCGCCTTCGACGGTAACCGACCGGTGATCTTGATCTGGATTTTGACCTAGCACGTGAGGTTCGCTGATAACGGATTGGTGACCTCGACTTGGATCTCGACTTGGCACGAGATGCAGATGGCGACCTGTATATGTGACTAATCAGTCAAAAATTCCAAACAAATATGCCCATACATACCATCCATGAAAAGTTATAGAGTTCTCAGATGAAAAAAATTTCAGAGACAGAAAACCTTGAAATAATGGTGTTATATCAAGGAACTCCATTAGCTTCCACAGTAAAAAAAAAAAAAAAAAATCTGTTAAAAAAACAATTTTATGCTTCTATTTCTTACAAGGAGAATTTTCTAAAGACAATAAACCTGCAGTTGTTGCACAAATGAATACAAGACAAAAATATAGTCAAGATATGAATTGAATCTTGTAAGGAATGAAATAAAAGGGTCATAGATTCTATTGTTTGGTTAAAACATACATCCCAGGCCTGAATAAGGATTGTGTCCAACTTGACACTTTGCTAATTGTCAGAACAAAATCAAATATATGATGGCAAATCATATTTTCTTGATTACCTAAAGCAATCTATCCAATACGTGTAATTATTAATTATTAATAAAACTCTAATAACTAAGAGAAAAGTAATTTACTCTTAAGAGTTTAGATATTTATTCACAGAATTTGCCTAAGACTTGAAGACATTTAGAAGAACTATAAATATCACAATAACTAAATGAATAATTATATAACTCTTAAGACTACAAATTTTATTATAAAATATCACAATAAATAACTTTGGAAAAATGATCGTAAAAAATTGTTTCTTTTGATCTCGAAAACCATTTATGTAACTGGTGTAAATTTTAGTTATTTGCTTCATTGTTGAAACCGCACAAAACAATTTAGTTTACAGTTCTAAAGAATAGCTATTTGATTTGTACTTTTGGTACATAATGAACGATTGGACAATCCCAGATCACCATAAATCTCTTCTTTCAGAGTATCATGCTCTTTGGAAGAGGGACAGAAAGCTCAAATGCTGCGGAGGTGCGGTATTTTCACTATTTTCTGAATTGTTTGGAATGAGAGAAATAAAAGCATTTTGGATATGAAAAAGAAACGCTGTTGAATTGCTTTGGGAGAGAGTTTGTGCGATGAAATCAATCAAGGTTTCACATGCTAACTAATTCTAGTGAATATATTCCTTCTTCATTCAAAGTGATGGGTGGGCAGTAATTTCGAAGTTTTATTTACCTAATTTTTTTTTTATAATTTTTTTTCATTTTTCTGGTGGAATCATAGACTTTTTTCACATGTACTAATTTATTTTCTTTTATTAATATAGTTTGTTCCCTATAAAAAGAAAGGGTTTTCTTTAAAATTGTTGTGATTATTTGTTGTTGCAAATGATGTATTCTATATGTATGAAAGGTCATACATATATTGATTTTAGTTTACTTTTAATGCTTGCATCATTATTATTTAACTGTATCTATTTGGATATTTTTCAAACAATACCTTTATTCTTCCTATGTACTTCATTGTTGTCATATACTAAGATATCGAAAAGATTTAATGAGTTAATGGTTCCAAATAATAAAAATCTATCAATATCAATAAAAAAAAACATAAATAAATAAATAAGAATCATAGTTGACCTATATGAGAATGAGATTCCTCATTTAACTCAATCTCCTAAAGGAGGATCCCCAACCACAATCTGCTCCATATCAAGCAAGAAATTGGCAAGCATGGGAATGCAACAACATAACGGGGAGGAGGTTGGAGATCCCTAACCCACTTAGTTAACTAATTATGAATCTTGAGAGAGATCCAATTTTTCAGGATAAGGATGGTTAATACCTATCTGGCACTACTACATATGTGACATTGAAATTCAACTAAAATAAACACAAGCAACTTTTCAATGCTACACTGACTTGGATGATTAACACTTTAAAGTGATGCAATAAACTAAAGTTAACAAAAAGTAAATAAATGAAGTACAAAATTAAGGATCATGTCAGGGTAACTTGATCATCAGATATATTTATTTCCAAGTTAGTGAATTCACAACCCCACAAAAGTGAAACGAATCAGGACTCATGCTCATGATGCTAATATGAAGTACTTGCCAAACTAACTAAATGTTCCCTAGATTTAGGGTTAGACAAAGGGGAAAAAAAAAAGGTAAGTTTCTGTTAAAGAATCAATATTACCTGGATTTTTCTTTTGTTTCCTTTTCATCATCCCCAAGTCCATCTGCTTTTAACTTCTTACTTATCTCTGCAGCTCTAGCAGCAGCCAACTCTGTAGCAGTCTTCATAGATGCAGCTCTGTTAGCTGCCTGCTGCGCAGTCAGAGTTTGTTGCATCAGCAAAGCCTGCTGGAATTGCATCTGTTGCATGGCAACAGCTTGCTGCATCATCATTGGCAGAGAAGAAGAAGCAAGTGATGAATTCACAAGAGTTTTTGGTGGAAGTGCTTTAGCCATCTCAACATTCAATGGCCGACCTCCAACATCCATATTGTTTAATGCCAAAGCGGCAGTTGCTTCTTCAGGTTTTGAATATTCTATGTAGGCAAAATGTTTTGAATCCGTTATGGTACATTCAAGAACTGTGCCACAAAAGCTAAAAAGTTGCTTCAGCTGTTCCACAGTAAGAAGTGGGCTAAGATTGCTAACTTGTAGAGTTCTTTTCAAAGCATCAGCCTTCCCTGCTTTGTCATCTGATAAGAAGGATAACACCAATTTTAGGAAGTAGAGCAAAAATAAAACAAATAGGTATAATAATTATATAAAGAAAGCAGGGATAAAATTACCAGACGATTCTTTGGTTGACTGTTGTGCTTGAACCTGAGCAGCATGAGCTTGAAGAGCCTGGGCAGCAACAATAGCCTGAGCAGCAGCCATTGCGGCTGCAGAAGGCGCCATAGGCACCTGACTGAGAGTCCCCATGCTGGTTGTTGCAGCTAATGCAGTCATTAGCAAATTGTGAGGCGGGTGGTTCAATTTGCAATCAGTTTTCGGGCAACGACCATTAAGATAGTCTCGACAAACCTCCCCAAGTGATGCTCCCATTCCAGGCAAAATAGCACCACCAGAAGCTCCAGAAACAACACCTGGAATCATACCAAGTAATCCAGGAAATGCCCCTGAAACTGACCCTGAATAGTTTGGCATGTTGGGCATAGTTTGGTTGACTAAATTAGGAAAATTGGAGGCAGGAGCCATACCCAACAGTCCTCCAGTTGAAGTACCTGCTAAATATAGTTCAAATATTCAAATCAAAAGGCTCACCAACATTCACTCTATGAAAAAGAAAATCAATCAATTTTCAAAATTTGAACCTAAATTCCTAGCTAAAAGAGAAAATCTTAAGTCCAGTTAAAATAAAAAGAGAAGAAGTCACGAATTATGTACCTGCACTGAAGAAAACCGGGAAGGGACTACCCATAATGGGTTTACCATTGCACTCAATGCTCAACATATAATTACCCCTCTTAGGAACCACATAAGTGACAGTATAAGTACCATCATTCATGTCCTTAACAATCCCCTCCTGCTCCGAACCGCCCACTCCTACACCCGGTGCAACCTTCACACTTATTTGAGCACCTCCATTAGCCACCTTCCTCCCATCCGAGTCCTTGGTCACAACCATGAACGAAGACGCAGCACCCGCCGTGCCACCAGCAATACCCGCACCAGCAGCCGTGCATTTGGCGGGGTCCACTGGCCCGATGGGCTTGTTGCTCAAATCCTCCTCCCAATCGTCTTCAGAATCACTATCAGAACCAGAACCCGGTTGCTTCTCGCGAGCTTTATTCGCAACGTCTTTGAATGTGGCTTCGAATGCGGCTTTTGCAGCCGCGGCCTTCTCGGCCTCGCTCTTGAGTTTGGCTTCTTCGGCTTGCTTCAGCCATATTGCTTTGGGAGCAGCGGTGTTCCGATCCCCCATTCAATTAGAGAGGCAAAACCTAATTGAACCACAAAATCGATACAATTGAGATTGAACCAATTTGAAATTAGGGCAGTAGTGTTAAACCCTAGCTCTACAATTTTGCGAAATAAAGTAAACGAATAAGGGTTAGGCGTGTACCTTGTACCTGGCGGCGAAGGGCGATTGGATCGGGAGGGTGAGGACTTTGGAAAGAATACACTTTACTAAATACGCTCGTTTTAGTAATTTCAATAATAACGTTTCGCTTATAACACAATTGGATCATATAAACACATAAAATTTATACGAAATTTACCTAAAATAATTATTTTATTCTTTATTTATTATTTTCTTTTTATATGACTAAAAATTATACAAAATTTACATAAGATAACTATTTTATCCTTCTCTCTCTTTTTTTTTTTTTTTTTTGTTCTGTTTATATGACTTAGTTCTATAAGTCATGTATAAGCATAATATTGCTCTAATTTCAATGGATAATTTAAAAAGCCCCACATGTTTCACAATTTCTTATAAACACCAACTAGTTTCGGAAATGAGATTTCAGTCCCACTCCGTCCTCCGAACTCCGTTAATTTTGTAGAATGTACAATTTTAAACTTTTTTATAGAAAAGTTCTGGGGCATCAATGTATCAATATAAAGCTGAATACTCATGCGGGTTGTTCGTCATGTGGCACATTTTGAAAGCTCTAGAATTGCTCCATTTTGACACATTAGATTGACAAGCCAGTCAAATTGTTTTATCTTGACACGTTGGATTGGTATTTATTGCTTCATCTATAATTATTAATTAATTAAAAAAATTGAAACAATTCTAATTATATAAGTGCATTGCATTGGCATTCTAAAGGTCTAATCATAATAACACCTTATATTTGTAATTGTCATATGGTTGAATTTTATTGGTGACAATGTAGATAATATTAATTGCTGCATTGGTATTCCAAAGTCTAAATAAATAGACATAAAGATTGGATTACATAGGTGCATTGCATTGTTGTATTAATAATTAATAATAATACTAATTATATAGGTGCATTGCATTGGCATTCTAAAGGTCTAACCATAAGGACACCTTGCATTTGTGATTGCCATATGGTTGAATTTTATTGGTAATGATGTAGACAATATCAATTGTTGTATTGGTATTCCAAATTCTAAATAAATAGACATAAAAATTGGATTACATAGGTGCATTGCATTGGTAGTAAAAGCATACCTGTTTATCAATAATTATATAGGTTCATTGTATTAACATTGCAAATCTTTCTTCGTATTTAATTATGTTGACATTCGAAATGTCTAAATAAGGGGTTATAAAAGGGTGTATGTTCAGTTGTGTATTATCGTAATACGTTAGTTGGTGTCAACAATACGTCTGGTCTTCTGTTAATTGTTTATAGGTCATGTTTGTTTATGTCAATAATATGTATGTTCTTCATGATTTTATTAATCGGTGATTTTTTATTTATTTATGTTTTTGTTGTTGTTTACAAGTCAAAGATTCATAAATTGACGTGGAATAAAGGTAGGATGTCCGATCGACATTGTCCAATGAGTTGTTATTTTGATTCGTTCTTTTGAACTGGAAGCATATCTTCTAACTATTTTTAATACGAAATTGTAAATATATCTCCTAACTATTTTAATGGTTATTATTTGATTGAATGATTGTTTTTGTTCAATCAATCTATTTGAATGATTAATTGTGTTAGTCCTGCTGAACGGTAAGTATATTCCTTAACAATTTTAATATGAAGATTAATTAACTTTTATTGATTTTGTTTTCAGGTAACAATTGTTATACGAATGAATAATTGTTTCTTAACAAATCTTAACATGAAGATCGATTAAATTTTGTTATGTTTATTTTCAAGGAAATATTCATGTACTTTACTAAGATCAAATCGAGGATGATCCTATTGTCAACCGAACTGTGAGTATGTGTCATATCTATATTAGTATAAACAATTCAATTGTATTGAATATGTTTTCTGTAAAAACATTCGTATATTTTAATTTGTTATATGAATGATTTATTGTTTATGTCATGTTGATGTGCGAGTATATATGTTAAATGTATTAATTTTGGCTGATTCCGTTTTCCAATTAATAGGTGTTATTTGAAATATTTCTTATCAGTCCTAATATAATAATCTCTTAAATTTGGGTTAAGTAAACAATTCATTTTATCGTCACACGCATTCGGTTTCCACTGAACAATCAATAGTAAATTGATCATAACTTGCTCAATCAAAATGCAATTGATGAGAGGATTGAA
This sequence comes from Pistacia integerrima, assembly GCA_026225825.1. Taxonomy (NCBI): domain Eukaryota; kingdom Viridiplantae; phylum Streptophyta; class Magnoliopsida; order Sapindales; family Anacardiaceae; genus Pistacia; species Pistacia integerrima. The sequence goes on along the minus strand of CM047742.1, from coordinate 17,224,930 downwards.
TCTTTAGAAACTAGACAGAAAGGACTTTAATTTGATTTCGAACAATTCCTTTCATCATCACACACATTTCGGCTTCCATTGAACAGTCAGTAGTAAATTGACCATAACTTGCTCAATGAAAATCCAATTAATGAGAGGTTTGAATTTTTAGAAACTAGATAAAAAAAGGCTTTAATCTAATATATTATATGCTTAATTTGGATAACTGTAGCCCCATTGGCGAACCATTCCTTTTATCATCACACACATTTCGGTTTCTCTTGTTTCTTAATTTCCACTGAACAGTCAGTAGTAAATTAGCTATAACTTGCTCAATAAAAATCTAATTGATTAGTTGTTTAAAGCTTTGAAAACTAGACAAATAGGGATTTAATTTGATATATTATATGCTTAATTTAGATAACTGTAGCCCTACTTCTGAACTATTTCTTTTATCATCACATACATTTCAGTTTCCACTGAAGAGTCAGTAGTAAAATGATCATAGCTTGCTCAATAAAACTCCAATTAATGAGAGGTTTCAATATTTAGAAACCAGACATACAGGGATTTAATTTTGTATATTACACGCTTAATTTGGATAATTGTAGCCCCACTGTCGAACCATTCCTTTTATCTACATACATTTTGGTTTCCACTGAACAGTCAGTAGTAGGTTGACCATAACTTGCTCAATAAAACTCTAATTGATGAGAGGTTTAATATTTAGAAACTAGACATACAGGGATTTAATTCAGTATACTACACGATCAATTTGGATAAATGTAGCCCCACTTCCATACCATGCCTTTTATCATCACATACATTTCAGTTTTCCCTGTTTCTCGATTTCCACTGAACAATCAGTAGTTAATTGGTTATAACTTACTCAATAAAAATCCAATTGATGAGCGGTTTAAATCTTTGAAAACTAGAAAGATTGAGCTTTAATTTGATATATTATGTAATTAATTTGGTTAACTATAGGCCTACGGCCGAACCATTTATTTTATCATCACACACATAAAACCAATTGAATTTTAGTGATGACAAAGGAAAACAAATATTGATATGTAGTTTTAATTATATTTGTTCTATCTCTTTTTGTTGATATTTTTTTATGTTACATACATATATCGAAAACAGCTTGTTGCTGAATATAACAAATTTTATTTGTATCACAAATATCATCTGATGTTTGTTGCCGAACCATGTAGCTTTAGTAAACCATTTATAATATGCCAAACCATTATTATTATCCTTAAAGGAAAACAAATGATATGTAGTTTTAATTGTAATTAGTCTATCTCTTTTTGATGATATCTTTTATGTTACATACATATATCATGAAAAGAGTTTGTTGCTAAATATAACTAATTTCATTTAGTTAATAAATATCAACTGATGTTTGATGCTAAACCATGTAGCTTTAGTAAATCATTCATTTTATCATTATATACATTTAGGTTTCCACTGAACAATTAGTTGTAAATTAACCATAACTTGCTCAATAAAACTTCAATTGATGAGAGGTTTGAATCTTTGAAAACTAGACAGACAAGGCTTTAATTTGGTATATTTTATGCTTAATTTGGATAAATATAGCCCAACTATCATACAATTTCTTTTATCATCACACACATTTTGGTTTCCACTTAATAGTCAGTAGTAAATTGACCATAACTTTCTCAATAAAAATCCAATTGATGAGAGGTTTGAATATTTAGAAACTAGATAAATAGGGCTTTAATTTGATTTATTATACCTTTAATTTGGATAACTTTAACCCCATTGCCAAACCATTCTTTTTATCATCACACACATTTCTGTTTCCACTGAACAGTAAGTAGTAAATTGACCATAATTTGCTCAATAAAAATCCAATTTATGAGAGGTTTGAACCTTTAGAAACTAGATAGATAGAGATTTAATTTGATATATTATATGCTTAATTTAGATAAATGTAGCCCCACTGTAGAACCATTCCTTTTATCATTACGCACATTTTAGTTTCCCCTGTTTCTCGATTTTCACTGAACAGTTAGTAGTAAATTAGTCATAACTTGCTCAATATAAATCCAATTGATGAGAGGTTTGAATCTTTGGAAACTAGAAAGATAGGGCTTTAATTTGATATATTATATGATGAATTACGATAACTATAGACCTACTTCTGAACCATTCATTTTATCATCACACACATAAAACAAATTCAATTTTAGATTGATTTTGTTGTTTGATTTGTGGCTTTTGTGGGTTTTACAATTATCGTCTTTCTTTAGGATGCTATCATCAAATGCTTATTTTGCTCTAGGTGGTGGTTAATTCTAATTGCAGCAAATGGATTTGTGTCACAAAACCTTTATCTTCAAGGTTTCTTCAATGCTTCAATTAAGTTGTCTTCTCAACATTCTTAATTTTTTTTTTATTTCTAAAATTATAATAATAAAAATAATTCATTTCTCTTCTCAACAATCAAAATCAATTTTTTCATTTGGCTCTGTAAGTCTCTAGCTTAAAAGTTTCCATTTTTCAACAAGGTTTCTCTTTCTTTGATTAATTTATAGACTTATCAATAATACCCAGTGGGTTATCCTGCAATTTTTTTTTTGCTTTTCTTGACAAAGTTTTAAACTTGTGTAGCAAATGTCAAATGGTAACATATTTGAGAAGAACCATGATGATATAAACTTTGAGTTCAATTTGTGGATATTTTATTTATTGATTTTTTAATTATCAATTCAATATAAAATGAACTTTAATATAGAAAATATATATATATAACACAAAAAAACCAATAATAATGTAAAAAAAAATATAACAAACATACCCGCGCAACGCAACTTGAAAATGAATATAAGTTACATAAATTGTGGAAGGTCAATATAAATTTTGAGTTTAAATAGTTGATGTTGATAATATTCAGGTGATATTAAATATCATACACAATTCACTACAAAATACTGACATCAAATATCAAAGACATTTCTGCAAAAATAATATCAATTGCACAAGGTGATGATCTTAAAAATATAATTAGACCATATAATATTCAAGTGATCTTCTCAAGTTGGATGAATGATTTAATAACATCTACCTATAATTGATATTAATAATTATCTAGGTACAATTATTAATTTTATCTTAACACAACTTTGTATATATATATATAATTTATATTTACTTTAAAATTTGTATAATTTAACACTTATTATGTCTTAATCTAATTAGTTTATTTTGTTAGAATAAATTTGTTTACAATCTATTTCAAAAACATTAAACAAACATACCCGTGCAACGCGTGGGCCCCATGTCTAGTTTTATTAAAAGACCAAATCAAGTTCAAATTTAATTAAAAGGCCATGTAGTTTTAAAGTGTTAAGTAAATAGTCTTATTATTGATTAAGGTTAATTAAACATGATCAGTGGTTAATTAGGATTGATGAAGTATTGTGAAATCTTTTAAAAATTATAATATGTCCCCAAAAAGCTGAAATTCTTGTAAACAAACCTAAACACCTTCTTCTTCTTCCTCCCACCATTAACGTGCCTCCCCCTGTTGCTGTTTCTTCTAAGCTTCGTCTACATCTTCTTCTTGCTCAACATCTTCTTCTTCCTCCTTCGTCTACATCTTCTTCTTCCTCCGCCATTAACACTTTCTTCATCCTACGCCATTAACATCTTCTCCGCCAAAGATCATCCGCCTCCTCCTCCTCCTAACATTTCGTCCAAGTATGTGTATCTCCTCTTTACATTTTAAATTTTGATTTACAAAGATTTAATGATGGATTGGGTGTGGGTTTGGGTTTGGGTTTGGGTTATGATTTTGATTTAGTTGTTTAGGTTTTGGGTTGTGTTTGATGTAATGCAAGTTCAAAGGAGTGAAATTTGTTGAATATTCTCTTGCATTGTGGGTAGCTGGGGGTGGTAGCATCGATTGTAGGTGGAGATGACTGAAAATATGTTCTGGATTTGATGGATCGCTTAAGTGATCTTGTGTATCACTTAAGCGATTTGGTATGTCTAGTATAATGCAGCAGATGACAGATCACTTAAGCAATCAAGTACATGGCAAAAGATCACTTAAGTGATCTGCTATAAGTTTGGTATATGGCAGCAGATCGCTTAAGCAATCAGGTATATGACATAAGATCACTTAAGCGATCAGGCTTATTTATACCAGATCGCTTAAGCAATATACTTAATCACTTAAGCGATCCAATAAGTGATATACCACATCACTTAAGCAACTCTAGAGATGCTTTTTAAAATTTTTCAATCCTTAATATATAGGTTAATAATTTTTTTTTTCTTGCATTATAGGTACTTGCCTATTATTAGACATAGGACAAGTGGTTTTGGGTGTTGAATATTTTGGTGAGTGGGTGGAGGAAGAAAGTTGTTGGAAGTGGATTGGGAAGAGCAAACAAGTTAAATCAATTGCTGTGAGTACAGAAGTTAGTTTTGATGAAATCGTTAGAAGAGGTGGGTTGAGTTGCTCACGTAGTGATATAGTTGTGAAGTATGTTTTAAGCAAAGCTCTTGCAAATTTTAAGGTATCCCTTGTTGTATTAATGTCTGATGAAAATGTGAAGTTATTTAGGCTTGATGTGGGCGATAATGGTTTGAGGCCGATTTTAACAGTTTCGGTTGTGGATAAAGCTTTGGAAGTTGGTTCAAGAGTAAGTAGTGATTTGGGTGGGGAGAATGCTGGTTTTAATTTTATCTACAAGGGCATTGATTTCTTTGTTGAAAAATCAAGATTAGGCGGTGATTTGGGTGGTGAGGAGGACATTGTAGAAGAGGTTAGTCATGTGGGACATAATGAAAATGTTGATGAGAAGGACCCCGTACATGTTCCCGTAGATGTAGAGATTCCTATAAATACAGATTATGCAAAAGGTATAGTTTGTGAGGAAGAGAACACTATGGTTGTTTATACAAGTTTAGAGGCGACAATTGCGGGTAGTAGTGAATCACCTCACATTTTTACCAATGGATCGGACTTGGACGTAGGTTATTTATTTGATAGTAAGGAGGAAGTGATGAGGAAGCTAAAACTTGTTACCGTGAGAGGTAATTTTAAATTCATCACCAAAAATTCTAATTCATTGGTGGTGACGGTTGCATGTCGTGACCGAAAGTGCAAGTGAGAGTTTATTGTAAAAGGTTGGCGGAGTCCAAAAAATTTATTATTAGCACATATACCCATGAGCACACATGTGGGTTGGGACATATTTCAGGCGAGCATCAACAAGTCTCCGCTGATGTTATTAGACAATTTGTTAAAAGTCAGTTTGTTGAAAGGAAAGGTCCATCTCCTAAGGACATTAAGAGACTTGTGCGCACAAAGTTGGGATGCGATTTTAGTTATTGGAAATGTTAGAAAAGGAGACAACATGCACAAGATTTTGTGAGGGGCATACCAGAGCACAGGTACGCAGTATTAGAAGCGTATCATTATATACTTAAGTTGACAAACCAAGGTAGCAAGATGGCTTTGAAGTTGAACAAGAATATGAGGTTTAAATATTTTTTTGTTGTTTATGGTGCTACTATAAAGGGTTTTGTAAACATGAGAAAGGTGTTGGCTGTTGATTGTTGCTTTTTGATGAGAAAGTATAGAGGTACATTGTTGGTGGCCACTGCACAGGACAGCGAGAATCACACATATCCCCGTTGGATGGTGTGTAATTGACTCTGAGAACAACAAGTCCTGGACTTGGTTTTTCAAGCAATTACTTACGATAGTGCCTAACAATGATGAGTTGTGCATAATATCCGATAGGCACAACTCTATAAAGAAGGGGATTGCCACTATTTACCCTCAAGCAAATCACAGATTCTGTATGAGGCATCTTGGCAAGAACATAAAACAAAAGTTTAAATGCATTGGCCTCCTTCAGACATACTACATGGTAGCAAAAGCTTATCGAGTTGATGAGTTTGAGAAGCACTTCCGGCAAATCCGAATCAAGGATGATAGAATTGCTATGTATCTGGAGCATGATGTTGGTTTCAAGCGATGGAGTAGAGCTTACTTTCCTGGAAGAATGCTCGATTTCATGACCACAAACATAGCCGAGTCCATAAATTTGAAGTTGTTAATAGAAAGAGAGTTTTCTATTGTTGCCATTTTTGCTGCAATCCAGAGGACATTGTCACAGTGGATCCATGAACGACGTACGAAGTCAGATAATTTTACCACAACCCTTATTCCGTCAACTGAAAAATTATTGCAAGAACGTATGGAACTATCAAATGCATTGTTTGTCTATCCTCTCAATGCTCAAGAGTTCACCGTGTACGGCTGTGGTCCGGATGCCCTAGTCAACCTTCTTAGTAAAACTTACAGCTGTAAAGTGCTTGACATTTAACGTTTACTTTGTCCTCATGCACTAACAGCACTGAAACACCAACGGAAGCCGGATTTTGGTTCAAGAATTTACATGGAACTTTGCTCCCTTCTCTATATGGCAAACCACTACATGCTAATGTTAGGAAACGATCAAGTCATGGCAGTGGAAAACAAAAATTATTTACAACATGGATCGTTCCTTAGAACCATGATCAGGGCACAAATTTACTGTTTATATAATATATTAGAATCTGTAGAAAATTCAGTCTAGAGTTAAGAAATCATATGCACATTTGGAGGCTCCTCCAACTTGTCTCTGCATGGGTTTCGCTACTGACCCATGAGTAGGATCGAACCAATATAGTGCACATGAAGATAACCCTAAGGAACTAAAGAGGGATTTGCTAGATCCTCTTTAACCTTAAGAACCAAAAATGAATCAAATAATATTTGATTCAAGCAAAAAAGGCAAACTGGCGTGGGAAGAAGAGAAAAGGGGTTTGTAATATTTTAATCTTAATGATTGAATGAATTTCCTATTTAATTCACAAAGTGTTGCAGTTATATAGTGCACACTTTGCCCTATTCCATCATGGAATAGGCTTGGGCACCAATCCAAACACCCCTTATATTCAAACAGTCCCATTTAGATATTTTAATTTTAATTATCATTATCTCAATTAAATTCAATTAATATATATATATATATATATATATATATATATATATATATATATATATATATATATATATATATATATATATATTAACATTTAACAATAATGATAATTTATTTAAATATATGCGAACACATATTTAAATGTAATCTCACTTATTTAATTTTAATATCAAATTAAAATAAAGGCTACGATCTCAGCAAATTTAATTACACTGTGAGATTACCAAAATACCATTTTGCCTAAAAAGACGAAAATGCCCCTTCTTATAAACTGGTTCTTAAATTATCTTCTATGTGTGTGACCCGTAGGCTCCTTATCATACCGGTAGTGTGTAGTATCGCGATTAACACCAATTAATCGTCTCACTACACACAGACTAAGATTGGCCCCTAGCAAGGCATCATGGCCACTCGATAGATTCAGATTCAGCGAAGCAGCTACCTATCAACGATATGGTTACCGTATAATTCAATCCTTTCATCATTCGTTATCTCAACGAGACTGAGGCATAGAAATAGTGTCAACCTCAGTTACTCTCGATATGTATGTATTCAGTTACTAGACCAATAACCTGAATAATAATCTGGATAGAGCAACAACTCAATCCCACTGTGGCCACAGTTTTAGTGTTATTGCCATTTACTGAATTGCGCTATGAGATAACTTCCCCCGTACCTGGGAGTGATGAATCCTCTATCGATCCACCATAGTCTTGATAGACTCCTTGATGTATCCAATCACTACCGTATTGACAGCTCTGAATATAACTGCTTTGGGCTAGTGTCAAACTACACGAATCGGTGCACAAGGCGCTCCGATGATCTCAAGTCTAAGGATTACATGCACCACCATTCGTTAGAGGACTTGTTCCATAGACGCTGGGGTTACCATCCATATGGAATACTCTAGTGGATCAGTCTAGTGAACTTGCCTACGCCAAGCACCCATGTGTTACACCAGGTTGTCACCAAACAACCTTGACAAGTGAGATCGGTCATTGCCTTTCGACAGGGTCGTTCAACACTATGATAGCCTTATCGTATTATCTTTGCCCTTACTTCAGAATAATACTAGGGCTACGGACGTTTCTAGAATAGCCACCATATGTGCTCATAGAGTTCTCACTATCAAGATTTGAAACACTTGATACCCTCGTCACGATTCTACCATTCTAAGGACATATATCAATACATACAATAATGATTTACGCGATATAGAATAAAATGCCTTTTATTGATTAATAAACATTATTACAGAGAGTCAATTCTACAATAATTAATTAGCTCTAGGGCACCTACTCTGACAATCTCCCACTTACACTATAGTCAATCATTCATGTATTTAATACCAAATGATCTCAAGTGCCTTTCATAGTTCTGCTGCGATAGAGGCTTTGTCAGTGGATCTACGAGATTTTTGTTAGTATGCACTTTACTGATCTGCACATCTTTCCTCTCAACTATTTCTCTGATAAGATGGAATCGTCTGAATATGTTTCTGGACTTCTGATGAGACCGTGGCTCCCTGGCTTGAGCGATTGCTCCATTGTTCTCCCAATAGAGGTCTATTGGATCAATAATCGTGGAAACCACTCCAAGTTGACGAACTTCTTTATCCAGACTAGCTCCTTGGCCGCATCTGATAATGCAATATACTCAGCCTCCATTGTATAGTCCGCTATGGCGCTTTGCTTGGAGCTCTTCCAGCTCACTGCACCCCCGTTGAGACAAAATACAAACCCTAATTACGATTGATAATCATCTTTGTCCATTTGGAAACTAGCATCATTGTATACTTAAGAATGTTCTTAACAGCCATCCAATGATGCTCATCTGGATCCGATTGATATTTACTACAAGTGCTCAAAGCACATGAAACATCAATCCGAGTATATAGCATGGCATACATGAGATCCTCTTCATCCTATCTCTCTCATCTTGTGTTCTAGGACACATTTCCTTAGAGAGATAAACACCATGTGACATCGGAAGAAAAACCTTCTTGGATTCTTCCATACTGAATCTTTTCAGTACTTTGTCAATATATGCACTCTAACTTAGGCCAAGCAACCTACGTGATCTATCACGATAGATCTTTATTCCAATGATGTAGGCTACTTCCCCTAAGTCCTTTATGGAGAAGCACTTGGATAACCAAGTCTTTTCCGACTGCAAGTTCGGTATATCATTCACAATCAGAAGTATGTCATCAACATACAACACTAGGAATGCCACTGCGCTCCCACTCACTTTCTTGTAAACACAGGGCTCATCTTCGTTTTTAATAAAACCGAATTCTTTTACGGCTTCATCAAAATGAATGTTCCAACTCATAAAAGCTTACTTGAGTCCATAAATGGATCTCTGCGACTTGCATACCTTATCAGCTTGCCCATCAAGAACGAAACCAATGGGTTGTGTCATATACACATCCTCTTCAAGGTTTCCATTCAGGAAAGCTGTTTTGACATCTATTTGCCAAATCTCATAGTCATGATATGCAGCAATCGCAAGCATAATCCTGATGGATTTGATCATGGCAACCGACGAAAAGGTTTCTTCATAGTCAATACCATGAGTTTGTTTGAAACCTTTAGCAACCAGTCGTGCCTTATAAGTATGCACCTTGCCATCCATGTCAGTCTTCTTCTTGAAGACCCATTTACACCCTATGGGTTTTACCCCTTCAGGTGGTTCCACCAGAGACATACTTAGTTCTGGCACATGGAGTCCATCTCAGATTTCATGGCTTCAAGCCATTTAACAGAATCTGGATCCGATATAGCGTCTTTGTAGGTTCTGGGTTCATCATCTTGGTAGACTAGTACGCCACCATGTTGAGTCATGAGATAACCGTATCTCTCGGGCTCATGGCGTACTTTCCCACATCTACGTAGCTCCTGTGCTACTTGAGGTGGTTCACTTTGATCCATAAGTTATGGAGTAACCTCCTCATAATCTTCAACCACTTCCTGTGGCACATCATCTCATCCTTTGTCTAGTACATTTTGTGGTTCTAGAACTTCATCGAGTTCTAGTTTTCTCCCACTAGTACTTCTCAGAAAAAATTTCTTTTCTAGGAAGACAACAGAACGAGCAACAAAAATTTTACACTCTTTTGGGTGGTAGAAATAGTATCCTTTGGTCTCTTTTGGATAGCCCACAAATATACATTTACAGGATTTTAGGCCCAGCTTGTTCGAAGTCAATTTCTTAACATAAGCTTCGCAACCCCAAATCCTTAGATAAGACAAGTTGGGCTTTCGCCCACTCCATAGTTCATATAGAGTCTTATCTACGGACTTTGACGGCACATGGTTCAAAACGTGAGTTGCAGTTTTTAGGGCATCACCCCAGAATGATGCAAGTAGATCACTAAAACTCATCATAGACCTAACCATGTCAAGTAAGGTCTTATTCCTCCTTTCAGACACTCCATTGTGTTGGGGTGTATACGGAGGGGTGAGTTGTGATACTATCCCACATTCCTTCAGGTATTCAGAAAACCCTGAGCTTAAGTATTCACCTCCTCGATTTGACTGAAGAGCTTTAATACTTTTGCCCAACATATTCTATACTTCATTTCTGAATTCTTTGAACTTATCAAAGGTTTCAGATTTATGTCTCATAAGGTAGATATAACCATATCTACTGAAATCATCAGTAAATATGATGAAGTATGAATATCCACCTTTGGCTTCAACTGTTAGTGGACCACATACATCACTATGGATGATGCCTAATAGTTTAGTAACCCTTTCACCTTGTCTTGTGAAAGGAGACTTGGTCATTTTGCCTAACAGGCATGACTCGCATACCTCAAATGATTCAAAGTCTAAAGGGTCCAAAACTCCATCCCTTTGAAGTTTTGCAATGCGGGTCTTATTAACATGACCCAATCTATAGTGCCAGAGATATGTCTGGTTTTGATCGCTATGTTTAGCTTTCTTGGTTTTAACATTGAGAATATCTTTATTGTTTAAATCAAGAACATATAACCCGTTATATAACCTTGCAATTCCAAATAGAATACCATTCAAACTAAAAGACAGCAATCCATTAGATATCTCAAAATGATGTTAGAGTAGATGCCCTAGAGCCAATCAATTATTGTAGAATTGACTCTTTGAAATAATGTTCATTAATCAATAAAAGGCATTTTATTCTATATCGCGTAAATCATTATTATTGCAATATGTATTGATATATGTCCTTAGAATGGTAGAACCATGACGAGGGTATCAAGTGTTTCAAATCTTGATAATGAGAACCCTATGAGCACATATGGTGGCCATTCTAGAAACGTCCGTAGCCCCAGTATTATTCTAAAGTAAGGGCACAGATAATACGGTAAGGCTATCATAGTGTTGAACGACTCTGAAGAAAGGCAGTGACTGATCTCACTTGTCAAGGTTGTTTGGTGACAACCTGGTGCAACACATGGGTACTTCTTTGTGGCGGATACACCGCAGCAAGTTCACTGGACTGACCCACCAGAGGATTCCATATGGATGGTAACCCCAATGTCTATGGAATAAATCCTCTAACGAATGGTGGTGTATGTGATCCTTAGACTTGAGATCACCGGAGCACCTTGTGCACCGATTGGTGCAGTTTGACACTAGCCTAACGCAATTCTTTTCAGAGCTGTCAATATGGTGGTGATTGGCTGTATTGAGAAGTGTATCAAGACTATGGTGGTTTGACAGAGGATTCATCACTCCCGGGTACGGGAGAAGTTATCTCACGGCGCAATTCAGTATATGGCAATGACATTAAAACTGTGGCTACAGTGGGATTGAGTTGTTGCTCTATCCAGTTTATAATACGGGTCATTGGTCCGGAAACTGAATACATAATATCAAGAGTAACCGAAGGTTGACACTATTTTTATGCCTTCGTCTCGTCGAGATAACGTATGATGAAAGGATCGAATTGCACGGTAACCATATCGTTGACATGTAGCTATTTTGCTGAATCTAAATCTATCGGGTGGCCATGATGCCTTGCTAGGGGCCAATCTTGGTCTGTGTATAGTGAGACGATTAATTGGTGTTAATCGCGATACTATACACTACCGGTATGATGAGGAGCCTATGTGTCACACACATAGAAGATAATTTAAGACTCAGGAAGAAAGAAGGGCGTTTTCATCTTTTAAGGCGAAAGGGTATTTTGGTAATTTCACAGTGCAATTAAATTTGCTGAGGTCGTAGCCTTTATTTAATTTGTTAGAAAAATTAAATAAGTGAAATTACGTTTAAATGTGTGTTCACACATATTTAAATATATTATCATTATTGTTAAATGTTAATATATATTTAAATATATATTAATTGGTTTTAATTGAGATAATGATGGAAAATAAAATAAAAATATCAAATTGGGAGTGTTTTGCAACATGGGGCATTTGAGTCGGAGCCCAAGCTTATTTCATATGGGATTAGGGCAACTTGATTAAATATAAAAGGAAAAGTGTGTGTTAATTGTTTTAATTCAATTGATTTCTTTTGAAATTAAAACACACACAGCCCCTCTCTTTCTCTCCCACGCCAGCAACACCTTTTGGCCTAAAATCAATTCAATTGATTTGCTTTCTTCTTAATCTTAAAGCCAAAGAGGATCTAGCAAATCCCCTCTTTGGTTCTTTTGAGATTGTCTTCGTGTGGACTACGTGAGTTCGATCCTACACTTGGATCGGTAGCAAAACATTCGTTGACAAATTTGGAGGAGCCTCCAACGTGCGTTTGTTTTCTTTAAACTCAGATTTATTTTTCCTGTAGATTTTATTTTAATATGAATTGTAAAATTATACCCTTGATCTTGGCTCATGTAAACGATCTCTATATTATATTTGTTTTGTTTCCGCTGCGTATATGGGACCGTTTACTAACAAATGATACCCTATATTATCCAAAACGGATACTGAAAAAATATTTCTAGAAATAGAAGGTACGTAATAATAGTTATGTAGTTCCAACAACAACCCTGTAGGCAAAGATAAACAGTAAGTCCCTATAGCCAATGCAGCCACATGTGCTCCATTTCCAACTCGTAGGTCCACCTCCCCCTTGGCGAGCACTCTACTCTACCTTAGTCCTTGCACATCAGTACAAATGTGAGTACCACATCCTGTGTCAATGACCCAAGATGTTATGGGAGAGAAGTTAATCTCAATCATAAATACACCTAAAGTCGTAGCATCTGACATCTTCTTGCTTGCGAGGAAAGCCTTGTAGTGTTTCCTCCAGTGGCTAGGCTTGCCACAATAGAAGCAGACTACTTTGCCCTTCCCTATGCCACTCTTAGGCCTAGGAGCAATCTGTCCTTTAGGCTTGGGCTTGGGTTTGGCCTTGGCCTTACCCTTGCCCTTGCCACCTCCTTTCCTTTCCTTTCTTGTCAAGAATCGGTAAAACAGGCTTGGACTTCTTCAACTCCTGCTTTATAGTCCCCAGCATGTTCAAAAGCTCCGAAAGGGTTTTCACCATCGTGTTCGTATTGAAGTTCATTATGAACGGTGCATAAGAGTCATGCAAGGATTGCAGAATCAAATCCATTTGTAATTCTGCATCCAACTCAAATCCCAAAGTCTCAAACCTCTCTATGTGCTCGATCATCTTGAGCACATGAGGACCAACTTGGGCTCCCTCAGTCAGACGACTTCCAAACAGTGCTTTTGACACCTTGAACCTCTCATGTCGAGCATTCCCTTCGAAAAGCTCCTTGAGGTGTAGAATAATGGTAGCAGCGTCCATATTCTCATGTTGCTTTTACAGCACTGGTGTCATCTATGACATCAAGCATTGAATGCCATCAGCATCATCAAGGAACTTTTGATAAGTGTCTTTTACTTCCTGAGTGGCATCAGGATCAGGCTCAGCCATGTATGGCTTTTCAAGGATATACAATTTCTTTTCCGAATTGAGTATAATCCGAAGATTATGATACCAATTTGAGAAATTGGATCCATCCAACCTGTTTTCTTTCTCGATTATCGGTCGCAGGTTCATAATGCTCATTTTGGTGAATCTACAATTGCAGAAAAGAAAAAGTCATTATAAAGTTCATTATTATTTAATATGGTCTTTTATTAAATGATGCTCCCACTATTTTCCTCAAGTCAATAGCCCTCACTATTAACTCGGGAAAGCCTGTTAGCTTTCCTAGTGGACTGAGATCCCATCCGGCCCATTTCAAACCTTCGCTTTGGCGAACAAGCCAAAATGGGTTGATTAGGTAGGCTAACAAACTTAATCCACATCAGTTGATAGCTCCTACCATCAACCTCAAATGTGAAGAAGTCAACAAGCCAATCATACAATCCAATAGCCATAACCATCATCCTCAAGTGTGATTCTCAATATTAGTAGACTGGACGCTACATGCCACCACGTACACACAATATGTGTACTTCTCTACTATGCCTATGACGTGTTTATCAACCTTCACTTTGGCAAACAAGCAAAACCGTCATTTTAAATCGACCCATAACCATTAAGGAAAACTCCAATGAATTTTAACCTCCCATTGGTAGAAGTATACCCTTTGCTATGGCAAACAAGGTTCCAATGAATAGTGGTTTGATTAAAACCATGGTGATGAAAGGCATACGTGACTTAATATACTTTGATTGAGGGTCTATTATTTAATGCCTCACCAGATTATTATCTTTGTTAGAATGACATTGTTTGGCATATTATTGAACATTCAACCTTAGCATGCATTCTAAACAAAATATTAAAACGTGTCGGTACATTGCCCAACTAAAACCGATTTCCTCGAGCCTAGAGGAATCGGTAGGTCACCTAGGGGTCCTGTAATGAAATCTTGAGTCTTCAAGTATGATTGTCTCTTCCTTGATCCGTCTTTAAGTAAATTACAAAAACATCATTCTAAATTTACAGTGAGAATAATTATACAAAATTCTTTACATCAATAAATTTAGAAACCTCGATTTACATTTGAGGGGAATGAGATGAGAAAAGAATGTACATCGAAAAGGGGAGAAAGGCAGGACACGCATGCCCTATTTAATAAATTACAACCATACATACCCAAAAAATTTAAAACATTCACCATAGGTCTAAGGCTCATATACCTAGCACCATGCAATATACAAACAAGTACGTGGCATACATTTCAAAAACAATCAATTTTTGAATTGGGTGGGTTAATTATTAATTACCCCCTGACAATTTACAAATCTACATTTGGTCCAAAAATTTTGAAACTTTCACTTTGACCCCTACACACTCGAAAGTAAGCTCACCACAGCGTGCGCTGATTTACGTTGTGTACATGCACCACGTGCGATCATCGTGGCGATGGGTTATATCGCCACAGTGAGCGCTGATTTTCGTCAATGCGACCTTAGACTGCGATTGCCGCGACGATCGCTGATTTTTCAATCAGCGAGTACACCAAACAACGATCGCCGCGGCGAGCGTACACTGATCTGTAGCATCTGATCAGTTCAACCAGCCACCAAAAATACGTCAAACAGATTTTTCAATCAATCTTAGCTACTGATTTCAACAAAAATCCATAACCCAATATATTCCAAAATTGCAGATCATCAACAAATTAAATTAATCAATTAATTTATTTCTTAAAACATGCTTTCATGGCAGATTTTGTGCAGATTCTGTGCCGATTCATCAAGGCAACATGTTATCAATCAACTACATGTAATCAACCATACATAAAAACTATAAAATATGTAATCAATCACTGTTAGGAAACGATCAAGTCATGGCAGCGGAAAACAAAAATTATTTACAACATGGATCGTTCCTTAGAACCAAGATTAGGGCAAAAATTTACAGTTTATATAATATATTAGAATCTGCAGAAAATTCAGTCTAGAGTTAAGAAATCATACGCACGTTTGGAGGCTCCTCCAACTTGTCTCTGAATGGGTTTCGCTACCGACCCAAGAGTAGGATCGAACTAATGTAGTCCACACAAAGATAATCTCAAGGAACTAAAGAGAGATCCTCTTTAGCCTTGAGAACCAAGGAGGAATAAAATAATATTTTATTCAAGCAAAAAAGGCAAACTAGCGTGGGAAGAAGAGAAAGGGGGTTGGAATATTTTAATGTTAATGATTGAATGAATTTCCTATTTAATTCACAAAGTGTTGCACTTATATAGTGCACACTTTGCCCTATTCCATCATGGAATAGACTTGTGCGCCAACCCAAATATCCTTTATATCCAAACAGTCCCATTTAGATATTTTAATTTTAATTATAATTATCTCAATTCAATTCAATTAATATATATATATATATATATATATATATATATATATATATATATATATATATATATATATATATATATATATATATATATATATATATATATTAACATTTAACAATAATGATAATTTATTTAAATATATGCGAACACATATTTAAACGTAATCTCAGTTATTTAATTTTAATATCAAATTAAAATAAAGGCTATGACCTTAGCAAATTTAATTGCACTGTGAGATTACCAAAATACCCTTTTTGCCTAAAAAGATGAAAACACCCCTTCATATAAACTAGTTCTTAAATTATCTTCTATGTGTGTGACCCGTAGGCTCCTTATCATATCGGTAGTGTGTAGTATCGCGATTAACACCAATTGATCGTCTCACTACACATAGACCAAGATTGGCCCCTAGCAAGGCATCATGGCCAGCCGATAGATTTAGATTCAGCGAAGCAGCTACTTGTCAACGATATGATTACCGTATAATTCAATCCTTTCATCATCCATTATCTCCATGAGACCGAGGCATAGAAATAGTGTCAACCTCAGTTACTCTGGATATGTATGTATTCAGTTACTAGACCAATGACCTGAATAATAATCTGGATAGAGTAACAACTCAATCACATTATGGCCACAGTTTTAGTGTCATTGCCATTTACTGAATTGCGCTGTGAGATAACTTCCCCCGTATCCGGGAGTGATGAATCCTCATCAATCCATGGTGTGCTGTCATAGGCAACCAAGATTAAAAATCTTCCTAACCTAACTACTGAACTGTAAATAGGGTAAGCAAGGGTCGATCCCACGAAGAGTGTCTAGCCGAATTTTCGATGATGTGAATAAGGTTGGGGGGTTTTGAGTAAAACAGAAAACAATCTTAGCCAAAAACAAAGACAAAAACAATTCAATTCGAAATCAATTAATATAACGAAACTTGGTCTCCGTCAACATCTACCATTGGAATCTTACAACTGATCATTGATGCAAAAGTAAATCAATTCTTGCTTTGAATATTCACCGTTAGAACTATTTTCCTATCTCTCCTTAATTGTAATTAATTAGGAAACAAGCTATCTTAATTAATCTTACCATTAAACAACCCTAGACAAGCGCTAAACCCTAGACAAGCGCTAAAGATTTAATCTAATGGCAGCCTTAAGAATTAGAGAGATCGATGAAGCTAAACAACACAAACTCAAGCGGTTGTATTTAATTTAGTCGAGTGTTCCTCTTAAGATTA
This sequence comes from Pistacia integerrima, assembly GCA_026225825.1. Lineage (NCBI taxonomy): Eukaryota > Viridiplantae > Streptophyta > Magnoliopsida > Sapindales > Anacardiaceae > Pistacia > Pistacia integerrima. Next base: position 17,207,407 of record CM047742.1, on the reverse strand, counting down.
CTAATTCCTGATGCAGCAAATTAATAACCCTAATTGCTTCACAAGTTAGAGGGATCAAACAATTACGGATTTGATATCTAACTTATCAGTAGATTGTAACAAATAATAACCTAGTAGGCCTCCTAGCAATTAAATGAAACAATCATGAAAATAAGCATAGAAGAACATCCAATACTCAAAGCATAAAATTGAACACTGAAATAAAACGGATTAGATCTCACAGTAATTGATTCCGAGGCCTTTGTTTCCTTCGACCAAGTTATGAAAATTAGCCTCTCATGGCCATCACGAAAATTCCAAAGGAAAAGTTACAGAGAAGACCAGAGAGAGGCGTGTGTCCCCTCAAACCTAATCTGATCTCCTTAAAAAATATCCAGTTCAAGTATTTGAATTCCACTAAATCTCCTAAAAGAAATATTCTAATATCCTAAAATAACATTAATCCTAATTTGATTCTAATTAATTGAAAATAAGATAAAGTCCTAAAATAAAATAGGAAAGTGGTGATTCTGAGCTGTAACTTGCGTGCCACCTGTCTTCAAATCTTCCAATAATAAATTGCCCAATTGATTTGCATGACAAGGCAAAATGTTCTAGAACATCGGCAATGCAGGTGCGTCAACTTGAAGGCCGATTACAACCTTGATGCAGCGAGTATCTCTCCAAACTCAAAACATGAAAGTTGTAGATCTCTTTCTTAGTGTTCCACAAAATTTTGAATCATCTCAATCGGAGCTCGGATGAGAGAGTTATGCCCAGATTATGAAACAATGTTGAAACTATCCGAATTCACTTAATTAGTTCCGTTTTGCAATTAACGCCTCCATTTGCATCCTAAATCAAAATAGAATAATAATGAGTATATTTAGGCAGCAAATAAGTATAAAAGACTAGACATTAAGGGGGGTAAATATGACATTTTGCATTCTCATCAATCCACCATAGTCTTGATACACTCATTGATGCAGCCAGTCACTATCGTATTGATAGCTCTGAATAAAACTGCATTGGGCTAGTGTCAAACTACACCAATCGATACACAAGGTACTCCGGTGATTTCAAGTCTAAGGATCACATGCACCACCATTCGTTAGAGAATTTGTTCCATAGACACCGGGGTTACCATCCATATGGAATCCTCTAGTGGGTCAGTCTAGTGAACTTGCCTACAACAAGCACCCATGTGTTGCACCAGGTTGTCATCAAACAACCTTAACAAGTGAGATCAGTCACTGCCTTTCGACAGGGTCGTTCAACACTATGATAGCCTTATAGTATTATCTGTGCCCTTACTTCAGAATAATACTTAGGCTACGGACGTTTCTAGAATGGCCACCATATGTGCTCATATGGTTCTCACTATCAAGATTTGAAACACTTGATACCCTCCTCACGGTTCTACCATTCCAATGACATATATCAATACATACAATAATGATTTACGCAATATAGAATAAAATGTCTTTTATTGATCAATGAACATTATTACAAAGAGTCAGTTCTATAATAATTGATTGCCTCTAGGGCACCTACTCTAACAGTTGGCTTATTCAAAAACGATATATCCAATTCCTCCAGAAGAACAGTGGGTGGTACTGCCAGAGTTGGTTGACATAATCATCCATCTGCCATTCAAGAAGACTAAAAAGAAGAGAAAATGAGTTAAGCGTATTCCATCAGCCTGTGAGGTTCCCTAGAGGATGAATAAGTGCTTAATTTGCAAGCAACCTGTCCACAAGAGAAGCAGTTGCTAGAATCGATTACATGTAGATCCAAAAAATTAAGTTCGAATCGATCAAAAGCAAGAAAGCAAGCAATCTGCAGATAAGATTAGAAGATCGCTTAAGCGATCGACTGTTTTCTGTAGATATGAATAACTGATCGCTTAAGTTACCTTAAGCGTCGCTTAAGCGATCTGCTGCTCAGATTATATTTGGTTAACATCAGATCACTTAAGCAATCCTTGGTCGCTTAAGCCATCTATTGCTCAGATCAGATCTGGTGAACACCTGATCGCTTAAGCGACAGAAACTTGTTTTAAGTGATCTTCTCTTATATGTAGATCATCTGACTAGCAAATCACTTAAGCGATTTGATGAAGTTATTATGTTTCTCTTTTATGGTGCATTAAATTGATTTTATGTCCCTGTATTTCCAGCTATGTCATCAAGAAGAAGAATGAAATGGAGAGAGTTGCCAAGGCCAACCATTGAAGACTTGTTGTTTTCAATTTTTTATGTTTTAAATTTAATTGTTACCTTGAATAAAGCATCCTTTATATCGTATTAAATCTAATTAATTATTTTTCATTTTCATCCATTTTAAAAAGGGTTTAAGTAAATAAAATTTCGCATATACCTCTGTACGGGACTGATTGCTACCTAAAGAAGTAAGACAGACAAAATAAATATTATCAACATAATTGTTGTGTCAAGTCAATCAATGAATCAATTTATTGAATTAGTCATGAGTGTGACACGTTAGTAGAAACGTACCTCATTTCACAAATATGGATGGTTATGATTGAATATAGAGCTGACCCATAATACGGAATATAATTTCTCACTCACATGTGCACAATATCAAAAGATTAATAAGGTAAGAAGTAAAATGGCCTTGGTCGCTTAAGCGATCATGAATCGCTTAAGCGACCAAGGCTAAAAGTGAAGAATCGCTTAAGTGATCTTGATTCTACCTTGGACATGATCGCTTAAGCGACCATGGGTAAAAGTGAAGAATCGCTTAAGCGAGACCTTAAATCGCTTAAGCGATCATGCACCTAGGGTGACTTGATTCTGCCTTGAACTTGACCAACGGTAAAAGTGAAGAATCGCTTAAGTGATCTTGATTCTGGCTTGTACGTGATCACTTAAGCGACTAAGGCTAAATATACTGGATCGCTTAAGCGATTTTACGTTTAAGCAAGACCTAAAATCGCTTAAGCGATCCAGTATATTCGGATAATCTTTATTCTGCCTTTCACAAGATTGCTTAAGTGATAACATACATCGCTTAAGCGACCAAGGCTAAATATACAAGATCGCTTAAACGAAATCATATATCGCTTAAGCAATCAAGACTAATTTACTTTGGTACTTTAAATACAATAAATTTGTATTATATAGAATCATTCTATACTTTAATATTTCTTTTCCATGTTTATCTACACACGTAAAAAATTAGTTTAATTAAAATATAATTTTTAAAATAAAATCGATTAAGTGATATAAATAATCAAATCAATTGACACAAGACAGATCATCGTCCACTGAACTAATCGTATAGTCAAAATTTAAGCTTATTTCAATCTATTCCCCCCACATCGTGTAAGATTTGACTGCATTTTGGTCAGTAAAAAAAGCACAATAATCATTCTCAAATACACCATCCATATTTGTGAAATGAGGTACATTTCTACTAACGTGTCACACTAGTGCGCTGTGACATTCATCCATATATCATACGATTGTAATCTCAATATGTGTTGATGGAATTAGGTTGCAAATAATCCTTCTTAATTGGCCTTAATATATGTTAATAACCGATATCGCTTAACATTAACATTAATAATCATGTGATGTTATGGATGTCTGAAGTTCACATTAGCGTCACTTAATATGGGGTTGAAAACCTATTCCAAAAAAAAAATAATAATAATAAGGGATCGCTTAAGCGATCCAGTGTTTATAAGCCTTCGTCGATGAAGCAATCTTGTGAAAGGCATAATAAAGATCATCCAAATATACTGGATCGCTTAAGTGATTTCAGGTCTCGCTTAAGCGATCCAATATATTTAGCCTTAGTTGCTTAAGCGATCACGTACAAGCCAGAATCAAGATCACTTAAGCGATTCTTCACTTTTACCCTTGGTCGCTTAAGCGACGCATGATCGCTTAAGCCATCAAGTCCAAGGCAGAATCAAGTCACCCTAGGTGCATGATCGCTTAAGTGATTTAAGGTCTCGCTTAAGCGATTCTTTACTTTTACTCTTGGTCGCTTAAGCGATCATGTCCAAGGTAGAATCAAGATCACTTAAGTGATACTTCACTTTTACTCTTGGTCGCTTAAGCGATCATGTCCAAGGTAGAATCAAGATCACTTAAGTGATACTTCACTTTTAGCCTTGGTCGCTTAAGCGATTCATAATCGCTTAAGCGATCAAGTGCAAGGCAGAATCAAGATCATCCCAGATGCATGATCGCTTAAGCGATTTACGTACGCTTAAGCGAATCTTCACTTTTACCCTTTGTCGCTTAAGCGACCCAACGTTGCTTAAGCGATCCAACATCGCTTAAGCGATCAAGTGCAAGGCATAATCAAGATCATCTCAGATGCATGATCGCTTAAGCAATTTATGTATCGCTTAAGCAATTCTTCACTTTTAGTCTTGGTCGCTTAAGCAATTTAGGATCGCTTAAGCGATCAAGTCTAAGGCACAATCAATATCATCCTAGTTGCATGATCACGTAAGCGATTTATGTATCGCTTAAGCGATTCTTCGCTTTTAGTCTTGGTCACTTAAGTGATTTAGGATTGCTTAAACGATCAAGTCTAAGGCAGAATCAAGATCATCCCAAGTGCATGATCGCTTAAGCGATTTAGGTGCTCGCTTAAGCGATTCTTCACTTTTACCCTTGGTTAAGCGATCAAGTTTAAGGCAGAATAAGGATCACCCCAAGTGCACGATCGCTTAAGCAATTTAAGGTCTCGTTTAAGCGATCCTGTATAGAAAACCCTTGATCGCTTAAGCAATATATATACTTATATAGTCGCTTAAGCGATCATGGGCAACACATATTTTTTCCAACTTTTCTCCTGAATTTTGACAAACTAAAATCACCAGCACATATTAATTCCATCTTTTCTCCTGAATTTGACAACCTAATTGCATCAACACGTTAATGCCATTTAATAAGAATACTAAATAAACTCAAACTCAAAAGAGGGAAAGAAATATTGAATTGCTTTTGTACAAATCTGAAATGTGTCAGTTACATTAAATTACAATAGTATATACAACAAATAAATGTCTTATATACACCCAAAATAAAAGCAGTGCCGGCAGCCTCCATCCTCCATCTTCATCATTCTCTTCAGCCACTTCCCCATCCTCCAAAATTATCCAGCACACCTTCAACATTAGCAACAGTAGCAGCAACCTCTTCGTCTTCTTCTATAGCACCCCTTCCAACATTATCCAACCTTGGCCTTGGCCATAAAGCATACATAACACCACAACCCAAGTATCAACAGCCTGATGCCTAACAGCACCAACTGATCCAATTCAAGACAATCCAATTATTCAAGACAACCCAATAAGAAATGCATTTCACATAAACTACAAAACTCTAAGTCCAACTTCCATACCTTTTGATGACAGCATCAATAATGACTTGGATTAGGTTCTGGTTAGTCAAAAGGGATCCATATGCCCATGGAAGCACTCAACAGCCAAATGCTCCCAAAAGTTGCTCATTGTTTCATCATTCAACCTGTCTATTAGGGTGTTGGTCATGTCAAACTCAATAAATTTTAGTGCATATGCCCCGCAATGAACACTACAATACGAGAAAGACATTAGCATTAGAATCAGCTTATAAAACAATTGTATTATGTAAGTTTTATACAAAATTTACCTTGAGTAATTTATCAGGACGGGAAGATGCTTGAGTGGCCACTTTCCCGTCAGTAGTTCATCACCCAAGTGTTGAAACATCCCACTGTAGCGCAACAGCCGTGGGAACAATATAAACAGCGGCTACAACTCCGGCTCCAACTGCCTTTCTCAACAAATACTCAGGTTGCAATCAAGGATCTGCAACAAGTGTAATGCTTTCTTTCTAGCTAGTATACTTGTAAAATAATCACTAAAACTCATTAAAAATATATATAAGAAAATACACATATATATACGAGTAATAAAGTATAGGCCCATATTTAATTTTTCTTTATATACAAATATTCTCAAAATATTCTCAAAAATAGCAACTTGACAGTGTAGCCCGACCCTTCCACTTCGTGACGTTCTGAGCGACCGCAACTCACCTATTACCTGCAAAACATTAAAAACAACGGAGTGAGCACTAATGGTTCAGTAAGTAAACCCACTATGCTGCCCTTCTCTCTCTCTCTATTGCTTAAAATTCTGAATTTTCTTTCCTTACATCACATTTCTAGATTATTCTCTATTCTTTCCCTGTTCTTCTCTCTGTTCTTTCTCTATTCTTTCTCTGTTTTGCTCTCTGTTTTTCTCTTTGTTTTCTAAATTTTTCACTACCCATGATAATAAGCATGGTATTATGCATATTAATGATGCAAATGCACAAATGCATAAATTATGCATTTTCTTTCTATTTTTCTTATTCTGTTTTCTTTATTTCTTTATTTCTTTCCTTTTTAGTCTTTCTTTCTATTTTTTCTTTCTTTTCTATTCTTTCTTTCTTTTCTATTCTGTCTTTCTATTCTTGCCGATCGGACTCATTTGAGGCATGGATTTGGAACCTTGGCCGTGTGAGTGAATTCTCTAATTCTGGGTACAGTCCTCATCCACACACACTTCTAACGGATTGTACATTTCTTCTTTCTGAATTATGAGGCCGCTCTCTAAAGGCGGCATGCATGTGGGACTATGTCACTCACGGCTCCCCCATCGCAACAACCTTATCTTCTTTTTATCTTTTTTTACACTTCTTTAAGAAAAATTCAGATTTGAATATCTTTAATATTCTCATTTCTTTCTATTTTCTCTTTAACATATTTTAGGGCATTTTCATGCTCTTATGAATATGTATGCATGTAGATGGTTTCATGCTTCTAATTCTTTCTAAATTCACATATTTAAATGCAATTATGCATTATGGAATGCAAACATGTCATTCTCTACCATCTACAAACACATCCCAAGGTAACACATAATCATACTCATACATACACTTCTCCTTGGCATTTCATCAAACAATTCATGTGCACAAATCAACACCAATTTGGCCACACTTCTATCTTTATTTTAGGCCACCAAAAATTTGGAATAAACTCCTCCATAATTAACACCAAATCTGCCCAAAATACACACTTCAAAATTTTCACTTCAAGTCTTCCAAATCTCATCCAAACATTCATCAAATAACAACTACACCAACACAACTTCTCATGGATAGGTTCTAATCATTATTCAACACCAAATCCATCAACAATTATGCATATAACACATATATATGCATAAAGAAAGTTCTCTACACAACATAACTTAAATCATACTTAGGGTGTGATTTACTTACCTTTGATATGAGCAAATTCAACCCTTTAAGAATCTCCTTTGATCAAACTCTCTTCCTCTTAAATCCTATGAGAGTAAACCATCAAAATCAACACTTTAAAAACTAAAATTCACTTCTTAGTGCAAGATCTTACCTATAGAAGCTTAAGATTGAAAATCCACTCAAAAACACCCAAACCTATGAATTTCCTTTCAAGAAGAATTGAAGAATTTGAAAAAATATGGAGGTGAAAGTGGCGTGCAAATGGGTAAGAGTGGCTAGGGTTTCACTCTTCAATTTGATATAACATAAAAATTATATATTAGTTTCCCATTTTGCCCTTGCACTTTCTTTAAAATTCCATCTATATCCCTTAGTCAATTACCATAATGCCCTCATTTTCATTGCATTCTCCATGAAATTCTATCTCTTTTCACTCCCCACAATTTCAACTAATTTTGAGTGAGAAGACCATTTTACCCTTAACACAAGTTTAAGGCATTTTCTTCACATTTTCTCAAAATAACTTTAGCAAAAATCAACTAAAGGTATAAGAGCATAAATTAAATTATGTACCTCCATGTGGGCGTTACAGCAAGCCCTCCTCTAGTAGCCAAAAGACGGTTATCCAATGCATATCCTTGATGTTCATGATGCAGTATACTCTTTTAACATTTGCCCAACTGTTGCCATATTTGGGCCTTTCCCCCCGTACATACTACATCATCCTCTCATCAAATCGAAAATCATCAAGGACACCGTCGAAGTCATTTGTGGCCAATCTTTTCTGCTTGCCTCCCCTTGTTGCACCTCTAACATTGGTCTTTTTCATTAAAGTGTCATATGTAGTTACTGGCCTTTGGCCAAAGGCCACATCGGTGATGGCACAGTACGGATACAAAATTCACTATTACTGCTCTGTCATAGCCTCATAAGTGCCAATATCTCATCAATGTGCTGCATCAAATAAAAACAACATGATAAGTATACAATACCTCATGGAAAACATAAGGAAAAAGAAAGGAAAATAACTCACAGAGTCGTTGAGCCACCTGCCTATTGTCAACATCTTTTCAAACCACTCCCGGGGATAATCCCTGGTCTTGCACTTCACATGCCCATCACTTCCAGAATCATTGTAATAGGCATAGAAGAGTTAAAGAAGTTTATGTTGCTTGCCCACTTCATCTGCCTTCCTCCTCGCCCTCCTCCATTTTCACTTCCCCACTTCCTTCACGTCCCGCCTCACCCTCCTCTATTTTCACTTCCCCAATTCCTCCTCCTTCCTTCTTACCCTCCTTCATTTTTGCTTCTCCACTTTCATAGACTTCCTCATTTTTTTTCTTCGTTTTCCTCTTCTTTCCATACGTTACTACCATGTAAGGAGATTTTACATGCATACTCTTTTGGCTCTCTCTTTTATACTTAGGTTGCACTTCAACAACTTTCAATACCCCACCAACTTCCTCCTCCACCCTACAAACTTTCTCCGCCACCCTATCAACTTTCTCCTCCACCATTTTCATCTGCTCTTCCATCTTCTCAAACCTCTCATAAATAGTTGTTGTAAAACTATCAAACAGACCATTTATGAGGTCAACCACCTCATTCTCCCGAGCCTGACGCCTCAGTAAAGTGGTACTTGTTGTACCAGTTTGCCAATTGGGTGGAGGCATATGAACATTTTCATCATCCTCCTCCTCCTCCCTCCCGCCGATTGGAGCTTCATCATCCTCGACTTTTAATCTTACTTGAGGCACTTGAATTTCTATTTTTATTTTGTCGAAATCCCAATGGGTACACTTCTCGATGTGCCACCGCAACATTCTAGGAAATTGCAGTCACTTATCCAAAG